>CM076682.1:25663339-26038339 GCA_038501925.1 Xenopus petersii
TCAGACTTTAATAAATAACCCCCTATGTCATCGGAAGACGTCCCAATGATTTTTTGATGTGCCCTGGGTTTAATACAATACCCCGAAGTTTTCTGAGTTTTCGGGCAAAAAGCATAAGAAATCGGAGTTTTCAAGTGAAAAATCTGAAAAAATCTTTAAAATCGAAGGCAAAATCCAAAAAAAACATGAAAATCGTTTTTTTTCCCCCAAAGCAAATTTTTGTGAAAATGAAATAATACATATATGCGTAACAAACCTGACCAGAGTTTGTTGCAGAAAATATTTAGTCCCTAAGTTCAGTAAGTGACAGCAGCACAGAGCATGTGCAGTGAATCAGCAGAAAAGAAGATGGGGAGCTACTGGGGCATCTTTGGAGACACAGATCTTTACTGCTAAAGGACTTTGGTTTCCTTGGGCTGGTACAGAAGCACAAAACATAATGTACAACAATTCTAGCTACTTCTTTAGTTAATCTTTAGTTCTCTGTTAAAGCATGGAGGGAAGGGTATCTAATATCAAGGAATGTTTATGTAGTACAAAGTAGTTCATCTACTAAATAAAGTGAGCTTCTTCGTACAAAACAAAATCTAGGAAACTTGATATGAAACAGATCAATATTTGAATGCAGAAGAAAGAAAATGTATTTACAGTAACTGCAGTGCTCAAGTTGTAGATATATATCCTGCCTTCCAGTTTAATCATCTTACTCTCCTTCACTTTGTATTGATTTGAATCCCTGTTCTTTATTTTATTGTGTGTCCATTCCTTTACGTTAATGTCATTTGTATGATTATTGCCCTTTTACTGGAAATCAAGAGTTCCGACAGCCACGCTCTCCCCTTTTCCAGGTACAAGATCTGCAAGGCTCTCCAGTTCCAAGAAGGAGGCTGTTTGGCACTAAAGTCAGATGTAGAAAGTCAGTAATGAAGAACATACAGCATACAAATGAGAGGTAACTCAGCCAGGGACAGAAGGAAGAGGCCAGAAAACAGACTGAGCAACAGGTACAGGTATAGAACCTGTTATCCAGAATACTCGGTAACTGGGGTTTTCTGGATAAGGAGTCTTCCTGTAATTTGGATCTCCTTACGTTAAGTCTACTGAAAAATCATTTAAACATTGAATAAATACAGTAGGATTGTTTTGCATCCAATAATTATATTATCTTAGTCGTTTTATTATTATTTATTATTATAGAGATGGGAATTATTTTATTAAAATGAAATCTATGGGAGATGGCCTTTCCGTAATTCGGAGTTTTCTGGATAACGGTTTTCCGAATAATGGATCCTATCCCTGTCCCATAAGTTTTGGGGAACAAAGTCATATCGTACTGCTTTCTTTTCTTCAAGCTTGTATTTCTGCTATGTTTTTGGAAAATCTAAATCATCCATATATTATAAAAATAAAAAATTTATAAAAATATCTAAAAATGAAAAAATAAACATTTTAAAAAGGGGGTGTTATAATTTCTTTTCTAAACAGAATCACTAAAGAGAGCCTAGGATGGGAGCTGCTTAGCGGGGCACCCAGAAGTTGTAGCAATGTTGCGAATGAAGGATCATACGCTATTAGAGACTAATAACATAAACATCTTCTTGGTGATTAATGTACAGTTGATGCAGCCGATTCCCGAGGCCTAACCAGAAAGGCAGAAATGATCTCTCTCTGGGGCTCATTTCCTGATGCACCCAAATGTGAACAAGCTGCGCCCAACAAGGACCCGCCAGCAACTTATTCCCTGCAAATAGCCCTTGAATTAATCTGCCAGCCAATCAGCAGAGCACACAAAGCACCACTGAAATGCAGCTCAACATGTTCATTTTAAAGGGTTTGTTCCATTTTGAGTTAACTTTTAGTATGCTATAGAGAGTGATATTCTGAGATAATTTGCAATTGGTTTTCATTTTTTATTTGTGGTTATTGCGTTATTTAGCTTTTTATTCAACAGCTGTCCATTTTCAGCAATCCAAATAATCCTAGCAACCATGAACTGAATTGGAATATGAATAGAAGAGACTGGAATATGAATAGGAGAGGCCTGAATAGAAAGATGGGTAATAACAAGTAGCAATAACAATAAATGTGTAGCCTTAGATGGGGTCAGTGACTCCCATTTAAAAGATGAAAAGAGCCAGAAGAAGAAGAAGCCAAATAATTAAAAAACTATAGAAAAAAAATAATGAAGACACTGGCCATTCTATTACATACTAAACGTTAACTTAATGGTAAACCACCCCTTTAAAGGAGAAGAAAAGGCTTGGTGCACTTGGGGTGTCAAATGTTAGGTACCCCCAATTGATTCTATTGACTTACCTGAAATCCCAGGCAGGTGCTCCTATCAGCAGAAAACTGCACCGGCCCAGGGTTATTCCAGTGAGCACCACAGAACGATCCACTTCCATCCTCTTCCTTCTTCAAATTTCCTAGGGCAGACGCATGCGCAGTTAAACGAAATAGCCGACTTTTTAGTTAAAGTTTAGCATTTTGTTCTACTGCGCATGTGCAGCCACTCGAAGAAGGAGGAAGATGGAAGCGGATCGATCCGTGGTGCTCAGAGGAATAACCCTGGTCCGGTGCAGTTTTCTGCTGATAGGAGCACCCAACCAGGGTTTCAGGTAAGTCAATACAATCACTTGGGGTGCCTAACAATTGGCACCCCCAAGTGCACGAAGCCTTTCCTTCTCCTTTAAAGCTGACATTCCATTTTCAGGCATTATTCTGCTTACAAAGAATGTTTTTTTTTTCTAAACTGAATGTGTCCCTCCTCCCTTGTACCCACCTAAAAAAGCAGCACAAATGGGGGATAAGAGTCAAATACAATGATAATAAGACGTGATGGATACTGCTGCAGCTAATGGTATCAGGGCAGGAAAGAAGAGAATTCATGGTTGTTATAAAGACAAGACTTTATGATGATCTGTAAGGAAGCAGATGTGGGACATAGACATTGATTAATGTCTATTCAGTTACCAACCAGCAGCAGCAGTGGATTTAACCATTTATGTTCACTCATATTAAAAAAAATATCCATATAAATACATATAAATACTCATACCTTTGGACATCAGTAATATAAAACAATTAAAAAATTGATTTAAAAACAATTAGGTCATTTTAAAAAGGCTGCAAGTTATAATGCATCATTAAAACCTTCAGGAAATTTAGACTGCAGCTTGTAGATCCAGAACTGCTCTCTCTGTAGGATACATACCTCCCCATCCCATTTCCATAAAGTATTCTCCACTAACTCTAACCCTTGAAAAGCATAGCCATGCTTATGTAGGAAATGATATTGGAAATGAGTAAGTGGTTTTCCTCTCTTAAGTAATATAAAGATATGAATAATACCATTGACGTGTTCTAGTTTTCTGTGTATATGCAGGTCCGGACTGAGAGTTAAAATAGGCCCTGGCATTTCAGGTACACAGAGTCCCAATCAGCCCACACAGAGGCCCAAACAGTCCCCACCAGCCCACTAAATACTGACTTTCTATGGCACCTTATAGCAGCCCCTCTGGCATTTGCCAGAACCCACAGATTCGGGCCTGCGTATATATATATATATATGTATGTATATTTTTATTTGTAAAGCGCTTGAGGGCAAAGCACTGTACAGCAAAACAATAAATTAGTAGTAACAAACAAGGGGTCATTGGAATAAAAAGTAACAATAAGTGCATTATTAGAATACAATTCACATAAATATAAAATATAATTACAATGCAGATTAAGTGCTCAGTGTCAAGGAAACAAAAGGCTAGAGGACCTACCCCATAGGGCTTACAGTCTAAATGGGAGGATAACATACAGACACAATCAGAGCCGGGCCAACCCAGCCAGGCTCCTTAGGCAACCTGGCCGGGTACGGCGCCGGCTGAGTGCGCATGCGCAAAACTGTGCTCTGGCGCGCATGCGTAAAACTTTGTGCACACATGCGCAAATGTGCAATTCCAAAAATATATGCGTGCATGTCGGGGAGAGACGTGACCAGACAATGGGGTAGGCGTCAGAGCAGGTACGTGCCTGGCCCCCCCCAGCTTTGCGCCCTAGGCACGTGCCTACTCTGCCTACCCCTAGTTCCGGCCCTAGACACAATTCAGAGGGGTATTAAGGTGCTGTGGGTTATAGTTTGTTACACTGTATATAAGTGCCAGTTCAGGTGTTATCCAGGTGCTGCCAGAGGTAGTCTTTGAGTTTTGTTTTAAAAACATTGAAGGAGGATTCTCTCCTGAGAGATTCAGGAATGGCATTCCAAATATAAGGAGTCGCAAGAGAGAAGGGTTTGATACGGGAAACAGCAGTAGTAGTGGGGGGTACAACCAAGCGGTTGCTCTGAGAGGAGCGGAGGTTTCGGGCAGGAACATATAGAGAGACAAGAGATGAGATGTAGTTAGGTGCAGAGGAATGAAGGGCTTTGAAGGTTATGAGGAGGAGTTTATAAGTTATTCTTTGTTTTATAGGAAGCCATGATAAGGACTTCAGCAGCGGAGGGGCCTGTACCCTTTTGGATGAGAGGAGGATAACTCTGGCAGCAGTGTTTAATACAGACTGTAGAGTTGAGAGATGGGAGTTAGGGAGGCCAGTTAGTAGAAGGTTACAGTAATCTCGTCTGGATAGGATGAGAGCATGCATGAGCGTCTTGAATGTGTCAGGTGAAAGGAAGGGACGGATTTTGGCAATATTGCGTAAGAAAAAGTGACAGGTTTTGACAGTGGTGTTAATATGATCAGAGAAGGAGAGAGAGAGGAGTCAAAGATTACCCCCAGACAGCGAGCTGAGTTGACAGGATTAATGAGCATGCCATCAATAGAGATAGTAAATAGGGGAGTAGGACCAGGCTTAGGTGGAAAGATGATAAGTTCAGTTTTTGTTAGGTTGAGTTTGAGGTGGCGCTGGTTCATCCAATTTGAGATAGCCAGGAGGCAGTTAGAGATCTGAGCCTCTGTTTCAGCTATTAATGAAGGGGTGGATAAATATATTTGGGTATCATCAGCATACAGATGATAATTAAAGCCAAATGAATGGATGAGATCTCCCAAAGACAGAGTGTACAGGGAGAATAACAGCGGACCAAGTACGGAGCCTTGCGGCACCCCCACATTAAGTGAAACTGGAGATGAGGTTTTGTTATCATAGGAGACAGTGAATGATTGGTTAGAAAGGTAAGAAGAGAGCCAAGATGCAGCCTGGTTACGAATGCCAAGCGAATAGAGAATCTGCATCAGGAGAGAGTGATCAAATGCAGATGATAGGTCAAGGAGGAGAAGGATGGAGAAGTGACCTTTGGCTTTGGCAACCTGAAGATCATTTGTAACTCTGCACAAAGCAGTCTCAGTAGAGTGACCAGGCTGGAAAACAGATTGCAGAGGGTCCAACAGATCATGGGTGTGTAGAAAGTTAGTAATATGGGAGAACACAATATGCTCTAGGAGTTTAGAGGCAAGTGGGAGAAGGGAGACAGGACGGTAATTTGATAGACAGGCTGGGTCAAGCGTGGCCTTTTTAAGAATAGGCTTTACACAGGCCTGTTTGAAAGGAGAAGGGAAGGTTCCAGAAGCTAGAGAAGAATTGAAGATGTGAGTAAGTAGTGGGGTAAGCTCTGTAACACAGTGTTTGAGCAGAGAAAAAAGGCATAGGGTCAAGGGGGCAAGTCGTGAGTGGGGAGAACAAGAGAAGCTTGGAGACTTCAGACATTGTTACCGGAGGGAAGGAATTAAGACATGCAGAAGGGGGCTTAGGAAGGAGGAGCTGGTTTACATTAGTAGAGGTAGGGATCTGATTGCGGATGGACTCTACTTTGTCTTTAAAGAAATCAGCAAAGTCCTGAGGAGAGTGTGTCTGGTTGACTGATAGTGTTGATGAGGGATGGAGAAGAGTATTGAATAGAGAAAACAGGCGTCGTGGGTTGGATTTGTGATTGTTTAGAAGGGTACTGTAGTACTCTTGTTTGGCTTTTGACAAGGCAGAATTTTTAGATTGACCTATACTAGATATATATATACAGTATATATATTTATATGTACACCCTCTTTTGCAATTTTTCTACCAATGGGCCCCTTCTAGGCTGGGTGCAAGAGCAGCAGCTATAAAAGTTTTACATGATAAAGTTTAATAGAAAAGATATCACGTATATCTGCTAATAAAGAGTTTGTATGCATATAAAGTTTTCATAAAAATCATATTGCATTGTCATCACTAAAAACCGCAGTCCAAAGGAATTGGAAATCTCAAAAATTGGTAAGAAAGGCCCACTGGTAGTAAATACATATTTGGGTGCATATTTGAGTGCAGCCACACGTGTCGTGCTCATTAAAACATAATCATTTTCAATGCAAAGGACATAAATGACATATACTCAATATTTCATGCAGCCTTTATCTACGTGTACCTCACATAATGAGCTTATAATGTGGACAAAAAGGCAAAAGGACAAGGCCAGTGAGGCCAGACCCCGGATCAGCATAGTACTAATAGTATTAAAGAAAAACTATACCCCCAAAATGAATACTTAAGCAACAGATAGTTTATATCAAATTGAATGACATATTAAAGAATCTTACCAAACAGGAATATATATTTACATAAATATTGCCCTTTTACATCTCTTGCCTTGAACCACCATTTCGTGACTCTATCTGTGCTGCCTCAGAGATCACCTGACCAGAAATACTACAACACTAACTGTAACAGGAAGAAGTGAGGAAGCAAAAGGCAGAACTCTGTCTGTTAATTGGCTCATGTGACCTTACATGTGGTTTGTATGTGTGCACAGTGAATCTTACGATCTCAGGGGGCGGCCCTTATTTTTTAAAATGGCAATTTTCTATTTATGATTACCCAATGGCACATACTACTAAAAAAGTATATTATTATGATAATGGTTCATTTACATGAAGCAGGGTTTTACACATGAGCTGTTTTACTCAGTATCTTTTAATAGAGACCTACATTGTTTAGGGGGTATAGTTTTCCTTTAATAGGAAAGGGTTAATATAATGGTGACTGATCTCATTGCTTTTTTGGGGGGTCAGGGAGGAATCTTTCTCTAGCTGTGGAAAATGGAACAATGGATTCATTTTTTTCTCCATCCTCTGGATTAACTATGTTAGGTGTTAGGGTTCAGACAGCCTCCATGTTTGGCCATGTCACTTCCAGTCACAGAGTTCAGTGATCACTGAGCAGGAGAATACACCAGGACTGCCATCAGAAATTGTGGGGCACCATACTACATAGTTGGTATGGCCCACCACTTATGATTAGCCCAACAGTTGATTGGGCCCCCTTGGCATGGGGAGTTCTGCCAACTAAGGAGAATGGACCCCAATAAAAACAATGATTCATATGGCCTTACCCACAATCCAATAGTGCAGAGAAAACACGCGCACACTCAGGCCCTTCAACAATTACCGCTGGTGCCCAAAGCCTAAGGGAGACGGCACTCCCTATGGTCCAATGTAAAGAAACAAGAGGCTGGCACACGGAGCGAATTAAACCGGGGTCCTACCGCTGGTGTGTTTATTGCGTCAAATGCAATAAACACACCAGGGGTAGGACCCTGGTTTAATTCACTCCGTATGCCAGCCTCTTGTTTCTTTACCTACCCACAATCCGTCTCGATCATGGCTCTTGCACCCAAAACACACCCACCGCTTCACACCCATTCATTCTCCTACAAACTCCATCCCATCCACAAATAAAACCATTTGCCTCTCAGGACTATGGACTGGGTGTGTGCACTGGGCCAGTACCACAGTTCAACTTCTAGATCCCTATTGTACAGTCTGGGACTGTCCTCTGCCAAGATCTACCAGGGAATTTATTGTATAAGCTTCATATATAGTTAAACACGTGATTATATTCCCCTTCGGTGCTTCATCCTTGGTATAATTTATCATTAGTATTTAATATGAATGTTTAAACACTCAATAAAATGTGATTGAAACGCTAAGGCCCTGGCAGCAATGAGCTAATTTATTATACAAATAATTGAAGCCTCTTCTGCCTGTATAACCTGCCCCCTACACTGTACATACCCAATGCCATCTCTGAAACACTAAAACAGCTTGGCTGAGCATATGTGAGACCATTTGTTGGCTCAAGAGAGAGAGAGAGCTCATTAATTTTCCATGGATTGTGTTCTACAATGGGAACAAAGCTTAATAAAAGCCTCTGTTGCTCAGTTAAACTGACGTCTTGCAATGCTAGCCTGGGGTTCTTACACAAATGCCAAGATCAGTGGAAAACCCCATTGATTTGTACAAAGATGGTTCCCACCAGACCTTTGAGAACAACCTCCAATTTAACATCTCTTGTTTTGTGTCACTAAAGCGAAACAAGCTTTGTGTCATGCACTGTTGTATAGTTACAGTCCCAGAACACAAAGAGCCTTTAATCACAGTCATTGTATGGATAATTTATGAACCCTTAATTGTCTCTTATCTGCATATTACAGTCTTTGCTAGAAAGTGTTCCATCATATCTCTGAGTAGTCACCAGTTTCATTTTTATGTTTAGAAACATGATAAACGTGAACTAAAAAACTTTATTCATCCTTCCCATGTGTGACCTTTATAGGCTTCTAGGCTTCACTAGATCAACTGGTCACTGGGAACTGGTTGGAGAATCTTGAGTCATCAGCGAGGTCAATTACGTTATTAGGAGGCCACTAGGCCAAATGTAAGCCTCTCATATCACTAAATACTGTATAAATTAATTATATTCTGATTTGAGATTCTCAGCTGTTTATACCCAGGGAGACACTAGTTTTTATTGCAGTGAGTTTGGTGTCCCCATGGATGTCTCAAACCTAAACAAACACAATACTATCAGTCTCAGGATTCTTTCTTCCATTGTGTTGCTTATAAAAGAGTCAGTGGTCTAAATTGCTCATGTTCCCTCATACCGCAACCCTGCAGTCTAAGAGTTATGGCACATGGGGTAATTTCTAGCATTTTATCCCAATGATGACAAAGAGCTTAGAAGATCTGGGTGATTTCCATGCCTGGAAATGGGTCAGGGGAAGTGTGATCACCCTCCCCAGATAATGCATGTTACCTATAATACATTTAGCCAGATCAGTCTGTGTTATCTGGGCCTATAAATGGCAATGAGGACTCATTGTGTCCCTTGTGAGTCTTTGAGCGAGCATATGAGCTGACACTTCTTTCTGCTGGCTTAACTGTCAATCGACAACTTTCTCAGTACATTAAACAAACATGGGACTGATTTATAAAACATCTCATGGGGAGTTCTGCAAGTTTCCAAGCCTTATGATCTGAGCTGGAATTCCTCCATTGCATGGGCCCCTACAATCACCTCATACAATAGGCGAATGTCAGTGGCGTAAGTACCTTCTCCCCAGTCCATTCTGGCCATTCCAGCGATTCAGAAAAAAGCATGTTCTAAACTAACAGATGGAATTCTTCCATAGTAAACTATGAATAGGTATCTGCTCCTAATATTCTGCCCAATCAGATGCACAGGATCCTCAAGCTCAGACATAACTGCAGAGGCCTATTTACTACTGTAGGTTGCCTTAGCTCAGGATTGCCATAAAATAGGCTAAAATTAATGTTTCCTTTAACTAAGATTAAACCAATCTCTGTGTACAGAGTCGTAACTACAGAGGAAGCAGATCCATCAGGGGGCCCAGGGGGTATAGGGTCCCTAAGCAACCCTAATTAATATTCAATTTAAATAAATATTGGCAAAACATGTCAAACTCTAGACATTTTTTGGGCCCCAAAAATAATTTGCTGTGGGGCCCAGTAATATCTAGTTATGCCATTTGTCTGTGTACGTATATAATCTGTATATAAACATCACAAAAGATATAGAATATAGTATAAATGTGCAGGAGTTCTGACATACACAAACCTTTGTCAAGCAGCTGTCGTTACAGGCATCGCGTGCACTGAAAGACGCTGAGAAATGAAATTGTGATAACACGTAGTGACATATGACTATATTTGCAATTTCTGCAGCTGGTGGTTCTGCCTATGTAGCAGCTGGTTACATAATACTAAAGCCTCGCATCTCAGCTGCTGGGGAAACAGTCATCCCTCCAATCATGTTCAGCCACCAAAAATACAGAGCCCTCAATAGAGAGCCATTTATTCCCTGGGGCCTACAGATTGCTGCCTTGCTGTCAACTGCTGCCCCCTGTTAACTGGTTTTGCATTCACAATCAGTAATGGGCAAATTTGCGCGAAACGCCGCCGGTGAATAAATTCGCAAAACAGGCTGTGAAAATGGACGCCGGTGCATTTTCGCCGGCATCCAAAAAAACTAACGCCAGTGTCCAAAAAACGGATGCATTTTTGCAAATTCGCCCATCACTATTCACAATAACTAAATGCAGAATACTATAGATGTAACCATATCCCAGATGAATAATGGTTAGATTAGTGCAAGTCATTAATTACCTTCAGGAATCTGATGAAAATTTCATCCCTGATATAGATATACATATAGAAATAGTTCATTTTTGTCTCATAGTTATGGCAGCTACTAGGAAGGCAATTTTTCTATATTGGATAAAGGAAACCGCTCCTGTACTAGAAGACGTCCTTAAATATCTTTATGGCCTTTGCTTGACCATTTTTTAAGGAAGCAATTCAGACTAAAGTGTTCTATTTATTTAGAAGATTTCGAAATAATAAAAAGGCAATTTATTTATAAGTTTAAGAAAACCTATTCTGACTATGAATGTACCATTCACCGTTTGTTACCGCTACAGGTCTGGGACCTGTTATCCAGAATGCTCAGGACCTGGAGTTTTCCGGATAATGGCTCTTTCCATAATTTGGATCTTCATACCTTAAGTCTGCTAAAAAAACATTTAAATAAAGACAACAGGCTGGTTTTGCTTCCAATAAGGATTTATTATCTCTTCGTTTGAAAATGTTTTTATTGTTTTCCAAGTTAAACAAGCAGGAATTTCAACAAAACATATACAACTTGTAACAAAAATGCCTAATAGGAAAATGAAGAGTAAATATGATTGGTGAAGCCATCTAAGTTGTTCAACATATTAAAATCTAATCATATAACCAAGCAACCAAATGAATAAACCACCAAACATTAATTATATCTTAGTTGAGATGAAGTACAAGGTACGGTTTTATTATTACAGAGATAAAAGAAATAATTTTTTTAAAATTTGGTTTATTTCATTATAAATCTATGGGAGACCGGCATTCTGTAATTTGGAGCTTTCTGGATAACAGGTTTCCTGATAATGGATTCCATACCTGTACTTGCTTTTATATCACTAATTTTGAAGAAGCGGTTAGTGGGCTCTAAAATCCATCAAGCAAAAAATGAAGTAGAACTGTGGTCACTACAGTAACAGTAACAGTTAAGGGCCCAAAACTCCCAAACTCCCCCAATTGCCTCCATACAGGTTCTAGGAGGCCCCCCATAGGCTAAAACAGCACTTTGGAAGCTTTTAGGTGGTGAATGGTCGAAGTCGAAGTTTTAAAGAGACAGTACTTCAAAAAAATTAGAATCAATGTTGGACTGTTCCCTAGTCGAAGTACACAAAAAATATCTCGAAATTCAAAGTTTTTCAAATCAAAACTTCACCTCGACTTCATCTTTGATAAATCTGCCCCTTAATGTTAATTTAATTTATTTTTGTTTTATAATTACCTTCTTGGAATCCTGACACATGTTGTTTTAAACTGTTCTGCTGGCTTATTCAAAAACTCAATAAAGAGAATTTGAAAAGAAAAGTTGAGTGCAAGTAATGACTCCTGCAGAATTAGACATGGGATTGATACAAAACTATTTGCCTTTAATAGGAAGACTACCGTATATACTCGAGTATAAGTCGTCCCGAGTATAAGCCGAGGTGCCGAATTTTACCTCCAAAAACTGGGAAAGCTTATTGACTCAAGTATAAGCCGAGTATAAGCCTAGGGTGAGAAATGCAGCAGCTTCTGGTAAGTTTCAATCAAAAAATTGAGGGTTTCTGCTCCCATTGGAGGTGCCGGCGTCTCGTTTTTGGACGCCGATGACCATTCTTGGATGCCAGCGACTATTCCTGGAGACTATTCTTGGACACTGGCAACTATTCTTGGACGCTGGCGACTATTCTTGGACGCCGGCGACTATTCTTGGACGCCGGCGACTATTCTTAGACCGACCGTTTTTGCGCTTGACCCGAGTATAAGCCGAGGTAGAGTTTTTCAGCATATTTTGGGGGCTGAAAAACTCGGCTTATACTCGGGTATATACTGTAAACGATCCAATGGTTAAATCTGTCTGTCAAATACTATCTCCCTATGTAAATAATTTCCAAGAAGAAAAACAGTATCTTCATTTCAGAGAGGCACTTCCAGAGCTGCTTGAAGAAGTGGACAAACAAGGTCCCCCCTCAGGTAATGGGAGACACTGAAGGGCTTATAGTAAAAATGGGGATGCCCCTCGGATGGCCCCACACACGGACCAATAAGCTGCCAACTCGGTCTGTCAGCAGCTTTAATCAGCCCGTGTATGGGGGCCTTAACTGCTTCAACAAATGGTATGTGTATGATAGCCTTTGCTCCTTTCCCTATGTGGGTTTTGATGTTCTATAGCCAGACCCGCATGCTTTGGTAAGTGACCCCTACCTTGAGGGCAAACAAACCAGAACCCTCTGTGACACAATACACATAATTGGCCTGAGACCCTATGTAAGAGCTGTGTACTGTCTGGATCTTACATTCAGACTAAATTGGGCATGCTCCCCAAATGGAACCCCATTGGCCAGCAGTTTTAGTTGTGATTGGCATCATTACAACTCATGGACAGATTGGTCCTTATAATGGCCTGCCTGGCCTATCATGTGATTGGCCCTTCTGGAAGCTACCTTTGTGGCTGGCATAAGGAATCAAACCCTGTTCTGCATTTACAACAAGGGCTGTTCCCTTTCTGGCTAACAAAGTTGGCTACCTAGAATTCCACATTGCTAGTCTTTTTACATACATGGAGAATAACAGAGACTGCCCGGCTATAAACCATCACAGATGTACCCACATGTTCCAGTAACCAACAATAGCAGTGCTCAACCCTGGCATCATCCACAAGCAGAACTTCTGAATGCCGACTGGCTACCAACTAAACCTGTGATGTTGATGTTGCCATGCTACAATAAATAGCTGCATTCCCAAAAGGAGTTGTGTTATGTGAGTCCTGCCCTATGCCCATGTCTTCTTGCGGCAAGGTGTTGGGACATATGTGGCATTCTTCTGACTCTTTCCAGCTTTCAAATGGGGGTCGCAGGTCCCACTTTAAAAACAAATGCTCTGTAAGACGACACATTTATTGTTATTGCTCCTTTTTATTACCCAACTTTCTATTCAGGCCCTCTCCTATTCATATTCCAGTCTCTTATTTAAATCAATGCATCGTTGCTAGGGTAAGTTGGACCACAGCAACCAGATTGCAGAAATTGCAAACTGAAGAGCTGCTGAATCAAAAGCAAAATAACTCAAAAACCACAAATAATAAAAAATTAAAACCAATTGCAAATTGTCTCAGAATATCCCTCTCTGCATCATACTAAAAGTTAAATCAAAGGCGAACAATCCCTTAAAGGGGTGCATAAGACAGGAGATGGATCTCCACTTGGATACTCCTCAATTATGCCATATTAATAATAGTAGCATTCAGTTAAAAAGCCTTTATTGGACTGGGTTCAACAAACTGAATAGTGGCTTGTTAATGTACCTTGGTTCCATTAAGTACTTTAGTAGCTTTTCATATGCAATTGACACAGATTAATCAGGTTGGTTATATTGCAACAGTAAGCAGCTATAGGTGCAATGCACATAGGGAGCCCAGTATTTAATGTTGCTCCCCAATTGGAGTCCACTGTGTGCTGCATCTTGCAATTCATGTGCCAAATTGGGTGCAACTGGCACACCAACACTACACACTCCTAGATGCAGGGTGTTTTAATGGTCACAGTTCTGGCCCCCTATACTTTATGGTGCTGGTGTGTTGCCCTCTTGCTCCCAAACCTGCCTCCCTTGTAAACAGAATCTATCAATTGACCTCTAACAATATTTTTTATTAAAGAACACTATTACATTCTTATAATATTCATTCTTGTAAACTGAGTAAGGTCAGTTTGTTCCCCTGTAAAGCTTGCTTGCCCTCAGCACGGTCGTTTGTAGCCTTCCCACAAATCCAGGCACGGTTATATTTCTTTCCCTGTTAATAACATTCACAGTAAGACACGCTCCCTTGACAATTCTTCACTATAGGAAACAACCGCTTCCTTCTCCTGATAAACATTAATTTCATTACACAGTGGGAAGCCTCGCGTGTGAGTGTGGAACCCCCATTCCTAATATTAACCGTTAACAGAGATGATTTAGAACCAGGCAGGGAAACCATTCTCTGGAATAAGCCCTTGTGGAACAGTAAGATGATCATATGTATTGTATTTACATTAAAGCATAGGGGTTTATATGAATGCTTTCAAACTGGACATGACCAATTGGTGTTCTAGGACAATTCAAACTGGGTCTTATTTTATATCCCTTGTGTTTTTTAAACGCTTAATCCTTTTGTTGTGCAGCTCTCCAGTTTGATGTTATAATTATACAGTAGAGGAGTGTAGTAAGCGGTTGGGTGAGTATATAGAGGTGAGTTCAGAGATGTAGGGTGGGGCAGAGTTATGAAGTGCTTTGAAAGTCAGTGTCATTAATTTGAATTTGATTCTGAAAGGTAATGGAAGCCAGTGCAGGGATTGACAGAATGGCGAGGCAGAGGAGGAGCGGTTGCTGAGGTGTATGAGCCTCGCAGCAGTGTTCATTATGGACTGGAGAGGTGACAGTCTCTGGAGGGGGAGGCCAATTAAAAGCGAGTTACAGTAGTCTAGACGCGATATGATGAGAGAGTGAATAAGAATTTTGGCAGCGTCTTGGGTGATAAATGATCGTATTTTGGATATGTTCTTTAGGTGGAAGTGACATGATTTGATAAGTGACTGGATATGAGGAGTGAATGACAGGGCAGAATCTAGGATAACCCCAAGGCACCGGGCCTGGGGAGAGGGGGTGATAGTGGAATTGTTAACTATGATGGATACTTCGGGGATGATACTGGTGTTAGTTGGAGGAAAGAGAACCATTTCAGTTTTAGAGAGGTTTAATTTAAGGTAGCGTTGCGACATCCAGGTGGAGATAGCGGACAGGCAGGAGGAGACGCGAGTTAGGAGTTCTGGGTTGAGATCAGGAGATAAGAGATAGATCTGATGATGATGATGATTATCTGGTTGTTAGGGTCCCACACTGGAACAGGAAGGGTCTGAACAGAACAATAGGTCATAAATACACCTTGTAATAATAGCTTTAAGAATCCTGCATCAGTAAGAATCTGATATGCAGCTACTGAAGGCTCATAGGTTGGTAATACTGAATCACGTAAATCAGGGGTGCCCAAGAGGTAGATTATGATTTAACACCAGATCACAATCCCAGGTGCTTGTTACCATGATTTCAATATTTATACTAAATTACTCTAGGAATAGGTGGTTATGGTAGAAGAGCTTTATGGGGTAACATCACTGAGAAATGTCCGACATTGGTAAAGCCTATAAGTTTCAATAGGGATGGCTGTACACCTCAATTAACCAGCGTTAATGCTTAAGAAAAAAACAGAAAAATAATATAGTGTAGTATGTTAAATACCATTCACACCCATTGTATTCAGAGGAGCTTTAATCAGTGTGTGCACCTTCTGATTGAAAGTGAAGTGAATATAGTTACATCACACGTGCAACAAATAACTGTGTGTGAGAAGGATTAGGGCAGTATCAATACCCACACTTGAATAAATGTGTTGCTTCTAGCTAGGGATGCACCGAATACACTATTTGGGATTCGGCCGAATCCTCTAATCTTTGGTGAAAGATTCGGCCGAATACCTAACCGAATCGGAATCCGATATGCATATGTAAATTAGGGGCAGGAAAGGAAAAAGTGAAAAAAAATCACGTGATTTCCCTACCCGCCTCTAATCCTGGATTCGGTGTATCCCTGATTCTAGCGGTCGATTATACTCACAAAAGCACATAAGATTAGGGTGTTAATCAGAATATGAGTACTTGAACCCCACTTGCAGTCTTCTTATATCCTTATGTGGGCAATAAAAAGTGACATATGTAGGAGCGTTGAACAATGTTTAATAAATAGTTTAAAACACACACACACGTTCTTGATAAAACAGCATATAAAATCAAAGGCATTCCCTGCGATCATGCTGTGTTTCTGTCTTACATGCACGTGCACATGCGTTCACTTCCAAAACTCACGCTTCCACACCTCTTTGCTCACAACCCTCGCGTTTCGCCAAAAGGCTTCCTCCAAGAGCGGTCTGCAAGTTCTATACCAAAAGCTGCACCCAATGAACAGAATAATGGTAACAAAGGTCTTACACACCAGTCTGCTCACACTCTGCAATCATTTCAACAGTTTGCTGCTTGGGCAATTCTAATGTTGCTCACAGCATGTGACAACAGAAAAAGAAGAGTCAAACAGAGAAAGAGAGGAGAAAGGAAGAAAGAAGGGAAATGTATGGTGCAACAGGTGAGTGAGTACTTGTGTAGCATATGTACATATATTGTGTATTGTATAAGGTAAAGTTCAACAGGTGTCTTGAGTACCTACGGACACAGTCTTGGTATGAAAACTATAGGCTGTGCAGTTGCTTAGGAGGCCTTCCAAGCAACACATTGTGATGTACCAAAACTGCCTGAAAGCTCCATCAATTTCTCTGTATTAGTCAAACAATGGATATCTAACCAGGGATATCTAACTAGGGAAAGCTAATTAAAGGTGTATTTTGAAACCAAGTTAATCTGAAAGTATACAATTTTATTTAACAACAATAAAAAATTTTATTGTTGTTAAATAAAATTGTATACTTTTGGATTAACTTGGTTTCAAAATACACCTTTAAGGCAAAAAAATCTTTACTTTCTTAAATGAAAAAAAACCTAACTCCAATATACTTTAATTAAAAAATGTGTACAGTTTTTTTTAATAAGAAACCTGACTGTATGCAGTGAAATTCTCCCTTCATTTACTGCTGTGGATAGGAATTGTCAGATGGTCCCTAACTGCTGAGCAGGGAAACAATCATACTTATGAACAGCAGGGGGAGCCCCCGACTTACTTCCCAGCCATGCAGAACCCAAGCAGCTTTGTTTATGACGATCCCTAAGCAGCCCAGACCACACTGAGCATGTGCACAGTCTTGGTCTTGCAAAGATGTAACAAAGTTACAAGATGGTGATCCCCTGTAGCCAACTTTGAAAGCAAAATTATTTGTTTGATTAGGCTTGTGGTGCAGTCAGTTCATGTTTATATTTAGTATACAAAATACAGCATTTCTAGCCTCATTCTATTTTAGACTTTACATGCCCTTTAATTAACTTTCTAATTTCTTGCATTATCCTCAAAAGGACCTTGGGGATAAGGGCTATTACAGAAGAGCGTTTTTACCTGCGCTCCCCTACGTTCTGTTTTTCTGCGTTCAGCCGCAGGGGAGCGCAGGAATAGACGCATTACGCCGAATGCAGGTTGAGATGCAACATGCTGCATTTTTCCTGCGTTCGGCGCCTACACGTGCCTGTGTGAGTACAGCCCCATTGGAAAAAATGTAATGCGTCTATTCCTGCGCTCCCCTGCGGCTGAACGCAGAAAAACAGAACGCAGGGGAGCGCAGGTAAAGACGCTTTTCTGTAAGAGCCCTTAAGGTGTTTCTGAGACCAGTGAGCACTTTCCTTAATTAATCTCTAACTAGGGATATCTAACCAGGGGCAGGGATATACAGCTGCTACTGAAATAAAGATTCCTCTGTGTGCAGATGCCGCTGGCTTCAGCTGAGAAGCAACAGGAGGGCTGTGGTGAGTAGGAGGCATGATATAACCTTTGTAAAATAGAAGGGCATTAGAAGCCTTTGCATTTGTAAAAGCCTTACCCTGCAGGATGACTTCTTCAGTCTTCAGGTCATGGAACTCCAAAGTGGATGCATTAGAGGTACATTATATATTAAAATATTTATTTTCTTTTTTTCTTTTTGGAAAATCAAGGAGAATCTATAGTAGCAACCCCTTACTAATAGCGAATAGTGAATAGTTGGTGTGCTAGGAAGTAGCCAGGGGCATATCAGTGGAGTCCCAGCAGAATTAGTCTCTCAATACATATGAGCTGTGTGTACTACACATCATATCTCCAATGTAAGGTGAACTTTGCTTTCCAGACATGCAGCTCATCCTTCCCTCCTCCCCTTTCTCATGATGCAGAGGAAATCCAGTCTGAATCCGCATCAGTCACTGGGGGCACCTGTGCAACCAGGCAACTGCCACAATAGCAAAAGCTGCTCGGCCGAGGAATTGGGAGCTGCCAGTCGGGGAGTGGGGAAAGGTCGCACTATGGACGCTCACCTGCTGCTGCGATTGGGAGCGGAATGAGCGCGTGTGGGAGCTGTCCTTTCAGCACTAGCGCTCTCCGCGTCGGTTTCATTCCTCCTGCTGTTTGTAGCGCAGACAACAAGGTCTTTCCCAACAGCAACATCGGGAATCCTCGTCGCACCGACATGGGAAGCGCCTTTGGAAGTTGGGCTGCTGGATTCCGTGGCGTTTCTTCTAAACTTCAAGCGATAGTAGCAGGTAAGCAGCCACATTTATTCCCTTGTGTTCTGTGGAGGCAAGTCAGCAGCAGACAGAATATCAACCGAATCCTTATTAGCACTGATCTTAAGTAGAACACTCGAATGTAGGAAGAGACCATCCACTAGTAAAGCAGTAGCCAAAGGTATTTTTTGTAAAATTAAAAAAGTCTTTATTAGGACATTTATAGGCTTATATACTATATGTCCTAATAAAGACTATATTTTATAAAATACCTTTGGCTACTGCTTTACTAGTGGATGGTCTCTTCCTACATTCGAATGTTCTACATATTGCAGAAATGGTTGGCTTACCTTTGGACTGGGGGGTTACCGTGTTAAGAGTCCATTATATACATTTCTTTTCTTTTTCATTCTTTATTGTTTGTTTTTCAATTTTTGACTTTTGTCAAGAAACAGAGCCAAACACCATTATCTATGCCAGTGATCCCCAACCAGTAGCTCGTGAGTAACATGTTGCTCTTCAACCTCTTGGATGTTGCTCTCAGGGTGCTCAAAGCAGGTGCTTATTTTTGAATTCCAGGCTTGAAAACAAGTTAAAATTTCATAAAAACTAAGTATAATGCCAAGTAGAGCTTCTTGTAGGCTGCCAGTCCACATAGGGGCCAACAAATAGCCAATCACAGCCCAAGGGACTTTTTCACGCTTGTGTTGCTCCCAACTCTTTTTACATTTGAATGTGGCTCACGGTTTGAAAAGGTGATCTACGTGGTTAGATCTATGTCTTAACCCTGATAGATTCATTTCCCACCTTATGCTGTATCTTTAGCACCCACCGACAAAACGAAGCCCCTCTCCTAAATATTCCTTCACTGGTATCTGCTTCTCTTCCAGGTCGGTAGAAGCAGACAGACAGGGTGAGAGCTCAGCATGACAGAGAAGATCCTCATGGGTTTGACCGACACTGATACCGAGATCAGTATAAATGTTGGGGGTTATAAGAAGAGACTACCTTACGACACTTTGCTGAGATTTCCAGAGACTAGACTTTGCAAGCTCTTAGCCTGTCGCTCCAAGGAATCTATCCTGGAACTGTGCGATGATTATGATGATGCAAAGAACGAGTTTTACTTTGACAGGAACCCAGAATTGTTCCCCTACGTGTTGCATTTCTACAATACTGGCAAACTCCATGTCATGGGGGAGCTTTGCGTCTTCTCCTTCTGTCAAGAGATCGAGTACTGGGGGATCAATGAATTCTTCATAGACTCCTGCTGTAGCTACAGTTATCATGGGAGGAAAGTGGAACCTGAGCAAGACCAGTGGGAAGAGAACAGTGAGAGGGAAAGCACCACGTCTTCCTTTGATGAGATCTTGGCATTTTACCATGATGCTGCCAAGTTTGACAGACAGCCACTGGGGTACATTAGGAGAAGACTTTGGTTGGCTTTAGATAACCCTGGCTACTCCATCCTGAGCAGAATATTTAGCATCCTTTCCATTTTGATAGTCCTTGGATCTATTGTGACCATGTGCCTCAACAGCTTGCCAGAATTCCAGGTGGCCAATGCCAATGGCAGTGTAGAAGAAGACCCTCAGTTTGAGATAGTGGAACATTTTGGCATAGCTTGGTTCACCCTTGAACTGGTGGTGCGCTTTGCAGTCTCCCCTGACCTGACCCTCTTCTTCAAACACCCACTGAACATTATAGACTTAATATCTATAGCTCCATTTTACATAACTTTGATAGTCAATATGGTGGTAGAGAGCAGCCCAACTCTTGTAAATCTAGGAAAAGTGGCCCAAGTACTCAGACTTATGAGGATCTTTCGCATCCTGAAACTTGCCAGACATTCTACCGGCCTGAGGTCTCTAGGGGCCACATTAAAGTACAGTTACAGGGAAGTGGGACTGCTGCTGCTCTATCTGTCTGTTGGGATTTCAGTATTTTCAGTTGTGGCTTACACTATAGAAAAAGAAGAAAACGATGGGCTGGCCACCATTCCAGCCTGCTGGTGGTGGGCCACAGTAAGCATGACTACAGTAGGGTATGGAGATGTCGTGCCAGGCTCTATCGCTGGCAAACTAACTGCCTCAGCTTGTATATTGGCTGGTATCTTGGTTGTTGTCCTCCCCATCACCTTAATATTCAATAAGTTCTCTCATTTTTATCGAAGGCAAAAACAACTGGAGAATGCAATGAGGAGCTGTGATTTTGGGGATGGGGTAAAAGAGGTGCCATCTGTAAATTTAAGAGATTACTATGCTCATAAAGTAAAATCTCTCATGGCAAGCCTCACAAATATGAGTAAGAGTACTCCGAGCGAACAAAGTCTCACTGACTCCATTCATTAGTCCAGATTAAAGGCAGTGTCTTCAGTATGTCCAGAAGCAACCAACCCTGCAATGATATTGATGTGTCTGTAAGTAAGTGTTGCCCCCTCACTCTCTAATTGCTCTGTTGTGAGTTCACTGTCTGAAACAGAGTCATTGGTGGAGAATAATAAAGGGAGGCTTAGCCCCCCCCAAAAAAATAGACCAACTACAATATGTTCATATATATAAATATATGTTCTCCGATGGCAAGCCTTTTAATGGTAGCCCACCATTACAAAGCCTAGACAAAGCCTTGAGCATTGAACGCATGAATAGACAAGGTAATAAAAAGCAAAGAAAAACACAGTGATTAAAAGGATCAGTAACACCAACAATAATGAAACATTTAGAAATATCTATATTTTGTTTTCAAATTTAAGAATACATTAAGTTTAACCCTTTTGCCACTTCAAACTTGCCACACCACATGGTGCCAGACATAGATAAAAGCAGATAAAAGATAGATTCAGATTCGGCCGACTCCTTCTGCCTGGCTGAATCGAATCCTAATTTGCATATGTAAATTAGGGGTGGGGAGGGAAATCACGTGACTTTTTGTCACAAAAAAAGGAAGTAACATTTGTTTCCCCTTCCCACCCCTAATTTGCATATGCAAATTAGGGTTTCGGATTCGGTTCAGTATTCGGCCGAATCTTTTGCTAAGGGTTCAGCAGCTCTCCAGTTTGCAATTTCAGCAGTCTGGTTGCTAGGGTCCAAATTACCCTAGCAGTTATGCACTGATTTGATTAAGAGATTGGAATATGAACAGGAGAGGCCTGAACAGAAAGATAAGTAATCAAATGTAGAGATAACAATAAGAGGCGTATGAATTATGCTGTGTAAAATGAAATTCGCCAAAAAAAAAGTGTAAAAAGCTATGTGAAATAAATGGTGAATTTTGTTTTTATACCAGATTTGCTGCCATTATTTTACATTGCTTCTGGAGGAAGTCACTCTAAGAAAAAACGCATCATTTAAGGCGTTATATATACTGGGGGAAGCCTGGTGGTGGGGTGTATTATCCTGCTGTATTTTACACAGCATAATAAATCTGTAGCCTTAAAGAGTATTTGTTTTTAGATGGAGTCAGTGACGCCCATTTGAAAGCTGCAAAGAGTCAGAAGAAAAAGGCAAATAATTAAAAAAAACTATTAAAAAAATTAAGACCGATTGCAAAGTTGCTTAGAATTAGCCTATTCAAAGTTAACTTAAAGGGATACTGTCATGGGAAAAAAATTTTTTTCAAAATGAATCAGTTAATAGTGCTGCTCCAGCAGAATTCTGCACTGAAATCCATTTCTCAAAAGAGCAAACAGATTTTTTTTATATTCAATTTTGAAATCTGACATGGGGCTAGACATATTGTCAATTTCCCAGCTGCCCCAAGTCATGTGACAAAATGTCTAGCCCCATGTCAAAATTGAATATAAAAAAATCTGTTTGCTCTTTTGAGAAATGGATTTCAGTGCAGAATTCTGCTGGAGTAGCACTATTAACTGATGTGTTTTGAAAAAAAACATGTTTTCTGATGACAGGATCCCTTTAAAGGTGAACCACCCCTTTAATTCACAAAATGTTTTAGGGACAGGCTTGAATATGTATCATATATAAACAGATTAAATATGGAACACAGTGGAGCAGATAAAATCCCATTGCAATAAAAGTTCTGCTTCACAAGGGACAAAAGGAATGTCAAGTGTCAGAATCATTTGCTGGTGTTACTGGTCCGGTCTCATGTAGCCCCTGTGAATGTGCCTGGTTTCTGTGTCTCTGTCGCTCTTGTAATGTGCACAACGGCCATTTGTTTGCAGCCAATTACGAGCAAACTGAATTGTGAGCAATATATACGTGTTTGTTTCTATTGCAATGTCCCAGATAAGATCCTATCAGCTTCCTGGAGTGCAGTGTGTCTGGCTTGGAGTGTTTCTGTGTATAGAACTGTAGCTGTCTCTGTCAGTCAGGTGGAGCGTTTGCTAAATTAACATGCAGTAAATGTAGATATTGAACGTTCCCTCGCACCGCGGGTGTTGTGTTTCTGTACAATTCACTTATCAATATGAGAGTAACGTGTATCCGTCTCTGTGAGTCACAATGAAAAGAACCTTGGGGGGGGGAGACGCATGTCTAGAGCTTCTGGACTGCGCAACGGATCATTGCCAAAACTGCCTCCTGTATTAAAGGGGATTTATTGTGGGCTGATTGGGTGCAAATATTTTCTTCTACCGCAAAGTTTCTACCAATTTAAATGTATTTTAATTAGGGATGAACCGAATCCAGGATTTGGTTTAGAATTCGTTCAGGATTTGGCCTTTTTCAGCAGGTTTTCTGATTCGGACGAATCCGAATTTGTATATGCAAATTACGGTCAGGGAGGGAAATCGCATGACTTTTTGTAACAAAACAAGGAAGGAAAAAAGTATTCCCCTTCCCATATGCATATGCAAATTAGGATTCAGATTGAGTTCAGTATTGGGCCGAATCTTTAGTGAAGGATTCAAGGGTTCGGCCAGTAACGTACCTAGAGGGGGATGTGCAGCCGGGACCTCCCGCCCCCCTCCGCTTCCCACCCCTAATTTGCATATGCAAATTAGGGTTCGGATTCGGTATTCGGCCGAATCCTTCGTGAAGGATTCGGGGGTTCGGCCGAATCCAAAAAAGTGGATTCTGTGCATCCCTAGTATTTATTTTATACACGTGGGTCAAAAAATATTCACACAATCGGCACATAATCATGGTTTATGAATCCTTTGCCGTTCAATTGGTTCTAGCCAGAGACAGGCAATCTGCAGTCCTCATAATGTTGTTGAAATACAACTCCCAGCATTCCGCAGGCAGTCAGATGTTGTCTGGGTTTTGCTGGGGGTAGTGTGAAGAACAGATGGAGGACCATAGACTGCCAATACCGACTTCTGCAGCAACAACAGGCTCCTATAGGGGTATTTGTACTAAATATATATGTCTATGACATGAAGTTTTGTTATAACCTTTGTGTAAGTTCTATTAAAGCAGATTTTCTGTTGTGGAACCGTATTTGTGTGTTTATACTTGCTCTGACCTATAGGAAAGCGTGCGCTGCATTAGAGAAGAGAACACCTCTGTCAGACTGGTGCTGAAAGTGGTTTGTTCATTGTGTGATGGTGATTCGTTTCTGGTTGGTTTGGATATCTGACATTGTTTAAATAGCGATTGGCTCATCTCACTGTTGATGGTCAGTCACTGGCCAGAGATTGGGGAACGCTCAGCTCCACCACAGGTAGACCGCATTTAAAGATACGCTCCAAATGATCTGAGCCCTGTGAGTATAAACGCTATCTGGGCCATTGGAGAGAGTTCCCCATAGGATTTCACCATTGCGGCTTATTTTCCAAACAGGTTATAACACCATTCCGGAGCCCAATTAGAGGGATATATATATACATTCTGACCACTTCTCCCACTGAATGTGAGTAGGTCCATTAGTGTTATTTCAATTAAAAGGGTAATACACCATTGACTTTTTCTTTATCCTATAAAATAAAGTTGAAGTGTCTCTGCGTCCAGTCCCTGTGTCTGTGGGATTGCGCTACTGCGCATGTGCCCCACGGACTGTCTCTGGCGGCCTATGTTCTAGCGCCCGTTAATTTAACGGGCTTAATGTCTAGTTAAATAATAAATCTCAAAGTCTTGGAAAGCGCACTTGCACATGGGTCAAAAAATATTCACACAATCAACACATAATCATGGTTTATGGATTCCTTTGCCATTCAATTGGTTCAAGCCAGAGACAGGCAATCTGCAGTCCTCAAAGTGTTATTGAACTACAACTCCCACCAGGCAGTCAGATGTTGTCTGGGTTTGCTGGGTGTAGTGTGAGCAACAGATGGAGGGCCATAGACTGCCCGTACCGACTTCTGTGGCAAGAACAGGATCCTATAGGGGTATTTGGCAATAGTGGGGTCTCATTTGTACCATATATTTGTGTCTATGACAAAAAGTTGTTATACCCTTTGTGTAAGTTCTATTAAAGCAGATTTTCTGTTGTGGAACCATATTTGTGTGTTTATACTTTTTCTTATTTATGGCACATTTAGGGCCCACTGGAGCTGCTACATCAGAGAGGTAAGGGAGAGCACAGGAGCACCAATCGAATGGGTAGCGGGAGTGGTCTGGGTCGGCAGGGCCCCCTAGATTTTTTTCCCAGTGTCCTACTGGCCCAATCTGACCCTGCATTCCTGCTACCGAGACTTTCTCCTGTCCGAAAGGTAAAAATGGTTCATCCTTAGAAGCACAAACATTTTATGTCGCTCTTAGTGGACAGTAAGAACTATTTGTGGACCAATCAGTCTAAGGGGCCTATGAATCATGCGGTGACAAAACTGGAGGAAAACATCACCAGTGTTGTTGCCCATAGCAACCAATCAGATCTTTCCTTTTGTTTTCTAACAAAATTGAGTGGCTGATTGGTTGTTACGGGCAAAACATTTTCAATTATTACACAGCATGATAAATAGGTCCCTTAGTTACATTTCTATTGCTTTAAAACAACCAAATTATTGCAGCATATTGGAGATCTCCACAATCCACAGAGTGAAATACCGCCAGAGGGATTTTGAAAGGCGGATTTATCAAATGGTGAACTTTCACTTTCACACTTCAATAAATACACCTTTAAAAATCCCATAGAAATGAATGGAGAGAGGCGGTATTTCACTCTCTGTACTGTGGACTTCACTCTTGGATAAATCTGCCCCATGGGCTTAAATGGGCATTTTATTGACCACGTCTCACACAAATTATAATATGACGGTATGCAGATAGAAATGGCTGACTGACCAACAGAGTGAAGAAACAACACAGTAAGTTGCCCGTTGAACCTGAAAAGTCAGTTAAAGCTCTCTCTCTCTCTCTCTCTCTTTTTTGAAGCAGATTTACCAAAGGACGAAGTGGCTAAAGTTAGCGTCAATTCGCTAGCATTACTGCCGCAGGGACATCAACAATTTTCTAACGGGCACAGGCAACAATTCGCTAGTGAAAGAGACAGGCGATAGCGGTCATTCTCACTCTATCATCAGGCGACAATTCGCTCTGATGAATCAACGTTACTTCGCAAATTCACTAAAGTGCGGATTTTACTGAACGTTAACTCTTTCGCCAGACTTGCCTTCACCACCTCAGACCAGGCGAAGTGCATTAAAGCAGCTAGATCTTCCTCAATCTTCTGTCACTTACATTAGATTCTATGAGAGCCGAAAATACATCAAAGTCCATGGGCGAATTTATTCGCCTTGTTTCGCCACGGAAATGACGCCCATAGACTTGTATGGCGTTGTGCTTCAAAAAAAAAGACTTGCATCAAAAAAAATTTAATGGGCGTCGGCGACATTTCGCGAAACTAAACGGGTCAAATTCACTCATCCTTACTCTGGAGTCTTTTCCTTTTTTCAGCCTGATTGCCTGAAAAAGTCCTAAAACTTTTTTTGGGTAACGAGTTTTCCCCATACATTTGCAAACATTCATTTTACAGTGGGCTCATGTGCTGGGCATTATAATAACTCTATTGTCTTTATTAAGGTTCCATGGACATGTGTTTTTTAAAGTGTCATTTGTAAGTATATGCACCAACATTTAACATAAAGAAGTCCATACAACTTTAAATTTCCCGCCCTATGCAAATTGACCTGAGCGCAAGATCCCAAGCGAAGTTTCAATAGGCTGAAGTTAACGCTAGCGCAGCTTCAATATCAAATGCTCGCATTGCCGAAGTAACGCTAGCGAAAAGTCTCCAGCGATCTGCACCCAGGACGAAACTCCGCATTATAGTGCATTAGCGTAGTCTGAATATTCGCCTTGTGAGCTGGGTGTGAAGTGGACATTGGCGAATTTTCGCCGGTTAGTAAATCTGCCCTTGCTGTAAGCTTGCCAAGGAGAATTGTGGGTGTTGGACCTCAAAAGGAAGAGAGTAATAAAGCCATATCATAGTTGGTAGAAGAGTCTAACAGTGAATATGAGGATGCAACAAGGAAAAGAAACACACTGTCCAGAAATCACCAATTTTAAAGGGCTGCTTGACATTTACATTAACTTTTAGTATGTTATAGTTTTACCCAACTTTTCAACTGGTCTGTTTTTTTTTTAATTTTTTTTTATAGTTTTTGGATTATTTGTCATCTATACTGGATGCCTTTTTGAATAATGGCACCATGTTAATTCAATTCACATTGCCAGCCAGCAAAAACTCCTGAAAGATTAAGTAACGCCACGTAATTACTTCTGCTTCACTTCAAACAGAAGCAAGTATATTGAAGAAGTTCCTTCATCCCCTACCACCAGGGCAATATGTACATAATAAGTGAACTCTATAGGAACAACAGGTTTAAACACAGGCATTATTTCCTTGCATATATACATTTATTGTGCCATTCCACAATGTTTCAGTGACAGCCCCTCTTATCAAGTGTAAGTGTACTCACATGTACAGGAGTTAATTACATTATAATCAGAGGACTGATACCTTATACCATGCTCTAGGGCAGTGTTGTCCAACTGACAGCCCCCCTTGTGTGGACCCCCAAATGAAAGCCTGCCTGTTATGACTGCTTACCGTGTGTGAGTTTTAAAAGGTATCAGTACTGAGATTTACTGCCCCTGTATTGTATTGTTTACACCTCAAATTCAGACAGTAAACTACTGTATTGTTCACACATGTAATTCCCCCTGCATTGTTCACACCCAGGCCCGGATTTGTGGCAAGGCCACAAAGGCCCGGGCCGGCACGATTTCAGAGGTGGCATGACGCCCAGCCTCACCATCTGCCGATGCACTGAGGACTAAGCACACAGCAAATTTCCTAGTTACTTACTGGGCACACACAATCCTCGGTGCTTATAGGGGAAGACTGAGTGTGTCCTAAAGCTCTGTACTGTTCACACCTCAGTCATACCCAGACTGAAAGTGCCCACCATGTTCACATTCATACAAACTGCTGAAGGGGCACCAGTGTCACTGTATGTACCTAAGTATGAACTGTTCATCTTAGAGTCCTGATAGATTTTCCTGTCTCCTGCTGTATTCTGCCTGCCCTATGCTCCCTGTGTGTCATACTCTGCCTGCCATATGCCCCGTGTATACCATACTCTGCCTAGCCTACTCTGTGTGTGCCATACTCTGCCTGCCCTATGCTCCCTGTGTGTGCCATACTCTGCCTTTCCTATGCTCCCTGTGTGTGCCATACTCTGCTTATGCTCCCTGTGTGTGCCATCCCTTGTCTGCCCGATGTTTCTTGTGTGCCATACTCTGCCTGCCCTACTCTGTCTGTGTGTGCCATGAATTAAATAAGGGTATGTCTTAATATGATGTAATAAACCTGTTTCACATATGAGTGATGAGTGATATCCCTGTGGTGAGGTGACCACCAACCATTTGTTTTTATGGTGCACTACCACCATTAATGTGGACATGGTCTTACTCCTCTTGCGCTAACATGGGTGTGGTTTAGCAATGGAAATGATAGAAAAGAAATAGTATAAAACATCCGCTTCTCCCTGTTTCCATCATTTAATTCAGCTGCCTCAGGTATAACATAATAATAAGGGATCCCATCCCTTCTATTTTACTTTTTCAATCTTTATCTAAAAAAAGTTTAGGATTTGTTTTATATTTCTCAGCAATGCCCTTGTTGTTCAATTTTAGCTTGATTGCAGTTCTCCATGTTGATCTACCTCCTTGTACTAAAAGTATCATCTGATCCAGCTGGCTTAAATGTCTTCACTTTTCTTACAAATCTCAATGCTAAATTCTCTATTAAACCATAAAGGTACAGTCCTGATCTACACAAGACAAACAGTTGATTAGCATACTCACAGACTTATGTGCTTTGTTTGGTTTGGCTATTCCATTACTCCAGTCAATGTCTGGATAACTGGAATCTCACATAATTACAACTGGACCTACTGTATTTGTAAAGACTTTTGTGTTTCTTAAGAGTAGGTGGGTCTCACTCTTCTCACCTATACGAGAAGGTTTGTAGCACACATACAGTAAGTGATCATTTCTCAACTGAAATCTCAACCCATAGGACTTGGTAATTTGGTCATTTCTTTATTTTTATTATTCTAGGGAAACCCCACTATTATTTGCATGTTATAGTAAGTAAATGTACAAGGACCACAATATAATGGATATAACCATGCCCTTATATTTGTAACACTGCGATGAATATGACCTGCCCATTCCCATCCAATATATTTCTGCCAGATACATTTGCCACCAACCACATTCCAACCTAAACTGTGCCACCAATTCCATTAAAAATGGGGAGCTAGATGCTAAAGGTCAAACTGCAACAGGAGGCATGCCGTTGTACATTGAGTAGCTGAACTACAGCCCAAAAAAAAGATGTTTAAATTGTCCTTCCTAGAACACTAGGTCCTGAAACAGTTAGCTTATCCTTTAAAATTAAATATATACAGTTTGTGTGTGTGTATACAGATACCTAAAGTTTATTTCATGCCATGAGCAAAGGTACAATATTGCGTTTCTTTTACCCATGGATTGTTTTCATCCAGCTATCTGCCAAACAGCAAACAGAAAATATGGAACAAGAACAGAATTCATTCTAGTACAATATCCCCAAGTAATTGAAACTGAATACTACCAAGACCAAGATGTTGGCACTTGTCCTTCCTATTATAAACGCCTGTGTCTCCTTTCAAAACGCCACCCTACTCTGGCAGAGGAGAAATGAAATCTCACCTTCTATTTCAGGAGCGACAGGCTGCAGGCTCTATAGACCGTCGCCAAGGCTGCTATTTATTCTGCACCTCATTTCTTAATTGCGGAGTTTTACATCAAGCTGAAATATCATCTCACTTTAAAGGAGAAGGAAAGCTACGGAGGCATTTTATTGCCAATAGATTAGCTGCAATAGTGCAAGCTAGAATGCTATATTTATTCTGTAGAATGTTTTACCATACCTGAGTAAAAAGCTCTAGAAACTCTCTGTTTGTTTAGGATAGGAGCTGTATTATTAATTTGGTGTGACATCACTTCCTGCCTGAGTCTCTCCCTGCTCTGGGCTCATATTACAGTAGAGAAGGGAGGGGTGGGGGAGAGGAACAAACTGAGCATGCTCTTGCCCAGGGCAATGAGGTTTAAGCTGAAGGCAGGAAGTCTGATACAGAAGCCCATGTGTACACAATAGAAGGAAAGAAATGGAAAATATAATGTACCTAATCTAGAGATAATGCTATAATAACAGTTTATGTTGTACACAAGAGATGAATGTTTCGTTATATCCATAATGACATATGCTTGATACCAGTTATCACTGTACTGGATTAATCGCAAATGGCCAGCAGAAATTTAGAATTGGAGAAATAAATGACAGAAGTTGTAGGGTTTTATAGAGCTATGCAAAATACAGATTCCCCCCCTGGGCTCTTAGATAAAAGTCTGTCTACTGCACAGTACTCTAGGGGGGCAGACTCCGACCTGGGAATTTCAAGAAAACAACATTACTGGCATACAATAGACAGGAACAAGCCCCTTTGGTTTAATTTGTAAAATGACCAGCAAGAAATGTTTTAGGATGTGCCTCTTTGCCAGATGACCCCTCGCCCCTTTCCCATATATATATATATAAAGAGTTTTTCATGTGCCGATACCATTTGTCTAGTGCTAAGGTCAGAAGATGGCACTGCTACACACATGGGGGGTTGAGAATTGGGTTGGTCAAGTCCTAAATAAACCACAATGGCTCCCAAGGCACAGAAATGTGTTTTTTAACCTTAATTGTACATCCCCCCAGAGGAACCAATTTACACTTGGTCAAGGGATCAGTACAGGTATTGGATCAGTTACCCGAAACCCGTTGTACAGAACGGCCGTTTCTCACAGACTACAGTTTATGCAAATAATCCAGATTTTTAAAATTGATTTCCTTGTTCTCTGTAATGATAAAACAGTAGCTTGTACTTGATCCAAACTAAGATATAATGAATCCTTATTGGAAGCAAAACCAGCCTATTGGGTTTATTTCATGTTTAAATGATTTTCTAGTAGACTTAGGGGCAGATTTATCAAGGGTCGAATTTCGAAGTTAAAAATACTTTCGAAATTTGACCATCAACTTGAAATACTTTGACTTCGAATATCGAAGTCAACGTTTTTTTCATCGAATTTGGGTATCCTGCGGTCGAAGTAAAATCGTTCGATCAAACGATTAAATCCTTTGAATCGAACGGTTTTGATATTTCGGATGGAAATCACGTTCTGTGTAAAGGTGAAAGATTTCATAAGACGTTCCCTGTAGTATTATACTTCAATCCACTTTGCAAGTGTTGGAAGCACTAGCATAGAACACAATAATCCCAAGAGTATCGTTTAAGAATCCATACAAGAGGATACTGTCAGACAACAAACAGGTATAAAGGAATGTATGAGTTGAAATAATACAGCTATTCTTTACTCCAGTTGGAAACACTAATAAGACAAAGGAAAGGATTTGATTCTCTCTAAATTGGCCTTTTATCAACAGCAACCATGACACAAAGCCCCCGAGTATATAAATACATGCACATGCCTGACACTGTTAAATTGTGAGTCTTATCTTTGCCCTACTTTACACCCCTATTTTAAATAATATTGTCATGGGAGGGGGATCTAAAGATTGTGACCAATAACAGAATGGTGTAACATGTATAAAGCCCTCTGAGATATCTCAATCCCTGCCTAATTAGAGAAGAAGGAGATGTACCATGCAGTCTCCTAATAAACAAGTCACAGGTCAAAGCACAAATACTCAGGACAGTAGTACATATTTCATGTCTTTGCCTTACAGAAAACTCAGGACATTAGTATATATTTCACCCTTCTTTGCCTTACAGATGAACTGCTTGGGGCCCCCTAGTAGGTCAATTGTTCATTGACCTAGTGCTATAAATATCAATGTGGATTAGTATTGATCAAACCCGTTTGCCAACAGCATCCAAAAATCACTCACCTCTGGCCTCTGTGAGAATCGTCTAAAAAAGGGCAGATTGCACTTAGAAGCAAACAACACTGAATCCAATGGGACGATTTCATATGCAAACATCCCGACATCTCCTCGAGTGCTACAGCCTTTGACTTCAGGTGACTTTCTCCACATTCTAAAGCCAAAGTAGACTAAGCTAACAGGGTTGGACTGACCCACCAGAGAATCAGGATCTCCAGCCAAAGACAATTCCCATCGGTCCTTTCTTATTTTTCTTATTGGCACTAAGAGGCTCAGTTCAACAGTGGAAGTATATTTATGGTACACTCTAAGGGGGTTATTTATTAAACTAAATTTTTTTCTGGTCAGGCATTTTGTGGCAAAAACGAGATTTTTTTGTGGGGGAAAAAAACTAAACTTTTTCAAGATATTATACGTCGATGCTGCAAAAAGCCTGAATCCAAAAATCCTCCATTTATATAAATCAATGGCATCCCAATGTAATCCCAATTTGAAGATAACATGGTTTGCACTGGGTTATAATCTTAACATTTCAGGGTTTTCAGGCAATAACCACAAAAAATCGAATAATTAGGGAGAAAAGTCGGGTTTTCACTCAATTTTATCACGTTTTTTCCCGATCCAATTTTTTATCAGAGTTAATATAATGATAAATAAGGCAAAATCATGAATGGGAGTTTGGTCAAGCTTTTTTTTATTAAAAAAAATATATATATTTTTTATTTTAGTAAATGACCCATTTAGTCAGTGGTCCCCAGCCAATGGCTTGTGAGCAACATGTTGTTCACCAACCCCTTGGATGTTGCTCCCAGTGGCCTCAGAGCAGGGACTTATTTTTGAATTCCTGGCTTGGAGGCAAGTTTTGGTTCATAAAAAGCTACCAAACAGAGGCTCCTGTAGGCTGCCAGTCCACATAAAGGCTACAAATAGCAAATCACAGCCCTTATTTGACACCCCAGGAACATTTTTCATGCTTGTGTTGCTCTCTAACCTTTTTTACATTTGAATGTGGCTCACGGGTAAATAAGGTTGGGGGCCCCTGCTTTAACTTTTTGTAATCTGAGAAATTTTTAATTTGCACTTATTTGCCAAATTGCCATCTCAGTGTCAAGTTGCACCTGTGCAGTAACCTACAGTAACCAATCAGTGATAAGATGCATTCAACCAGCTGCAGTTAGAACAATATATGATTGGTTTCCATGGGTTACTGCCCAGTTGGAAATGTAACTGTGTTAAGCTGGCCCTGTGTGATGCAATTTGATTGTTGGGCCCAGAGGCACAAGTCTTTGCACTGCTAGAAATGGCTTTCAGAAGCGCTGCACACAGAAGAAGCAGGAGGTGGGTGGCTTGTGTGAATATGTGTGTTCCTGGGAATGCTCCTAGCGTGTGCATCATTCAGAGCACGCAAGCTGAGAAGTGTTGGGGGATACAAGCCATGTACTAGCTCTCTAATGTAGATGTTAAGTCTGAGTTCAGATGAAGCACCTGTGGGTGCAAAAGGAGGATTTGGCTTTAAAGGAATGCTGGGTGTTCTTTAATCTCCTTTTTAACAACAAGAGAAAAAAACACACTGCCTATAAGATGTAGACATGCAATCAATCCTCTTGTAGCCAGCGTTGATTTCCAGGAAAGATGTTGTGAGCTGCAAATGACCTCTAAGGGGACTATCCATCCATTCACTTCTATTTGACATATTGGGCCGAGGGGGAGCCACAGTTATGCATTAGTGCGGCAGTGTTTATTACATCCTATAGCCCAGAGACACTTCCCTAGATACCAGTGCTGCTGAAAAGCACATCTCAGTGGTATTGAAGCCTTAATCTTGGCTAGAGCGACATGTTAATACTCTCAGAAGCTCTATGCACTGGAAGAAATCTGCCCTGCACTTTTCTGTGACTGTCTGTCTTTATTTCAACTCCCTCTGCCTCAATTAGGCCACAAGCTAATGGCAACTACAAAAGAGATTTCTGCTTGGTACCCTCTATGGGCAGTATCTTCTTAAAATACAATGGGGGGCACAAAGGGGATTTTTTTTTATTACATAGAGCTGCTGAACATGACAATAAGCATACTCCTTCTACACAATAATGTGTAATACATTTATTTGGGGCTATGATTTTTCTATAAGGTCATAAGTAAATCAGAATTGAATGAGCTGGACTAAATTTGGTCATTTGGCTTCAAAGCCAACAATCAGATTATTATGAAGTCCCACTGGGGTAGAACCAAATAAACTCTTCAATGAATGGGATCTGATGGGATTTTGAACATGCCTGATAGATATCTACATGATTATTCAGCCAGTTATTGGTTGTGCAGGCCCCATACTCAGTCCAATAAATCTTAGTCTGGAGGGACTGGAGAAATGGGAAAAGCAATGTAAGGACAGCAAATCCAGTTATGCTTTCTGCTCAACCCATGTGCCAGTTTGGAGATTACTAGTGACTGGGATAACCTTATCCAGTGGAAGCCTGAAAAGTCATGTCTTCCAGCACATTTACAACATAGTTCTCAGTATATTCTCCATAGTGGCTTAGTGCAGAATTACTGATAGCTGGTAGCATGCACCACTATCAATAAAAAATAAATATACACTATATACACTCAATTACCTTAATGCAGCTAATGACTGAGATACTGTTCAGCAAAGACACATCCTGTAAATAAAGAAGAGAGAAGAATCTCCAAGGTTGTTAAACCATCTTAAACCTAATTTAGTGAAGACAAGATAAAGATTATTGGATAATTTCCCAGAAACCAGGCCTGCAAATGTGATGGCAAAACCTATAGATGTCTTGTCACAACGGGAGAATGGATTCAGTATTGTTAGAGAGAATCAGTGAAATTACATTTAAGGACCAGATGGACTCCTTGGAATGGGTGTTTTTTTAGGAACTGATTAGGAAAGCAATTCAATTGAAATCCATATTGTAATTAGCAGGAGATTAGTATCATGGAGCTGAGAGTTTGATTGCAGGGTTAGTTATTGCATGTTAGATTTACACATAGGTCTGTATCATGATTCTTTAATCCTAGTATCAACCCAGGAAAATGTAGAGTAAGTGATGCCTTTTATTGGCTTGCTTAGTAGATAAACTGTCTCTCCATCAGCCATGGCATCTAGCATCAACGCATTGTCTTGTTAGACTTATAGAGAGAAACTGGTTAAAGCTGCTGAGAACATATTACAGAAGAGGGTCTAAAATCTCAAAAACAAATGCATCAGCACATTCAGTTGTTTGTGATAAGCAATCTGAGTGAATTACTGGTCTGAACGAACAACACACAAAAACAACTGTGTATGAGTCAATACTGCACCTTAGTCGAAGATTTCCACCTCCCACATCAGGAATAGAACTGCAGAGGGAAGGGCGGATTGAGAAGTTAAGAGCGAACTGTCGGGCTGGTTCCACTAGGGGGGCCTCAAGCAGTAGTTAAGAGGAGATTTGGGGAGATGTCTATTTGCTCTGCTAGATACACCTGAACCCCAGCTTGGACAGTTAGTCTGTGACATGGGGTGAGAGGTGATTTGCTGTCTTAGATATTCTTGGAAATAAAGCACTGCAGAATATATTGGAGATACATAAATACATGTTACTAATGATAAGTATAGTTGAATAACTGATACACAAATACAGTACCTGCCTATATCTGTAAAAAAGGGGGACCTGAAAAACCAATGGTGGGGGGAAAGGGAGTCTGACAACCACAGGAATAGAGGTACAGGGATTAAGAAACTGGGGGGTGATTGGGGGGATGGGGTAGGGTCCCACAGGTCTCTAGACCTGCCACTGTCTTGCTTGTTGTGTTTTAAACAACTTACCTGACCTGCAAAGAGTTACATATGGAACCCCTTATGATGTAATGCACTTTTTAAACACTTTTACATACTATAATGTGCCAGCAAGAAGGGCAGGATGCAAAAACAGAGGCCTATGGCTGCGGCAAAGAACACATTGTTGCCTGTGTTTGGCAGCATCTTTTGTTTGTTACCCCACTTCTGGTTGCATGCTTGTTGGTTTAACTTATATGTATATGCAGAGCTGTATTTTCCTCATGTGCTACCCTAAGTACTGGCCCTAAGTCCGCCTCCCGAGGCTATTTTCTGCACTCATCATAGTTGATGCATGTGATGTCACATACTGCCAGACATGACATCACATCCACCAATGCCAGCCAGGTACCCAAATAGGCAAATAGACAAATAGGCACCTGATGGCTTCCCCCCTAAATTTCCTAAACCTACTGCCCTACATGACATCACATCCCCCAAGCCAGCCAGGTACCTAAATAGGCAAATAGACAAATAGGCACCTGATGGCTTCCCTATTAAACTTCCTAAACCTACTGCCCTAGGCACAGGCCCTCTGGTACCTATAATACGTCCCTGAGTCTGTGACTTCATACCATATTGTCTGACAACTCAGCGTCTGCATTATATTTTACATTCGTTACGTTTTATACTACTGTAGGAGGATGAAGTCACCTTGTGTTCACTCTCCCTGCTCGAGGGGGTGGTTGGTACTAGAGATCCTGAGCTAGGAGGCCTTAGTAGAAGTACATAGTCTAAGCAAAGATCTGCCTTAGCTCCCTCTAGGAGTGAGATTTAGGATTAGTTTAGAAGAGCAGCCAGAAGCTCCAATGAAGAAAGCCGAAGGGTAAGAATCCCACAATTTCACTTGCCAGCGTAGAACAGAACAATTCATCATTTTCTAAGCAGCTTTGTCCTACAGGGGCTACTGAGAGTTAAACGCCTAACAATATGGGTATCTTTCAGAAATTTTCCTTAAACTGGGGCCTAAAAATATTCTTACACCACATTTCCAATTTTTCTTCATGCTGGAACACACAAATGCAATCTAGAAAGCAGAACACAATCAACCCAATAACCTATGTGATATACTGTATTCCATTGAAGTAACTCTTGGAAGAGTTAAGTTTCTTCGTCAGGAGACACTAGAGGAAAAACCCTCTCCAACACTAGAATTAACAACGTTTTGCTATTACGTTTTCAACATTTTCATGGAAACAACGTAAAAAGTAAAAAAAAACATTTTTAAAGGTATCTCCTATGATGCATTGCACAAATCTGCAACTCATGAAAAAGTCATTACTATGTAATGGGATATTTAGTATGGAATGCTTCAGGGTAGCTAGCAACGTGGTGCTCACTTCTCAATGCGTTGGCTTCCAATAAATGTTGTATTCTTTCTGTTTGGAGACGTAGAGGACTGGAAGTGTTTAATAAGAGTCTACATGAACAATTCACTGCCCCACAGTGTAATGTTTAAAGCAAAATATGTGTCGCATTCTGCATCTGTTCCAAGGCATGTACATGTATTCTGCTTGCCCAATGATGAGGAAGCTACTTTGAAGCAATGTTGTGGGACCCTGGCCAGGAGGCTCATTTGCAGGTGAGGCTAATAAAATGTTCCACTAGCATGAGAAAGGCTACAGGCCAAAATATCTCAGAGGATCCAACTGGGGTGGCAGAAATACTAGGGAGAAAATGCTGCAAATTGACAAGGATGACAGGGAAAGGTACAGAGAGTGGACCCGGTGCAGATTTTAGGACAGGGCACCCAGGACACCAGTCATGCTACTGAAAGCCCCAAATCTATCGCTACCGCTTAATGGTATGTCCCAGGACTGGGTGACTCACTCTTACTCTCAGAGAAAAACCTCCTGTTTCCGACACTTTATTATTATTATTCAAGGTTGGAGCTTCCTAATAAGACTAATATGAGCTAATCAAGTTTCTCCTTGATTTATAATTGGTCAGTCAATGTCAAAATCACAATTTTCAAAACCTATAATATGAAGAACTTATAGTATAGTCATTAGATGTTTCCCTTCTCCAGGCCAGACCTACAAAAACAGCATAGAAATGAGACAGAACTGGATATTGTGATTTGGGAATTGCGGGATTTACTTTTCTGCTTCTCAAATATTCGTATTAGTTTCAGATAGAATGCTGGGATTCAAGAAATTTACCTTGGATTGGTAATCTCGATTGAACTTGATCAACATTAACCCAATCGAGATATTACTTAAATACAGTGAGATTCAAAGAAATGTGGGGTTTAATTATCGATTGGTACAGAGAGGATTAATTAATCGCTATTGTTTGAAATACAGTCTGCCCCAAACATACAATTAGAAGGCTTAATTACGACCAGAATCACAGTCACACTAAAATGGCAGTAGTCCTTACAAGAATTGATGCCATTCAGGGTCGGACTGGGATTTCCAGGGGCCACGAGACTGCAACCTGAAGAGCCCTCCCCACACCAACTTTGCGCTGCCATGTAATTCCCTCCTCCTTCATTTGTGACTGTCATCGGGTTGGGGCAGGGGAAAGGGGATCTTTGCAGGGGATTGGCCCTGGGTTGGCAGGGCCCCACAAGGTTTTTTCCCTCCCGATTCTGACACTGATTCCATTTATTAAAGGTACTTGTGTCCAAAGTCTCTCTTTGTTCTTTTGTGTTGATGCCAAGCACCATTGTAGCACACCAGTCAGTTGCACAGATGAATTTCTTACAAGTGTTTCAGTTGACGTTGGTGAACCATTTAAGCTCCAGCGTGCCCACAGTAACGGTGGAATTATGGGTAAGTAAATGTCCCCATACAATTTAATCCAATGACTCTAAATGAGCCAGACAATAATTCATGAGTTTAATAACAGAGAACACCCCAGGCACAAGCAGAAAACAAAATTTTATATATAGATAGATGATAGATAGATAGATAGATAGATAGATAGATAGATAGATAGATAGATAGATAGATAGATAGATAGATAGATAGATAGATAGATAGATATGGGGTTAGCCTTTTTATTTTATATAATCCATATTTTTGTGGGTTTCTTTTGCATTTTCCATGTTCTTGTTTCTTGTAAACCTGAACAAACCACCTACTTGATAACAAAACACAAGGCATCGGCCATGCAATGTAAAGTGGAAGCGGGAGAGGCACCCGGACTAAAAAGAACTCATTTAACCACACAAAGAATATCGATCCAAGGATCCTGGGAAAGAATTATCCCGCCCCTCTGGCACAAAACCGCTAATAGTGTCAACAGGATTTATAGCTTTCTAACCCAATGTTAACAGAAAAGGATTGTGTGAATAGCTGGATCTTTTTTTCAACCTCATTAACTGTCTTTCTACAAGAAGGATATTTTTTATTTAATGCAGTTTTCTCCTTTCTCCTGGTTAGTGAGAGTTAGAAAACTGCTGCATGAATTATTCATTTCTTTCAGGCCATAGCCCAATATTGTCTTATACAGAACAACCCGGAATGATTTAAATGGACATTATACATCTATATTCAAAGTGAAATGAGTAAATTGCATTAAGCTGCAATTGTAAATTTTATATTACATTTTTCCTCTAATTAATCTGTGCTCACACAGCACAATGTACAGTCAAAATGTGGACCCAAAGGCAGAGTGAGTTATGCTTCGGCTCATCAGGCTCCACTGGGCAGTGCGGGGTCTATGGGTATAACTTCATAATGAGGAATAACAGACCATTATATTGTATCAAATGTTGGGTGAGGGAGGTACCCACAACAGACGCAGAAAGACTTTGCTTGGACTTGAGTTTAGTGCTAGTACCAATGGGCTCTTCACCAGTTATAACTGTGGACAACACAGTTTAGCACTGCTGCCTTGCAGTGTTGGGATCCGCAGGTTCAATTCCAGCCAGGTTACTTTCTGCAAGGAGTTTGTATCTTCTCCCCAGGTCTAAAAACATACCGGCAGGATAACTGGCTCCTGATTAAGATGATCATTGTGTGTGAATGGGGCCTTAAATAAATAAATAAATAAATATTAATAACAATTCCTGTTCATTTGTATGTAGATACAGTATTCCCTGCATCCACCTGTACACTGCCCCATGAAAGCTGATGAGTGTTAAAGGATAAGTAAACCTTTAAAATAAGTGAATGTAAAATTGATGAGGGTGCTAGTCTAAGCACTTTTGTAATTTGCATTCATTATTTATTTTCTTTTAATTCCAAGATATTAAGGGATATGTGTGCTGTTAATATAAATTAATTTTGTTACAACAGCGCCACCTGCTGGTCAGTTTCCCACCAGTCTGACCACCATGTAGTCAAGGAAGTTGTTAGGAGAAAGAAAGAGGCTGCTCTGATGTTCTTCTGCTTAGGAAAACAATTAGAAACCTTTCTCAGGTCTTTCCTAAGCAGAAGAACATCAGAGCAGCCTCTTTCTTTCTCCTGACAACTTCCTTGACTACTTGGTGGTCAGACTGGTGGGTAGGGATGTAGCGAACTGCCGTTTATGTGTTCGCGAACGCCGTTCGCGAACACCGGCAAAAAAGGCGAACAGTTCGCAAACAGTTCGCGAACTTCGAACATCCGCAAAATCGTTCGATTCGAACGATCGAAGGATTTTAATCGTTCGATCGAAGGATTTTCGTTCGAATCGAACGATCGAAGCCATTCGATCGAATGATTTCATTCGATCGAATGGCTTCGATCGTTCGATTCGAACGAAAATCCTTCGATTTTAGCGGTCGAAGGAATCGAATGGTCGAATGATTTTTGTTCGAATCGAACGCGAACTCGTATTGGCGAACGTCGCGCAACGTTCGCGAACATTCGGCGGACGCGAACAGTCGAAGTTCGCGCGAACTAGTTCGCCGGCGAACAGTTTGCTACATCCCTACTGGTGGGAAACTGACCAGCAGGTGGCGCTGTTGTAACAAAATTAATTCATATTAACAATCCATGTATCCCTTAATATCTTGGAATTAAAAGAAAATAAATTGTGAATGTACATTGCGAAATTTCTTAGAATATCACAATAGTCAATTTTACATTCACGTATTTTAAAGGTTTACTTATCCTATAAATCCCTGGGGGTGCCAAAGACTGCCGCAGTCTGGGGTTCTTATCAACAATTTTCCTCTTCTTCTTTCTTCAAAGCCGCGTTTTTTTGTTAATCTTCGGTTTTCACTTTACTGGGCATGTGCACCCGCAACGGAGGAAGAAGAAGCAAGAAGAGGATCACTCCTTGGTGCTCGCTGGAAGACCCTCAGGCAGGACAGTTTTCTGCTAACAGGAGCAGCTGCTCGGGGTATCAAGTAAATAAATACAATAACAATTGGCACCCACCTTATTCGTCCCACCCTGGGATCAATCTGGGAAAATTATGTTTTTTAATTCTAGTCCCCCATTCAATATACAGAGGAATAATGAGCTCTTGACTTATTGTATATCCCTATTCTCCCACGTGCCTGTGCTTCCACTGGTAAGAGAGAAGGAGACTGAACCTTTCTTCAGCCACTCTACAGAAGACAAAGGGACAGCTCTAGATGCAAATCCATGTCCCATGCGCTCAGGCTGTAAAGTGGAAATTGGGTAGTACAAGCACTGGGCTCACAGTAACCATAGGTATGGGATCTGTTATCTGGAAACCCATTATCCAGAAAGCTCAGAATTACAGGATGGGCATCTGCCATAGACTGCATTTTAATCAGATTTTTAAAATAATATCCTTTTTCTCTACAAGTATAAAACAGCGCCTTGTACTTGATCCAAACTAAGATATAATTAAACCTTATTGGAGGCAAAACCAGCCTATTGGGTTCATTTAATTTTTACATGATTCTCTAGTAGACTTAAGATATGAAGATCCAAATGATGGAAAGATAAGTTATCCGGAAAACGCCAGGTCCCAAACACTGTGGATAACGGGTTCCATACTTGTACCTTGTACTTGATCCCAACTAAGATATAATCCTTATTCGGTTTAATTCATGTTGAAATTAGTTGTTCGCATTAATTATGGAAAGAGCCCTTATCCGGAAAACCCCAGGTCCCGAGCATTGCGGATAACAGGTCCCATACCAGTATAATGCAAAGTATTTTCAACATTTAGCAGCTTTTTATTTTAAAACCCAATGTGTATAGTGAACATGCATGATTTATAGATACGTTTACCCTTGCTCATCCATGAAAAGAAATATCAAAGCAGCCAACGGCAGTCATTTTCATTGGTAGCAGCATGATGAAGTGATCAAAGGTCCAAAACACTAGCACCAAAGACTCTGGCAATTGTAAAGCCTTGTGTAAGTAAGATGCCATATGTTCAGACCTGTCATAGACGAGCCATCTTGTATACAGATGTTAACAAATGTGAATTGTTTTATCAAACGATTGCCTTCCATTGATGATTTTCTTGGCTTCCACCAGCCTTGTGTAGGTCACAAAGATGTACAGAAATGAATTTCCACACGTAACGCCTTTGAATTAAACGTAACCATGTCGTTTTGGCTTCTATCCTGCGCCTGACAGAAAACAGGCCTCCGCTCTGGGCACACTACAGACACAATCAGTTGTTGAAGACAAAGGAAGGAGGCATCTAGGGACACGTTTGATTACACGTATTTCTCCTCCGAGTTCACTCGCTCTCTCTGATACTTATGGCTTCGCTTAGACATGTAAGTTCCTCTATTAAATGCCACAGCTCTGTTTATCTAAGCTTTGCTGAACTGTGGAATATGGATTATACATGAGAAGTAGTTTGGCACTGCCCTGCGTGTAATTCAAGTGCAGCCCTGTGATCTTCTCAAGTGGGAACTGCCTGTTTCATTCACATGGAAACATATTCCTTTTATTGCTTTATGAGCTTTTCCCATGAACACAATGGGGATCATTAGTGATCAGTGAGCCAGTGTTGGCTAATTATCATCCTTTTTCATTGGTTTTCATTTTTTATTATTTGTGTTTTTTTAGTTATTTTGCTTTTTATTCAGCAGCTCTGCAGTTTGTAATATCAGCAATCTGGTTGCTAGGGTCCAAATTCCCCTAGCAACCACACATTGATTTCAATAAGAGACAGAAATATGAATAGGAGAGGCCTGAACAGAACGATCAGTAATAAAAAGTAGCAATAACAATAAATGTGTAGCCTTACAGCCTTTTTAGATGGGTCAGTGACCCCTAGTATGAACCTGCAAAATATAAATGAAGTACATCTGGGTCTTAGAACGCATAATATCTAAAGAAAAACCCTCTCCTATATGTTGCAGCTGTACTTTTTGCCTTCATTTCTTTGCTATCATGGATCTGTACAGGTCATTTTGCCTGGTCATGTGCTTTCAGAAAGAGCCTGCAATTTAGGATGGAACTGCTTTCTGGCAGGCTGTTGTTTCTCCTACTTAATGTAACTGAATGTGTCGCAGTGTTGTTCTTAGATCTACCAGGCAGCTGTTATCTCGTGTTAGGGAGCTGTTATCTGGTTACCTTCCCATTGTTCTGTTGTTTGGCTGCTGGGGGTGGGGGAGGGTGATATCACTCCAACTTGCAGTACAGCAGTAAAGAGTGACTGAAGTTTATCAGAGCACAAGTCACATGACTGGGGGCAGCTGGGAAACTGACAATATGTCTAGCCCCGTCAGATTTCAAAATTAAATATAAAAAAATCTGTTTGCTCTTTTGAGAAATGGATTTAAGTGCAGAATTCTGCTGGAGCAGCACTATTAACTGATGTGTTTTGAAAAAAAACATGTTTTTGTCAGGAGCACGGTAGAGTGATCCTGCTTCCGTCTGTGGAGAATCTATTTTGGCGCCAAATAAAATAAAAGGATGCTGGTTCAATGCCCGACTATAGGATTTGTTTCAAGCATTCCTGGTTATTCCTAAATTCGTGCTCATTGCTTTCCTGGACTTTTGACCCTGCCTGAACCTTGACTTTGCTAATTATCTGCCTGCCTTCTGAACTACTGCCTGGATTTCACTAGGTTTGTTTTTAAAACCTTGGACTTTGGCCTAACGCGTCCTCCTTGATCCGGACTTCCCCCGCTGGGAGCCGATAGGCCCCCTGACAGTTTTCCCACGGCAGTAACCCTTTAAAAAAATATATATATAAAAAAAGAAATAACGAAGACCAATTGAAAAGTTGCTTAGGATTAGCCATTCTAGAACACACTAAAAGTTAACTTAAAGGTGAACCACCCTTTTAATTGAATCCAAATGACAGAAAGTCATAAGCATTGTGCATAACTGTAATTCTATTTCACTCTCAGTGGTAAAACGGATCAGGGGGTAGTAAACCCAATGCTACTGACACCACTGACTTGCAGCTTCCAACTGGTCTATGTATGGGGAAGAAGAATTACACCAACTTGTACCGGCAAATGCCCTTTTCACATTTTATTGCAGAAGCGCAAGCTTTTTGTTTTTGAGTGGGGGGGTCAGGAAATAAGTTTAAGTACTAAGCAGACTTTGCTAATGAACTATGCTGCAGCAACTCAAAGGAAAAACTACGTTTAGAGTTTAGTTCTTCTTCGAGTACAGAGAGAATATGAATATTCCCTTTGAAGATAGAAAATTCTCGCATTTCATCGGAAGACGCCCGGCAAGTGTCACTGAGACAACAAATCTAATGTGCAGAGCCGCATTGCCGTTGAAATACCCTTGCAAGTGTGACTCACTAAGCGCCCGAGGCTACAAATGAGATTGATTTTCAGCAGAATCTAATTATTGCAAATGACCAAACATCTTTTACATTTAAAAAAAAAAAGTTTCTCTCTTTATTCAGACAGGAATTTCGTTTTTCTTGTAGAAGCGGATAAATGTACTGGAGTTAGGGGGAAACAGCAATAAATATCTACATTATTCTGTTTTATACGGCCGTTATAGACGTGCAGTGGTTTACAGAGAAGGTTTCCCTATTTATATCCCTGTCCCAGTAGAACTCACAATCAATTTACCATTTCGTTTTATCATTTACAATCATGAGAGACCAACTGACCTATCAGTGAGTTCCTGGACTGTGCAGAAACCCCATGAAAATAGGGGAAGAATACAATATTGATACAAGGAGCTTTTACTCCCGGTGCTAATATGGTCAATAGCATTTTTTACACTACCAATATAATGAAATCGAATATAATCCTGGTGTGTCCAGATGACTCTTCTCATTAAAGGGGTTGTTCACCTTCAAGTTAACTTTTAGTATATTGTAGAGAGTGATATTCTGAGACAATTTGCAATTGGTTTTCCTTTTTTTATTATTTGTGGTTTTTGAGTTATTTAGCTTTTTATTCAGCAGCTCTCCAGCTTGCAGTTTCAGCAGTCTGGTTGCTAGGGTCCAAGTTACCCTAGCAACAATGCACTGATTGAGAGACCAGAATATATATATAAATAAATAAGTGATGATGATGATGATATATAAGAAAGGGCCTAAATAGAAAGATGAGTAATAAAAACTAGCAATAAATTTGTAGCCTAAGGGTTTGTAGTCGTGCAGGCTCTTGCGTTTTTACCTGCGCTCCCCTGTGTTGCGCTTTCTTCCGTTCAGCCGCAGGGGAGCGCAGGAGTAGATGCACTAAATTATTGTCAATGGGGCTGTACTCACACAGACGCATGTAAGCGCCAAACGCAGGTTGGGACGCAGCTTGTTGCATTTAGCAGCGTTCGGCGCTTACAATCGTCGGTGTGAGTACAGAAAGTTAAAAATAATTTAGTGCGTCTACTCCTGCGCTCCCCTGTGGCGGAACGGAAGAAAGTGCAACGCAGGGGAGCGCAGGTAAAAACGTTCGTCTGTAAGAGCCTTACTGAGCATGTGTGTTTTTAGAGGTCAGTGATCCACTTTTAAAAGCTCAAAAGAGTCAGAAGACGAAAGCAAATAATTCAAAAATTATAAAAAGAAAAAATGAAGGCCAATTGAAAAGTTGCTTAGAATAAGCCATTCTTAAAGATACTAAAAGTTAACTTAAAATGCACCACCACTTTAAAGCTGGCCATAGATGTTGAGATTTTTAAAAGATCCGTTCCTCATTGTGAGACCACGATTTTCTCTGAACGATCGTAAGAATTTACCATCAACTAAAAAGACCAATTTGCCAGGAAAACAAAGGGGAGCTGCCTGCTTGGCCCTGCAAACATAGAAAGATTGCACTGGGACCGACAAAGATTTATTAACCTGGCCGATCAATTTCCTGACAGATGTCGGCCGATAAATCGTAAGATGTACGATTGTTCGAATCCCACTAACCGCAAGATAATTTCGTAGGATTGGACTAAAATCGGACGTTCGGCAAGAAGAATCGTCGCGTCTATGGGGAGCTTTAGGCAGGGGTGCTCCGCCAATGAGGCGAGTTGAGGCTGTCACCTCAGGCGGCAGCTCCCCACTAGGTACCAGGGGCAGCAAAAATGCTGCTCCTGGTACTTTAAGAGCAAATTTCCGGGGGAGGGGGGGCAGCAGCAACTGCTGCTGCCTCAGGCGCTGGAGGGGCCAGGATCTCCCCTGGCTTTAGGCTTAGATGAGTGGATTGGAGTTCTCTTATAAAATATTCCATTGGGGTTGTTACTTGGGCCCTTGTATCCTGTTTTTATTGTGAGCATAATAAGCATATACATTGAGCGGATCAACATGACCCCTAGTATAAACCTGCAAAATATAAATGAAGTACATCTGGGTCTTAGAATGCATAATGTCTCCAGAAAAGCCCTCTCCTCTATGCTGCGGCTGTACTTTTTGTCTTCATTTAGTTGCTATCATGGATCTGTACAGGTCATAATTAGGGTTAACAAATAAAGGAACGACAAATGCAGCTGCATTAAATAAGAACCAATTGCTTTTGCATGCAATCTATTTAGCTATAATTAATTGTATTTTCTGAGTGCCCTCCAGCTACAAGATGACCTCTCAGCAGGGCTGGTTTTACGCTTGTTCCCATTTCCATTGTATTGGACCACAGACCCTTATAATAAAAAGGAGCCTGAACAGTATTGTTTCCCCTGGTGAGGCAGCTTGTTTGGCCTCTCTACATCGATATGCAGAGTTTTTCCAGCCTAATGTACTATGTTACTATATATACATTGAGCTGTGACCCTTAAGTGTTTGAACAGATGAACGAAAACTTTCCATTTGTAGGTGCATTTTGCTGGTGCGAAACCAAACGCAATAGAAGCGAAGCAGCACTTACCTGTGTTGAGTGTTCCACGTGACCCTCGTCTCTCATTAGATAATAGAATCTCTGTGTTACTTGCAGCCAGTGCTTTCTAGCTTTTGGGAAGAGAGGAGAGACCAGGTGAATCCCTATGAGACAATGTTTTGCGTTCCCCGGGTGCATTAACAGAAATAGGTAAATATCTACAATGTTAAATGATGGACAAAATGTCACAATCCAAAGAAACACCGACTGCTACAATTGGGAGCAGGACCTATAACTCGTGATTCTGGGGCACAGATGTAGCATTTAACTGCTAAGCCCTAAGATAAATAATCAGCTGCCCAGTCTTTATTTTATCAGCATTAACAGCAAATGGCGAAGCACAGTCAGCTGGCAATACTCTCGCTTGTGTTAAAGTGCCACTGATGATGATTTGTTTAGAATTGCTAATTGGATTAGGACAATAACTTTCATGGCTGATTTTGCCCGTCCTGGTTTGGCAGTGCCCTCTCTGGATAGAGATGATGCTATTTTTATCCATTACATTTGCACTTGGATGGACTTTGCCTGCACATCGCTGCCTCTGGGTATTTCATGTTAGCAGACAGACACACACAGACACCCCCCTGCTTTAAGCAGCCCACGCTCTCTATATAGAACAAACTTACAGGCAGAAAAGAAAATATATGCAAAAGCCTTGTTTGTTTCTGCATATTTACATTGTGGCTACACTAAATGCGAATGGCCTCTTTTTGTTTTCTTTGCTCGGCAGTTTTACTTTTCCAGTGAAATATCTGGGTAATTATAATCCAACTCCAACCCCTATAATAAGGGTAAACCTACAGTTCTCTTATAGTCATGTATATGTTTTGTTGTAGGCTGGCACAGACTTGATTAGGGAAGCCAATCAGAATAGATAGTACAAATTACTTTTACTTCTATTCTGATTGGCTGCCCTAAGCACATTTTTGGTGAAGAATAGATGTCACTAGGTTGGTGACCTCCACTCACTGACATCTTGCTGATGCAATGGTTGCCATTCACACATGTGCATCCGCCACCTGCAAAACAAGGGGCCACTTTGGGCAAGCTCTTCAGCCATGGTGCAGTGGTGGAGACAGAGAAACCTGCCAGCACACCCTAGCCTGGTGCTCAATGCTCCTACCAACTGAAAATAATGCTCAGGCTCCGCAGGGCTAAATAATGCAAAGTTTAAGGGCTTTAGCACATGGGCAGTTTTGGGGAGATGGGGCCTGGTAACTAATCGCCTCTTCTGCGGGGAAACTATCTCCCCAAAATGCCTTCCCACTGCTATAATAGGAAAACGCCAGCGCCAATGCACTCGCAGGATTTCCAAAGTCGGCCAAAGTTTCCTCATGTGGCAACTAAATCTTCCCGAATCTGCCCGTGTGCTAGCTCCCTAACAGTAAGCTGCAACTTTTTGGGAGCATGAAGACCAAAAAGCTTTGCACTGATTCAGTGGAGTAACTATAGAGGAATTAGAACCCATGGTCACAGGGGAAGCCGGAGAACTGGGAGGGACTTGGGGACAGATGTTGGGGTCTGCTTCCTCTATAGTGCATAATAATACCCCCACAAGCCGCTCTCTTACCTGTGAGTGGGGAAGGGGGATGCAGGTGGCTGGGAGATTCCGGTATGGAGAGCAAAGGCCGCATAGTTACCATCTGAATTGTGCTCCTTGGGACCACCCCCACCCCACTTAGGCTCATAGTGTAATGTAACCCCTCCCTGATATTGTTTAAAGCTGAAGTGATCGGTTCTGGGACTTAAAGTCCCTCTGCTTTACAGATTGTATGGAAAGCAGTGGAATTTCAAGTCCCAGAACCCATCATTGCACATTTGGAGGGGTTGCATTACAAGTCGAGTCTAAATGTGGCTGTACATGGGCAGATTTAAAGGAGACCTTAACCCCCCGTTAATCAAAAATCCCCATCCCCTTCCGTCCATTGGCCCCGTTCAATGCTTTCTTTTCTGTCATGCACCTTGGCATAATTATGCAGAGTAGCGCAGCGGAGCTCTTTGGAGCGCCATCTTCTGTATCTTTGGATACTCTTCTTTTCCATCTGCAATCTCCTGAGCTTTCCACGCATGCGCAGTAGGCACGATTACCAGAATGGTCCCAACTGAACGTATGCAAAAAAGCTCCATGCTGTCGTTCACTTCCGAGAGAAACCAGAATATACAGAAAATGGCGCCGGAGGGGGGGCCAATGGACGGAAGGGGATTTTTGATTAATGGGGGCTTTAGATGCCGATCTGGGTTCTTTAGACCGATTCAGCAGCTTATCTGCCAGTGTAAAATTGTCCAGATCTCGGTACAACTTTGGAGGCCTGGTTAATTATTGCTATAGAAATGCAAAACCTTTAGACTGGTGAAACAATTTAGTATATGAAATTTGGCATTTCTAGCTAAATTACTTTTCAGGGTTTAATTATCTTCTAAATATATGCTGCAATATATGTATTCTAAATGATCTTGTCTGGAAACTGGAATCCCTGTCTGCATTTAACAATAAGGCTCTAACCAACACTTCTGACCTACTCTGTCACAGGACGGATTGCCTTTAGGAAGGAAACATTCCAAATACTCAAGGACGAAATAGAAAAATTTCCAGTCAAGTTTCCCTTCTGTCTTCTCATTCTGCAGCTGAATCTCTCTTACATTATACAAAACACTAGGACTGACTGAATGAATTGGACCAGCAACTGCCACCTGTTACATGATACTCATTAATTACAAGCTTGTGGTACAATATAATACTATACATCGTAGACAGGAACATGCAGCTAAATATAAAATATAATGCACAGAATCTGTAGATAGAGAGGGTTCATTTATTGTTGTAGTAACTGGTTTAACACTACCACTTGAATGTAGCTCTCCCAATTTCAGTTTGCTCAGCGGCACCACTGCCCTCCAGTGTTGGCGAATAATTGCTCTCAGTGATACCACTAGGGATGGGCGAATTTGACCCGTTTCGTCAAAATTTTGCAGCTGGTGAAATGTTGCCGACGCCCATTAAAGTCTTTGGGCATCAAAAAAATTGTTTTTTTTTGTTTTTTTTTGACGCGCGTCTTTTTATTTTGACGCACAACGCCATACAAGTCTATGTGTGTCATTTTTTCATCCCTAGATACCACCATAAAGCACAGGCGGTTACAAATTATTGTAAATAGTATTGTGAAAGACTTCTGAGCAGTGGTACCACTAGACACTAACTCTATAGTTTTTAGTCTTTTTCTGTTCAAGCCCTCCTTGAAACATCCCTCCAAAACATTGTCAGCGCCCCTTAGCGCTGACAAGGTTACAGATATAAAAAGAACACTGTTGTACCACCAATACTTCCAGAAATATCGCTCTTTTCTGGAAATGGGTTTATGAATCTCCCTCCTCAAACCCATAAATTAATATTTACAGGCAACTTACTCTGCTTTGCCTTAAAGGTGGAACAAATGAATCCATACACGCATATTAATCATTTGATCTTTTCCTTAGCGTTCCAATCCATGCCATCATAACCCAATGTTCCTCATGAAACAGCACCAGATTTAGTCGTCTTCATCACTGTGTGTCCTGCCAAAGTTGTTGCTACTGCACCCGGGCCCGCAAACCATTATTGCAAATAAAAAAAAACATGTTGTGTGAGTTGAAATGGGGCCCATATTTCTTACCCGAAACGTTGTGTATTCATTGACTCCATTTTATTTGCATGCATCTTGTTGCTTGCCTGTTGCAAAAATAATAAGCAAAAGTATGAACTTCCTAATGACACCAACAATTATACATGGTCTTTAGTGATGTTACTTATGTCCCACGATTTAAATATACTGTATGTATATCTATATACTCTATAGATTAGTGATGTAAGGTTGGCCTGAAACCCACAGGACTTCTTTGTCAAGCAGGTTCGGATTGAGAAATTGCCTTTGAGACAGGTCGCAGGTAAAAAAAAAAAAAAAAGCTGGTAACCTGTGGGTTGTGGGTCTTATCTATATTTCGTATCTTATATTATCTGTGTTTAACTAGTTTAACTATTTTTAAATTTTATTTTCTGGCCTGTCCACTTCTGAGGTCACTTCCTATTTTATGGTCATCAGCAGCTCACAGATTGGGTTGCAGATAAGGCAGTTGCTGGTTGGGTCAGGTGGTGGGTAATAAAATGCGGGTTGCGGGTCCGCATTTCAAAAACTGGTTCAGTGCAGAACTCGATCGATAGTATATATGGCCTAGTGCAACCAGACTAAGGAAAACATACACTACAGGTATGGTATACGTTATCCGGAAAGCCGTTCTCCAAAAAGCTCTGAATTACGGAATGGCCGTCTCCCATAGAATCCATTAGGATGAAATGATCCAGATATTTAAAAATGATTTCCTTTTTCTCTGTAATAATAAAACAGTACCTTGAACTTGATCCAATGTAAGATATAATTAATGCTTATTGGAAGCAAAACCAGCCTTTTAGGTTTATTTAATATTTACATGATTTTCTAGGAGACTTAGGGTAGGGGCACACTGGCATGCGGCGCTTTGTATTCCAAAGTCGCCCGAAGTTGCCTCACGAGGAAACTTTGGGCGACTTCAGAATACGAAGTGCCGCGTGTGCCATGCAGCTTTAAATTATAGTCGGCGCAAGACAGAGGGAAGGCGTTCGGGGAGATTGATCGCCACAAAGAGGAGGCGATTAGTCGCCAGGCTACTAAATCTTAAGGTATGAAGATCCATTTACGGAAAGATCCATTATCTGGAAAACCCCAGGTCATGAGCATTGGAAGAAATGTGTCCAATTCATTTCTATCTGATAACCATAACACTCAAATAACATTTATCATTATGCATTGTGTTATACAAAAGAAACCCCACACACACAATGCGAAAATGACAATTTTTATTTTTGCTCAATACGTTTTGAATGTTATATATTAAAATGACTTTTTTTTTTTTAATAAGAAAGCAAATTAAAAGGAAAGACCCGTTGAAGTGGTTATTTGAACCCGTTTATTTCCCAGAGAGGTCTCCAAATGGAAAGGTTTGTAACGTGTCGGAATCCTGCCTGGAAAGCAGGGGGGACTAAATGAAAGATTGCATGGAATGAATATAAAGGTGCACACCACTCAGAGAGTAAAACATTAACACATATCTAGAGATTACCAAATACAAACTTCTCACAGAAACAAACTCTAAAAAAAACAACACAGAATTCAGACAAAAGCATTGCAGGTTTTGTAGGACGAAAGGAAAGTAAGCGATGAACATAGAATTAACAGGTCTCGGCAAAGGCATCACGACCCCGAACATCCAAGGAACAGTCGAAATAATCCTAATAAGCCGAGACGCAGAAATTCATGCGCGGTGCTCCAACACCAAGTCCTTCCCTACAAGAGGGAAAGGTAAATGACCTAGTTCATAGACTGTATTTCTAGAGCAATTGGTCCCGGTTTATTAAAAAACTAGGGATGCACCGAATCCAGAATTTCTGTTTAGGATTCAGCCTTTTTCCAGCAGGATTTGGATTCAGCCGAATCCTTGTGCCTGGCCGAACTAAGGGGCATGTTTACTAACATTGGAGATAAATATCTGGAGAGATTTCTGGAGATGTTGCCCATGGCAACCAATCAGCAATTAGATTTAAACAGCCACAGCCAAGTTAGAAAACAAAAGCAAAGATCTGATTGGTTGCTATGGGCAACATCTCCAGAAATCTCTCCAGATATTTATCTCCAATGTAAGTAAACATGCCCCTAAATCTGAATCCTGATTTGCATAAGCAAATTATGTGCGGGACGGGAAACTATGACTTTGTCAAAAAACAAGGAAGCAAAAAAAAAAAAAAAACATTTCCCCCACGTTTTTCTTTCCTGTCCCTAATTTGCAGATGCAAATTTGCATATGCAAACTATTTGCACATGCAGTTCGAGAACTCAACCCATTATCAATATATTTAAGACGTTGAGACATTTTGTGCATACTGCTACTGAAAAATGCCTTACCCTTTAAACAAAACAGGGATTGTTTATCCATATATTGCAATATATTTAAGCTGGCCAACTACGTCAAAATCATCCCATAACAAAAATATTAAAAAAAAATTTAAAAAAATCATCCCATATCTGGCCAGTCCTACACTCAAATTGCATCTGATTCATTAAGAATTTTGTTGCTTCATCATATATTTTACACAGGGACTAAGTTTTACCTGCAACTTACTTGCTGCTTTCAAAGTAAAACTCCCAAACTTGTCTGCCCTTTTATTAGACACCAGTGGGATCACCTATGTCTAAACTAGAACAAACAAGGGCAAGTTGTGCTTACCACTAATTGTCTGAATATTTCACAAAGGATTCGTGGATTCTGTGCATGCCTAGAAAAAATAGCAGTAAAGAGAACTCTGCCATTGCCAAAGCCCAGGCAACATAGAGAAAGATACCTTTTTATCTGCCCACTGCATTCAATAGACAAGTATATGTGTGTATTGCTTCTGTACAATGCATAAAGCTGCTCTATGGATTCCCACATACAGCAGCCTTCTGCTACCACCTCCCACCAATTGGTTGGTAAAAGTGTTGCATGCGCTTGTCCTCTCGGTGGGTCGGATGTTGTGGTAAGTAACACAGGCAGCCAATTACTATTCAATGGACGTATAAAAGCTAACAGGAGACAGTAGAAGAGCGAGGAAGGAATTACCCAGATAACTCCTGGGCATTGATTGTATTAAAGGCACCACTGTAAACTATGTAAGGCAACATAGGAAGATTTGACTGGTGTCTTTGGTGGTGGATGCCTCACTTATCAGAACGTTATACCTTCCTAATGGTCACAATCCAAAATCTAATGCTCCGAAGGAATAGGCCTCGCTGCTGAAAAGCGACTCTATAGCCATAACATGGATTTATTAGCCTGAATGGGACATGGGAATGCTTCTCAAACAAAGAAAAGAAAGAACGCAGACACATGAAATGGATTTCCAATAACAGTAGCAAGTTCTTTCGCCAGATTCTTTGATAGGTTAAACCCATTGGTCCCTTGAATAAAATACTTCAGGTGTCAAATGGGCCTCCCATTCTGTCACTAAATTCTCATTCAAGAGTTTTCTCTATGAAATACAATACACATTAGACTATTAATAGAGCTGGTTGGCTTGGGTGTTTAAATCCAGGAGAAAACAAATGGACCAAGGGGTGACCCTGTATATACCATACAGGTATGGGATTTCTGGAAAACCAAATATCCAGAAATATCAGAATTATGGGAAGGCCATCTCCTATGGGGTCATTGTAAACCTTTTGCATAATGCAAGGGGTTGTTCACCGTTGAGTCAACTTTTAGTATGATGTAGAGAGTGATATTCGGAGACAATTTGCAATTGCCTTTCATTTTTTTATTATTTGTAGTTTTTGAGTTATTTAGCTTTTTATTCAGCAGCTCTCCAGTTTGCAGTTTTAGCAATCCAAATTACCCCAGCATCTATGCATTGATTTGAATAAGAGATTGGAATATGAATAGGAGAGGGACTGAACAGATAGATCAGTACTAAAAAATAGCAATATATTTGTAGTCTTTGAGAGCATTCATTTTTTTACATGGTGTCAGTGACCCACATTTGAAAACTGGAGAGAGTCAGAAGAAGAAGGCAAACAATTAAAAAGCTATATGAAAAAAAAAAAAAAAAGAAATACTGAAGACCAATTAAAAAGTTGCTTAGAACTGGACATTCTATAACATATTAAAAGTTAACCACATCTTTAAATATCTCTGTAATAATAAAACAGTACCTTGTTCTTGATGGTAACTAAGCTGCACAAATCTGTTGGGTTTATTTAATGTTTATTTTTTTAGAAGCCTTAAAAATAGATCCTGTACTCCTATTACATATAACCCAGGTAAGTGGCACTGCCTGAAATAAAAAAAGGAGACTTAGTTACTACCCCCCCCCATTTCAATGATGTGAATAAGAGGAGGGGCTTATTCTTGTAGAACGCCACCAATCACATATGAGTATTTCGATAAACAGCTACTGTGGTTGTCATTACCCTCAGACAGGTTCGTATTTACCAGGCACGTTTAGACTTTATCATTTAGATGCCTGTATGGTAAAGAAAAGGAAATAAATCTCTGCCAGCTACTTGGTGGTGCAGCAGTGGTGCCGAGGGTATTGTGTATGTGAAGTACAAGAAGACTGACCCCAGAGATCCCAAAACGAACATAAGAAATAAAATAAAACTGCTGGAGGTAATGGAGAAAACCAGATTAAAAACAACTGCCTTCAACTCTTCTAAAATAAATAGAAATAGCTTATAGTGAATAATACCTGGTATCATTAATGCAAATGCCCCCGACGTGATGATATTTCTTCTGGGATACAGTGCAATGAAAGGAATATTATCATCAGAACCCTAAATTTTTTGATTGAAACTTACCAGAAGCTGCTGCATTTCTCACCCGAGGCTTATACTCGAGTCAATAAGCTTTCCCAGTTTTTGGAGGTAAAATTAGGTACCTCGGCTTATACTCGGGACGGCTTATACTCGGGACGGCTTATACTCGGGACGGCTTATACTCGAATATATACGGTACTTGTGTATAAAAACAATGGGTAATATGGTGTTAAATAGTGTCGTTTGTGGGGAAAATTATTTACTGAATGGTTCATTAACATTTACTATACAGTTGCCTGGGGCTGATTTAAAGTTAGTTTATTTCAGTATAGATCCATCATTACCATCTCTCTTTTGAAGGGCCAGTACCTGAAGGGACGAATTCAAGAAAAAAATGGGAGGCTGGGATGGATTTAGGGGCGTCCTCTGGCAGAATAAAAATTGTTATGGCACAGAAAATATATTTTCCATCAGCCTAACTATGAGATTAAAAGGAATCGGGAAGCTCAGCTGACTTTAATAGCAATATGAATCAGTGGTTCAGACACTGTGGGGCTTGGAGTAGTGGAATGGAGGGTTCAGCCTGGAAAACAGTTAAAGGAACAGTAACACCAAAAAATTAAAGTGCTTTAAAGTAATTAAAATATAATGTTCTGTTTCCAAGCACTGGTAAAACTGGTGTGTTTCATCAGAAACACTACTATAGTTATTATAAACAAGCTATTGTGTAGCCATGGGGGCAGCCATTCAAGGATCAGGTTACATAGCAGATTCATTCTGCAGAATCCCATTGGATTCTATTACAGAGCTTACCTGTTATCTGCTAAGTAACCTGTGCCTTTTCTCCTTTTTCAGCCCGAATGGCTGCTCCCATGGCTGCACAGCAGCTTGTTTATATAAACTATAATAGTGTTTCTAAAGCAAATACAAAGTATACCACAAAGTATACCAATACAGGGCAACAGTACATTATATTTTAATTACTTTAAAATGCTTTTATTTGTTGGTGTTACGCTTCCTTTAAGGTGAAAATTGGAGAGAATGGCCATTTGCTCTCCTAAACACCCATGAAAGCCTAGCTTGATGGTCAGTTAGGGTAAGATCTCAGGTAATACAGTAAAAACTCAAAATGTATATGCTCCACATTTTACATTGTTTTTTGTGGTCCCACCAATATATAATGCATAATACATTTCCCTGATTTTAAGAAAAAAAAAAAAATTCTGGTCCCCTGAAAAACATAAAATGGGAATATATATGGCATAATGGTGATAGATTTATATGTTCCTATATCTGCATCTGTTAAATGAGCTGAGGGGAACCATAAGCAAAGGCTGGGGCCTTGAACTGAAATCTTTTTTTGTTTTTTTTTGCAAATTTAGCAGATTACAAAAGCTTGTGCAATTATGGTATCACACTAAAAGGTAGGTGGTTATGTGAAGACAATATCCTTTTAATATTTCTTGTGCATCCACCAATACACTCAACTCACAATCTTTAGTTTACCCACTCAAAAAAGGTTTTGTATCCTAATCTTGATAGGGACAGAAAAACAGCAGCTTTAGCCCACTTAGCAAAATGCGGGGAATGCATTTGGTTTAAAAAAAATGTAGATAAAAAGTAATCAAGGCATAAAGATTAAAATTTGGAAATGTTTCACAGCCTGATGTTCTACTCTAAGAACATTTTACATAAATTAATGGGATTAGGCTTCCTAGTCTGTGACATTACCCAATATCTCGATATCCCATTCTATGATAACACCCAATATCTCATTCTGTGACATTAACCAAAATCTCGCTATTCCATTCTGTAAAATTACCCAATTTCTCGATATTCCATTCTGTGACAACACCCAATATCTTGATGTGAGGGACGTTAAAAGGTTTAATACGCTGCATGGGGCACAATGGATAGACCCACCCATGGGTTTACTGCATTAGATGGGGTTTATCACACTAAGCCTAGTATCAAATTTCCTTTCTATTTATTGTATAATTAGCAATTGGATAGTCCCCTCATTTTGTTGCCAATAAATGCCCTACCCATAGGATCTTGCATGCAAGTAGGTCTCGGCATCATCATTAGAACCTTCTGCCCAAGGTTTTAGAAATAATGGTTTGTAACATAAATAGTGAAGTGGTCCAACCTTCCCCATAAAGCATAAACTGTACAAAACACATACAACTACTGTTGACAAATCTCAGATGAAACCTTGATTATGTCCAACGAAGCTTAATATGAGCACACAATGTGTTTTGGTCATTAATGCTTATCACAATGTCATGTAACACAAATTAATAAATAGATATGTGTCATTTTAAGGCAAATTGCAATTTACCAAAGGTGCTTACATGTGTCCCTAAAATATGTGTACAGGTATATCAAAGCAATGTGCCTTTAGACGTGTGAAACAGTCACGTTCACTGTGTATGTTAATCGACCATGAGGTTTGTTCATATCTTCCCCATATGCAATAACTGGAACAATCCAGATACCTGAAACTAAGTGGTTACAGTGCTGAATCTCAGCTTTGTTAGCAGAGGAGCAACACTGTTTACTGGCCCAGAGAAAGTATTCGGTAGAGAACGGAGGAGAAAAAGAGGCAAATTATAAAACAACAACAACTCCTGTTCAAGGATATGCACTCCAACCCATAGCCCAGTGTAGCTTAACCAAGGACAAATTAAAATACAACCAGTCAAACACTGCTTATGTTGAGCTTGGACTGGGAAATGAGGAGTACAGCAAGAGAGTCACTTTTTCAACTACTGTGTCATTGGGATAAGCAAAAAAAAAAAAAAAAGACCATAACTGCAGGACTGGAACATGGTTTTCCTTCAGGAGCCCAAGAAATTGCATGTGTCCAAATGTAATTACAGAGCATAGTCTGTAAGCGCTCATCAGAAGTTCTGCTGCCGTCTCTTCTTGGCATCCATTGCATCTAGGATGGGCTGCCTCTTTGCATTGTACCTCAGTCTCAGTTCTTCGATTTCTCGCTCCATCATGGGGTCCAGAGCTTTTAGTCTCATCTGCAGCTCCTCAAAGCTTAAATTTTTTAACTGGAAGAAGAGAAGAAATTACTATAACAAAAACAGAGAACAGGTTTTTAAGACAGGTTAATAAATAATAGAAAGGATACTAAATGACACAGGGCGACCATAAAAGACACTCATGTCTACATTCAGGCTAAATAAATGTTAAAATGTATCGGATATCCATGCCCACCAGTAAAATGGAGGATCACACAATTACAATAGGACACGGGCTGCAAGCCAATTGCTTTTATGTGGCCTTTCTGCATCTAACAATCCTCATGTTCATCCCACAAAGACACAAAATTACATTAATATAATCCTTCCTCAGATGTTTTAGATTTGCCTTTATTTGGTTTCATATTACCGTATATACTCTAGTTAGTATAAGCCGTGTTTTCCAGCATCCAAAATGTGCTGAAAAAGTCTACCTCGGCTTATACTCAAGTCAGTGCTCGACTGCTGAGATTGCAGTCACTTTTAATCATTCCTATACCAACAGTTCGCTTGGGGAGAGACTGCAATATCACACAGCGCCCTCTGTTGGTTATACGAAAGAATAACAGTGCACCCTCTGTTGGTTATATGAAAGAATAACAGTGACTGCAATATCACACAGCATCCTCTGTTGGTTATATGAAAGAATAACAGTGCACCATCTGTTGGGTATATGAAAGAATAACAGTGACTGCAATATCACACAGCGCCCTCTGTTGGTTATATGAAAGAATAACAGTGCACCCTCTGTTGGTTATATGAAAGATTAACAGTGACTGCAATATCACACAGCATCCTTTGTTGGTTATATGAAAGAATAACAGTGCACCATCTGTTGGGTATATGAAAGAATAACAGTGACTGCAATATCACACAGCGCCATCTGCTGGTTATATGAAAGAATAACAGTGCACCCTCTGTTGGTTATATGAAAGATTAACAGTGACTGCAATATCACACAGCATCCTTTGTTGGTTATATGAAAGAATAACAGTGCACCATCTGTTGGGTATATGAAAGAATAACAGTGACTGCAATATCACACAGCGCCATCTGCTGGTTATATGAAAGAATAACAGTGACTGCAATATCTCACATTGCCCTCTGTTGGTTATATGAAAGAATAACAGTCATGGCAATATCACACAGCACCCTCTGTTGGTTATATGAAAGAATAACAGTCATGGTAATATCACACAGCGGAATGTGCGCTGCTGGGAGACAGGGCTGTAGTTGTGTCTGGGCTTATACTCGAGTCAATACGTTTTCCCAGTTTTTGTAGGTAAAATTAGGTACCTTGGCTTATACTCAAGTATACACGGTAAAGGCAAAAGCACTGACAAAAGATTTCACAGACACCCCTTGTTTTTCCTTTTATTTTGGGGTTTTTAAGCACATTCCCAGAAGGATCTCTAAGGAGAAAACCAGTATTCTGCTTAAAGATCTTCTAATCACAAATAAAACCGAAAAACAGATTTCGGCCACAGTTTGCAGATCGACCTATGGTACAGAATCAAGGGGAAGCTGAACGGTATATAGAACAAATGTTCACAGACTAGAGCAAACACACGCAATGCACAGCCACAAGGCTTTACCTTAATTTTAAATATATCTGGTATGGGATCCATTATTCGGAAACCAGTTATCCAGGAAAGCTCAGAATTACAGAATGGCCATCTCCTGTAAACTTCAAAAGTATGTACAAAAAAATGCACACTTGGCCTCTCTTCTTATAATAAAATCGGTGCTCCAAAGGCATAGGAGGACGACACCCCCACAAATACATAGAATATGTTTACAGTGTCCATCCAATACAACATTTTCCCTTTTCTCTGTAATAATAAAACAGTAGCTTGTACTTGATACCAACTAAGATATAATTAATCCTTATTGGAAGCAAAACCAGTCTATTGGGTTCATTTAATGTTTAAATTATTTTCAAGTAGACTTAAGGTATAAAGATCCAAATTACAGAAAAGTCCTTTATCTGGAAAGCCCTAGGTTCCGAACATTCTGGATAACAGGTCCCATACCTGCACTTTGTTTGAAGATTTCAGAGAATCCTTTTCCTAAACCTATAACTGGGCAAGTGAGCTTTAAGTTGACTTATTTCAGCCTCTGCTCAAATGCCTGGACACACATAGTAGATTACAGGCAATATTATTATTATTATTATTGTGAGAGCATGCCATCTTAATTAAACTGGACTTTGTATCATAAACAAGTTCTTTGCTGTTTCAGACAAAATGAGACCTTCTGTTATCTTTTTGAGAGAGATTTTGACAGCACTACACTGACACTTTCATCCACAGCTGACGTTGTTTCTAAATTAACTGTCATACACATTGCATGCAAAATAATGGATCTTTCATCTCCTGTTCTTCTAAACAGCTTCAAAACAGCACTTCAGATAAAATTGGACTTACACACTGCAGCAATGTTATAAGGACTTCATCAACATAGTAAGAAAAAGTAGGATTCATTCATGAATTGTACCAATTTTACTGAAATGTGCACTTTTTCTGTGGGTTGAAGGGTACTTTTGGCATAAATAAATAGACAAATAGTTATTAATTACATGCAATCCTCAGTTGAACAACAAATTAAATGTAGCCAATGAAATTAACAGGGTTGGACTGGGCCTTGTAATAGGGCATTTAATATTTATACTTCACTATTCATAAGCTCCTATACTTCTATATGAGGAGCAGTGGAATAACAAGACATTACTGGGCCGCAGACCAAATAATTTTTATGTCTAGAGGTTGAGCAGTGTTATTAATATTTATTGGAATTGTATATGAATTAGGGCCTCATGGGGCCCATATTATTCATGGGGCCCGTATTCCTCCTGGGGCCCGTATTCCTCCTGGGGCCCCTATTCCTCCTGGGGCCCCTATTCCTCCTGGGGCCCCTATTCCTCCTGGGGCCCCTATTCCTCCTGGGGCCCCTATTCCTCCTGGGGCCCCTATTCCTCCTGGGGCCCCTATTCCTCCTGGGGCCCCTATTCCTCCTGGGGCCCCTATTCCTCCTGGGGCCCCTATTCCTCCTGGGGCCCCTATTCCTCCTGGGGCCCCTATTCCTCCCGGGGCCCCTGATGAGGAGCATAAAGCAATATGCAAACTTTTTCCTAATATCTATGAAAAAAAAGTTCCAGAAATGGTTGAGCATCAAAAACATGTAGAAACTATGATGAGAGTCTATAAGGCTGACCCACTGAAGCTGGAGTTAAAAGTCACATATATAATTCTATAACATACACAGCCAGCCTGCTTTGAGGACTAGAATGTGTGATCTTCAAGGAAGCTTTTAGGAATAGCCATGCTATGTTTAACTAGCAAGACTTAAAAGAAAATAGAGAACAAAATAGAATCTTTGACACTCCACAGGCTTGCAGAAACCCGTCACAGCATAAAGGTTGATCAAATAAAACTCAAACAGAATGAAGGTAGATTTTTTTTTACACACTGTATTAGATGTTAGAGAAAGGCTCAACTGTTGGACAATAAAAGTTCCAGCAAAAATGCATTTGCAGAAGTATAGAATAGTTGAAATGTGTTTGAAATTGAATGGCTTATATGATTGCAGCTAGGGTTGCCACCTTTTCTGGAAAAAAATACCAGCCTTCCAATATTCTTGCAGTTTTTTCCTATTTATAACATTGGCATCAAGCAGAATTTTTACAGACCAGGCCAGTAAAATACCGGTCAGGTGGCAACCATAATTGCAGCAAACAGGGCTTGGGTTGCAGTATTGCCTCTCCTGTATATAATATAAATATTGTCTGTGCTCTGTATACACAAGTTAGAAGGTATAATGAATTATGAACCCATAAATCTAACCCCTTTTACTTTGTTGAGTTTGAGCTTGTTCCCCATACATTGACATACTTTTAGTCCTGCCAGATTCAAACTAAATCCATGAGAATTTATCAGTTCTGTTGTTCTGTGGGATTCATCACCTATGCTGGGCACAGTGTCAGACTAGGACACCAGGGGCCCACCCAAAACCTTAGACCAGGGGCCAACTCTTAGTACTAGTTTTCTTCCTCTACTCAAGCAACCTCTTTTCTTTACATACTATACTCTATTTTTCCATCTATTTATCCTCTTTGTTCTCATAGAAAATAGGAATTACCATGAAATAGGCCAAATGTTTAACAGCATGAGGGCCCACTGACACCTGGGCCCACCAGGAGTTTTCCTGGTATCCCGGTGGGCCAGTCCGACACTGGCTGGGCACACATATCAGGTGATTTCATGCGCCAGCTGAATGATCAGAGCTTTGCTCAAGTTAGAGGTGTGTGAATAATGTGACTTATCGGGGTTGTTCATCTTTCAGTTCAGTTGTTTTCAAATAGTTCAGCGATAAAGATTTCTTTCAACTACTTTCTATTTGTGTCTGGTTTTCTTTTTAACAAATTTTTTTTATTTTTATTTATTTCAATACAGTACATTAACATGGACGAAATACAAGTTTACACAGTATATTATTGTAACACAGTCAGTATTTCAGTTTGTGATCAGTTTACAGGAACCTATTATATCTTTATTCCATGCTTGTACAGTTATTCCTTTTATGTACTACCTTAATTTGTGTCTGGTTTTCTAATATTGAAGTTTAAAAATTCGTTTTTCACCTTCTTATGTCTTTCTAAAGCAGCCCTTGGGCGCCGATTTAGAGCGTTTTAAAAACTGCCCAATAAAAATGGTAATTTTTACCTTAAAACATGTTAATTTGCTGACAATGTCACCAAGGTGCAGGCAGTTTAACTACGTAACCAGTGCATGGGGGATGGACATTCAGTCCCTCATTCTGGTGCACAAACAAGATTCTGAGATAATGCCAGGCTTGCCTCAATAACCACAAAATGACTCCTGTCCACTTGCTATAATTATGAATTTCCAGACCGAAGGAAACAAGATTCATATAACTTATATAGCGTAATTAAAGTTTATTTTGCTGAACTAACATGATAAAATGCAATTTGGAATATTTTTTTTTTTTTTGTGGGACAGGTCCCCTTGAAGGAATAAAGGCCTAACTGCAGAATGAAAAGAAAAATATAAGAAACATTCAAGCTTGTCGGTTTAAAGGCCTCTGCTATGGGCTGGACACGTGCTACAAATATTACATTTAAAGCCTAACATCTTTACTGTCCTGTGGAATACTGTGCTTTACAAAAAAACACTAAATATACAGGACAATTCATGTGCCAGCTTTAAAGCAAAGTCTGTGCACATAAGCAGAGTATATACTGTATCGTGTCTTCTGTGCTAATTACTTAAATTTGCTCTGTCAGCCTTTATTTAATGTTGAGGCTTATATAGAGTTGCATTGTGCAAAACAAAGAGCAAGAGAGTATATTGATTCAGACAGGCGGTCACATTAAAAGGTACCCTGGGAGAACATTATTTCTAGAATTCAGTCTCAGCATGACACATATAATACAGATTTTCTACATCACTGGCTTCAACTTTATTCAAGTTGAATACGTTTCTCATGCGAACGCTACCAAATGTCAGGTTTGTGGGAATTTTAGTATTAACCAAGATTCACTCAACTGTTCTGCTTAACTTAAAGGTATAAAATCTCTCTCTCTCTCAGTGGAATAACTAGATGTAAATAGGCCCCAGAGCAAATTAATTTTAGGGCCCCCAACATATCCAGAGGATGTCCTGTTTTACCAATATATATGCTGGAATTGCTCTTTGTTTGGGCCTCCTAGGCCCTCCCCGCAGCCACAGTGTAGTTACACCTCTGATTGGAGGTTGAGATCTAGATGCCATCCAAAATGAGAAAAGTTGGCAGTGGTGGGAAATGATCAATAAAGTGCACTTTTATTGCATAGAATAATACATATAACAGGGAGGAGGATCTTTGTTAAAGGGGACCCGTCACTGAAAAAATATTGCAAATCCTATTTTATCACATTAGTCAAGCAAAATGAACTTTAATTACAGTATATAAATTATTTGAATCTTGTTTCCATCAGTCTAGGCATTCATAATTATAGCAAGCAGGCAGCAGCCATTTTGATGCCTTGCATCATCCCAAAGTCTTCTTTGTGAATCAGTATGGGGGACCTGATGCCAATCCCCATGCACTGGCTACACAATTAAATGGTAAAAAATGTGGTGAGAGCAGTGACATCTAGTAAGTGCTGAATGGAAAGTAATAGTAATTGTCTGCCCTGCCTTAGGTTCACGAGAAAACTTAGGGCGACTTCGGAAAACAAAGCCCCCCGAGTGCCATCCCGCCGTAGATTTACATTCTAGCCAGTGGGAAGGCAGGGGAGGTAGTTCGGAGAGATAAGTGGCACCCAAAAAAGAGGAGATTTGTCACCGGACGACTAATCTCCCCGAATTGCAGCGTCTCTGTCACACTTTTTTAGTTCAGTTGCTTTAATACAGTTCAATTACTTTTTCAATTACTTTCTATTTTCTATTTGTGGCTTATTTGTTTTCTATTTGTTTTATTGTATTGATGTTCATTTTTCACCTTCTTATATCTTTCTAAGGCAGTTCTGTGGGGGGTCATTGACACAGAATCCCTAAGTTTCACTAAAGGCAGATGTTAGAATTGATACAATAGTTAATAATAATATTCCACAGATGCTGCTGATAAATGTATTAACTAATGTAGCAAATTATTCAGAAATTTCTGCACCTGGATCACTGAGCTGCCAGACTCACTAGAGACAGGAACATTAAACTTCATTCTGGAAAAGCAGTCAAAAAAACCCAGAAAAACATGAAATCTGAAAACAACTGAACTGAAAAGGTGTTTGGAATGTGAACCATCTCTGTATAAAGTTTGCCACTACAGCGATGTTCCAGACCAGCGGTCCACAACTTTTTTTGGACCAGGGGCCGGTGCAAAAATGTTTTTGTTTTTGCAAGGACCAGAGGTGGGGTCGGCAGGGTCAGGGGAGGCGGGGTCAGGGGAGGGGTCGGTGAGTGAGTGTCGGCAGCTAGTTTGGATGCGCCGGCGTCCAATTCGATGAGCCTCGTTTGTGTGGACTGGGCTCGGCGGCCCAGTACAAGTCTCCGTGGCCCACAGCCGGCGGTTCTAGACAACAGCAGTATACAGAGAACAGAATAATAAGCTACAATAATAAATTAGGAAGTTTCACTACTATATAAATGCATGAGGCCACATGCTCAGTAAGATGATCCTTGGCCTCCAAAGAGATTTTTTATTTTTTTTTTTTATTTTACATAAGATTAGTGACCCCCATTCGAAAGCTGAAAAGTCAGAAGAAGGCAAATAATTCAAAACTATATAAAAAAAATGTAGACCAATTGAAAAGTTGCTTAGAATCGTCCATTCGATAAAAGCTGACTCAAAAGGTGAACCACCCCTTTTATATCCTTGCTTTCTAGAGAGGTGAAGACTGTGGACGTTTTCGTTTATAATTAACTCTTTAACGACCCAGAAAATTTAAAGAAGGTATTTTTAAACAAAGAATTATTGGAATGGAAACGCTACTTAAATCCTCCTCTTACTTTTCATTAATACAGTAGGTGTCAAGCATTGTATTGTCCGGAACAAGGTAACGTTCCAAACCGTTGACATGAATTTTCCTTCCCTATAATTTTCAGAGCTATTTATACATGTATTACTAAACTAAAAAAAAAACAAAAAAAGGTCTTACAAGAAGCAAAACAAAAAAAGTGCTATGCTGTCAGTCTGTGACAATTGCATGCTTTCACCTCTGCTACTCCACACGCTGTACCAGTTTGCTATCCAATTAAGAGTAATCTTCACCTCTGATATAAAAAAAAAAAAACAGTTAGTGCTCTCTGTTCAACAGAAAACTAGTGAGAAAGAAATGGAGTGCAGAAAGTAATTTTAGCTATGCGTTACATGGTAATTTCTTTAAAGGAGACATATTGTGTAGAAAAACAACAATTTACCAGTGCATTGTACGCTTAAACACTAAAGGAATGTATATAAAAAAAATTGTTTTTACAGTTGACGTATTGAAATTTTTAGCAAAAACCGTACTAGTCCCTCCCACCCATTCCACTTCCTGCTGCCTCCCTTCCCAGGCTGTGCAGGGGAGCTGGCGGCACTCAGCACACTGCACTGTAGGACAGGAACCAGCTAGGTCCTGTCTTTGCTTGTGTGACTGTAGGGCTGTGATTGGCTGCCCCCCTCCTACTGTGTTTCCGGCAGCGACCGTTAGGACACACCCATCACACTCAACTTTTTATTCAGGAGCTCTCCAGTTTGCAGTTTCCGCAATCTGGTTTCTAGGGTCCAAATTACCCTAGCAACTATGCACTGATTGGAATAAGAGGCTGGAATATGAATAGGAGAGGGCCTGAATAGAAAGATGAATAACACAAAGTAAAAATAACAATACATTTGTAACTTTACAGAGCATTTTTTTAGATGGGGGTCGGTGACCCCCATTCGAAAGCATGAAACAGTCAGAAAAAGCAGGCAAATAATTCAAAAACTATATAAAAGAAAAATGAAGCTGTTTAGACTTTGCGATTCTATAACATACTAAAAGTTAACTTAAAGATGAACCACCCCTTTAAAGGAAAACTATACCCCCCTGAACAATGTAGGTCTCTATAAAAAGACATTACATAAAACTAGGTTACTAGGATTCACAAACAAACCACACACCATACATGTTAGGTCCCATGAGCCAATTAACAGACAGAGTTCTCTCTTTTGCTTCAACACTTCTTCCTGTTACAGTTAGAGCTGTAGTATTACTGCCTTAAAAGGGTTGTTCACCTTTTGAGATAAGTTTTAGTATGATGTAAAGAGTGATATTCTGAGACAATTTACAATTGGTTTTAATTTTTTATTATTGAAGGTTTTTGAGTTATTTAGCTTTTTATTCGGCAGCTCTTCAATTTGCATCTTAAGCAATCTGGTAACTAGGGCCCAAATGACCCTAGCAACCATGCATTGATTTGAATAAGAGACTGGAATATGAATAGGAGAGGCCTGAATAGAAGGATCAGTAATAAAAAGTAACAATAACAATACATTTGTAGCCTTACAGCGCGTTTGTTTTTTAGAAGGAGTCAGCGACGCCCATTTGAAAGCTGCAAAGAGTCCGAAGAAAAAGACAAAACTATAAAAAATAAATGAAGACCAATTGAAAAGTTGCTTGGGGGAATCCCAGCAATGTTACAGCCTGTTTCCCGCCATGGTGGATATTATTGCAGCATATGAAGTACAATTTTAAATGAGCAATCTAACCTAGACGTTACACAATAAAATCTGTATTGTTTCCATAGCAACATAAGGAGGCCTAATATAAGAGATGCAGAGAATGAGCTGAAACCCCACAGAAACTAGCCAACAAAGCAATGACCTGCCAACTGTGAGACTTGCATCTAAACTCAGAACCAATAGTAAAAGTGGTGCCAGGAAGGTCAAATCATTAAAACAAAACGACCATTTATATTGAAATGTACAATTATTTAATAGAAATTAGTAGCTCTTGTCATTACTTTGGTACAGCTGTTAATACAGTAAAAAATGTGTTTTTAATTAGAAAACAACAACTGAGCTGGTTACACAACTTAAAGGAAAACTATACCCCCAAAAAGAACACTTAAGCAACAGAACCACCATTTTGTGATGGTCTATGTGCTGCCTCAGAGATCACCTAACCAGAAATACTGCAACTCTAACTGTAACAGGAAGAAGTGTGGAAGCAAACGACAGAACTGTCTGTTAATTGGCTCATGTGACCTAAGAAGTAAAGTTTCTTTTGTATGTTTGTGTGCACAGTGACTCATATGATCCCAGGGGGTGGCCCTTATTTTTTAAAATGGCAATTTTCTATTTATGATTACCCAATGGCACGTACTGCTAGAAAAGCAAATTATTATGAAAATGGTTTATTTACATGAAGCAGGGTTTTACATATAGGCTGATTATGTGACATCTTTTAGAGAGACCTACATTGTTTGGGGGTATAGTTTTCCTTTAAAGCTCTTTAAAGGAATAGTAACATCAAAAAAAAATGAGTGTTGTAAAGTAATACAAATATAATGCAGTGTTGCCCTGCACTGGTAAAACTGGTGTGTTTGCTTCAGAAACACTACTATAGTTTATATAAATGAGCTGCTGTGTAGCAATGGGGGCAGCCATTCAAAGGAGAAAAGGCTCAGGTTACAGAGCAGATAAGCTCTGTATAACATAATGGTGTTATCTGTTATCCACTATTTAACCTGTGCCATATAGCCTTTTTTCAATTTCCGCCATTGCTACACAGCAGCTTGTTTATATACCGTATATACTCGAGTATAAGCCGAGTTTTTCAGCATCCAAAATGTGCTGAAAAAGTCTACCTACTCGAGTCAGTGGGCAGTAGCTGAGATTGCAGTCACTTTTAATCATTCCTATACCAACAGTTCGCTTGGGGAGAGACTGCAATATCACACAGCGTCCTCTGTTGGTTATATGAAAGAATAACAGTGCGCCCTCTGTTGGTTATATGAAATAATAACAGTGACTGCAATATCACACAGCGCCCTCTGTTGGTTATATGAAAGAATAACAGTGATGGCAATATCACGCAGCGCCCTCTGTTGGTTATACGAAAGATTAACAGTGATGGCAATATCACACAGCATCCTCTGCACATGGTAGTGGGACAGTGGGACAATGCACACAGTCCGTTTGGCAATTCTCTGTCACCATCAACTATGCAAATAAGTCCGGTTGATCGCTGCGGGGGTCGCTTTGGCGGAATGTGCGCTGCTGGGAGACAGGGCTGTAGTTGTGTCTAGGCATATACTCGAGTCAATAAGTTTTCCCAGTTTTCGTAGGTAAAATTAGGTACCTCGGCTTATACTCGGGTCGGCTTATACTCGGGTCTACTGTATATGTTAAACAATAGTAGTGATTCTGAAGCAAACACACAGGGAAACAGTACATGATATTTTCCTCACTTTAAAACTCATCTTTTGGCGTTGCTGTTCCTTTAAAGCACCAGTAGCGACATGGGATCTCCCATCTGCAAACCTATGATCCATTTACTCATACAAGCTCACCCTGCCTAATCTGAACCAATATTAAGGAATCCAAACAAGCAATGTGAATACAGGTATGGGACCTGTTATCCAGAATGCATAGGACCTGGGGTTTTCCGGATAACGGATCTTTGCATAATTTGAATCTTCATACATACAGGTCTGCTAGAGAATCATGTAAATATTAAATAAACCCAATAGGCTGGTTTTGCTTCAAATAAGGATCAATTATATCTTAGTTGGCATCAACTACAAAGTACTGCTTTATTAATACAGAGAGAAGGGAAATTATTTTTGATTATTTGGATAAAATTCTATGAGAGATTCTCTGAGAGAGTCTATGAGAGATGGCACAACTTTCCAAAATGAAACTATTCACTATGAAACACTGATCTTTGCATAATAGCACAACAAATTAATTATTTATAATGCTTCTAGTTCCAGATTCCAATTAGGAATGTTCTTTAGATGCTGAAGGAAATATGTAGAGCAGCTGCATCCCTTAATATGAAAGGCAACTTGCGGATATTCTGGGAGCTTTTTTTTGGCGCTTGTCAAACATACAAATCAGGATGGTTTTTGCCAGTGCTTGGGTGTTGTAGGCTGTGATTAAAGTTAGGGTTGCCAGTTAATTTGTAATTTCCTGTTCTTTTTTTCCCTCCCTAAAGTCTTTCAGAGCTAGACCCTGCCTTTTACAGGGGTGGTTCCCCTTTAAGTTAACTTTTAGTATGTTATAAAATAACCAATTCAAAGCAACTTTTTAATTGGCCATTATTTTTTTTTTATTTTGGATAGTTAATGAATTATTTGCCTTTTTCTTCTGACTCTTTCCAGCATTCAAATGGCGGTCACTGCCCCATCTAAAAACAAATGCTCTGTAAAGCTACAAATATATTGTTTTTTATACTTTTTATTACTGTTTCTTTCCAGGCCTTCTCATATTCATACTCCAGTCTCCTATTTCAAATCAATGCATGTTTGCTAAGGTAATTTGAACCCTAGCAACTAGATTTCTGAAATTGCAAACCAGAGAGCTGCTAAATAACACAAAAACCACAAATAATAAAAATGAAAACCAATTGTAAATTGTCTCCGAATATCACTGTATACATTATACTAGAAGGTAATATAAAGGTGAACAACCCCTTTAAGCTTCCAACTCTCTCATACCCTGCCCTCATGATATCATTGACATGCCCCTTCCCCAACCCATGATGTCATTGACACACACCTATTGCCCGTCCTGTGAAAACCCCCAATCCAGTCATTCCCTGTCAAAGGCAAATGTATATATTATAACCTACAGATGGAGTAGACTTAACTAAAACATACTCTATGTGCATCAGGTGCATTAATACATTGTAACATCCTATTATCTCCTTCATGATGGCTCCATGTTTCATAACTAGATTTCAAGAATGAATATTTCTTGGGTCACACTGGAAACTATTTAATCTATAGCCGTATTTACTGTACTCCTAAAACAGGGGACTGTGAGAGCGAGCCTGGGGGTGGGGGCACACCGCTCTTAAATTTGGCCCGGGCAATAACATTCACAAATAACTTGCAAACCATCAAAAACATTCAACACAGTCAGGAGTGGACTGGCAATCTCTGGGATCTGGCAAATGCCAGAGGGTCTGCGGTCATAGAAAGTGACTATTTGGGCTGGTGGGGGTTGTTTGGGCCTCTCTGTACTAGGAATGCCAGGACCTATTTTAAAATCCCAGTCCAGTCCTGAACACAGTCAAATACATTTTTGAGCAGTAATGTATGAGCGAAAGTTGCTTAGAATTACATTTTCTTTTACCATGCAAAAAAAACTTTTTCTGGGTGGAGGACCGGTTTATAAACCTTATAATTAATATCTTAATTAGAAGTATGCTCCACAATTTATTATACAGTTCCAACTTGAAAGAGAACCATTCAAACAAAGCTGGTTTAGAAAAGCATTGTCAATAATAAGAGATGATCTGCAGCACCATAGGCAATTCTGACAAAGTAAAAAAATTATTTTTTATTTCTTTTCACCTGTTAGCGGTGGCAGCTTTCTAACAAATAGAATTGCATGGTGAATAAGGATTTGCCTTTAGAAGAGGGAAAGACAAATGTGAGAAGAAAGTTCAGTGGAATCCGTAAACTCGCTATAGACACCGAGCCTGGGAAAGGCGCAATGGAGAAGACTGAGGCTTCTGTCAAAGCAATGACATAAAAGCACAGTGATTCCAGCCTCCGGCTCTTTGCTGGGTCTTATTCTTTTGTGTACATCATTCGATTTTGTTCCATTTTATCTCTGGTTCTCTGGCATGCAGCAGGAAGGCTCAGAATTAATGTACTGAGCATATAAATTACTATACTATATATTTTACTGAACACGTAAATATGATGACTAACAGCCTCTTGCTGACCAGTGGTTGGTAATTAGGTAACCACAAACTGTGGACAATACATAATACAGGTATGGGAACGGTTATCCATAATACTCAGGAGCTGGGGTTTTCCCGGATAATAGCTCCTTCATACCTTAAGTCTACTAAAGAATCATGAAAACATGAAATAAACCCAATAGACTGGTTTTGCTTCCAATAAGGATTAATTATATCTTAGTTTGGATCAAGTACAAGGTACTGTTTTGTTATAACACAGAAAAAGGAAATTTGGATTTGGAGTCTATGGGAGACTTTCCGTAAGATTTATAATACCTGGACCCTGGGAACAACTAGAAGTTGACTCTTCACCACCTAATACTTGCCGATTTTATGTAGAGTCATGGCAGAGGTCCAGTGACCCATTTGAAGATGTTAATAGCCTCCCGGACATTCACAATTTTTCGGAGAAATAACTCTATTCGAGTTTAATTGAATACAAATCGAATACGAAATTAATTTTCGGATTGTTCTTATTCTATTGAATATTAGTCATTCAAGTTTTTTTCTTAAATAACCTCCCATTTGAGTGGGTTTATTCGAATTTATTACAGTTAAGAGAATTCTAAATTCAACATTTGATAAATCTGCACCAGAGTGAGGACTCGTCCAAGAGGGACAGAGATAAGATGAAGGTGGATAATTCTGTTGACTCGCGTATCACTGTACCAGATTATTTTAGATAAACAAAATAGACTTTTTTTTTTTACAATTTAGCTGTGCTTAAACGGGATCTGGAGCCATAAACTGAATTGAAATGCTTCACTAAGCACTTTTGGGATTTCATTCAGGCTGTGGCATCCTTGCAGCAGTATCTTGACAAACTGTCAATCAGGGCAGCTAAGTGGCAGACAAGATTAAATGCCGATAAATGTACATTTATGCAACTAGAATGTTAAAATGTGAGAGACACTTAACGGGAGAAGGACCTTCGGATACTTGTAGATAAAACTTGGCAGTAGCAAGCAATGGCAGTCCAGCAGCTACAAGGGCAAACAAAATTTTGCGCTGTATAGAAAGGGACATAGATTCACAGGAGTAAAGGGTCATTCTTCCACTTTGCAAAGCATTGGTAAGGCCCCATCTAGAATATGCTGTGCCGTTTTGTTCTCTAGAGAGAGTCCACCCAAGGGCAACTAAGCTGGTAAAGGAGGGTATTGAAAGTCTCAGTTATGAAGAAAGGCTGACCAAGTTGGGGTTATGGGGGATTTGCCAACTGATTTTAAGTACCCTGATTTTACATTTTTTATTTGTGGTCCCACCAATTTTATAATGCATTTCAATGGGTGCATTTCCCTGATTTTAAATAATGTTTTCCTGGATTTTACAAAACAAAATTTGTCCTGATGTTCCCAAAAACTGCTTTCTTCCCCCTCTATGAATGTATTATTTGTGAAACAAAGAGGTTTAAAATATTTTATTAACATGTATTTATATAGCGCCAACATATTGCGTAGCAATACTAACCATATGTATATTTTTCCATGGTTATGCCTGTAAATGGTCAATTCCAATTAGTCTGCCCTTATACAGATCTGCACCAATCACTTATTGCTTTAGGTTGTGTATGTGAAGTAAAACGGACTCCTGTGCTTATATCCTTTCAAAGAAAAAGTGACTAACACTTATCCCTGATTTTACATTTTCCTGGATTTTACATCATTTTTTCCTGGTGCCCTGAAAATGTCAAATGGGGATTCTACTGTATGTATAAATATATAGAAGGGGACCATGTAATAAACTTTCTAATATTGCATTAACCAATGGATTCTTCCAGCAGACACAAAGGAATCCACTCCGATTAGAAGAAGAAAGGAATATTTGTGAAGGATTTTATACAGTGAGAACTGCGAAGTTGTGGAATTCTCTTCCTGAAATGGTTATACTGGCAGATTACATAGTTTCTAGAAAGGGCTGGATGGCTTTTTAGCAAGTGAGGAAATACAGGGTTATTGAAAATGTCTCTTAGAACAAAGTTGATCCAGGGACTTGTCCCATTGTCATCCTGGAGTCACGAATGAAGCAGTAAGGTAAGTTTTATATATATATATATATATACATACATACATACATACTCAGCTGAACTTGGTGGACATGTCTTATTTTTCCTTAACATACTTTCAGTATAATGTTATATTTCCAACTTCACACTGTGTATACCAATCTTTTGGTTCAACAGTGAATAAGCCTTGGGTTGCCAATACCTCCAAACCACCAAGAATATAAAAAAAATGTCATTATGGATTAATAACAAAGAGTTAGATTATGCACATGTACTATACATTAAAAACAGTATTTTTTAAATCATTATGGCAGAAGCGGTTCCATTTCATGGACAACTATGTAGGATCACAAACTACTCTACAATGGTGGAAAAAATGCAAGGTCCTATCATAACAATGCTAAAATGGAGATTTATAAGAAAGTACTAAGAGTTTGATCCATAGCAACAATTACTGAAATTAACATGCCCAGCAACTTTCAGTTTTGTGCAGACTTCTTATTAGACTGAAGGAATTCAATCTCTGCCTCACTGAAGCCTATAATCTAAATTCCAAATCTAAATCACATTCACTCAACACATATGCATGAGTTTTCATTCTTATCAAAGCCTATGAAATTGGTTGTGAATACTGAGCGCCGATAGAGATTGAAACACACACACACAAAGGGAGAACATAGAAAATCTTGGTGGATAACACCTAAAGGTGGTCATAGCTGTTGAGATTTTTAAAAAATATTTTTGTTATCGTAGGACCTGAAACAATAGTTTAAATGTACAATATGTCCATGAACTATAACGACTGTTTCAAGCGATATTGTCTAGTTGAAGCTAGGAAACTGAGTAGTTACCTGCTTGTTCCTGCAAACAATTGGACAATGGATAAATTTCACTGTGACTGATGAAAATTTTCTTACCTTGCCGATTGATTTTCTGATGTCAGATGGAAATCATTAAATGCAATATCTCTCGGTGCCCAACTAACCTCACGATAATTTCATGGGTTTGTCAGATCGCACGAAAATTGGTTGAAGAATCTTAACGTCTATGACCACCATAAGTCAGAATAAAACTCAGGAACTCAGAAGTGCAAGGAGGCACAACTAACATTTTTAATTCATATACATCTAGCAGTGCGCGTTGGGTAATATTATTAGAATCTGAATCACATACTCATTAACAAACGGACTAGGTGCATATATTCAATTTTTAATTTCCAGTACAGCAATAAGGAATATTTCACTAAAATATTACAAATGCTTACTGTTGTGAAATAATCATCAGGGAACGACTGAGCAGCTTCATATAGTTTTTTTTTATTTCTTTTATGGTTTCTTCTCTTATTTTAGTTATTTTTCTTATTAATGTTAAAGGTAATATTTCAATCCATTTATTTTTACATTTCACAAGTGGTCAAGATATAAAGGGAATGTACAAATAAGATTCTACATAAAGCATACTTAAAGGAGAAGGAAAGGTTCTTTTTAAAGGAAGCTTTATATGTATATAAATACACCAGCAAACCCTAAAAGTTCTGCTGCTCTGAGTCCTCAGTCAAAAGAAACACCATATTTCTTTCCTTCTATTGTGTACATACGGGCTTCTGTATCAGACTTCCTGTTTTCAGTTTAAACCTCCAGGCCTTAGGCTTGAGCATACTCAGTTTGCTCCTCCCTTTTCCCTCTTCCCCTCCCTGCTGTAATCTGGGCCCAAAGCTATGAATGAGCAGGGAGACTAGGGCAGGAAGTGAGGTCACACCAAGAAAATATGGCAGCTGCCATCCAAAACAAACAGAGACTGCTTCTAGAGTGGTTTACTCAGGTATGGTAAAGCATTCTACAGAATAAATAGATTGCACTGTTGTGGTTAATCTATCGGCAATAAACTGTAGCGTTTCTTCTCCTTTAATAGTCTGTACATTTACCTTTGCATATTAGCTGCAAATAAACCTTTGAACCATATATGACGGTATCTTGAACAATATTTGTATCCTCTGTATGATAGGATACTAATAATGTGTTAGCGATACTCTGGATTCCATTCCCTCTGACTGCCTATTGTAAAAGAAAATGCCTTTCTTTGGTTAAATAAAGAATATACAATATACATCTAGCAGTGGTTGCAGGACATTTTCAGTTCAAGCCTCTTTTGAATGTCCAAACTTTAGCCTTAGCTAGAGTTCCAAGAATATCTAGGATGGCTAATAAGGTGGGCCTTCAGTTGTATCTAGTAAAGCAAATGGTCATTCATTCCAAATCCTACCCTTAACATTGAAAACATTCTCGAGGACATGAGCTATTAAGTATACCAGAGAGTGAGAGCCAGCATCTGGCGCTAAAATTATTTTAAGAGATTGCCCAATTTTCCCATGAAGCATTAAGAATCAGTATGAGAATAAATTCAGAGGCAGGCAGCCATACAGATATTAAAGTTATTTACATCTGTAACATTTTATCTATATCATTCACCACCAATGGAAAAAACGTTTATTACTTTTCATAGTTCAGCATTCCGCAAAAAAAAATGTTATTTGAAATACAGACTATCTTCAGCGTGTCTTATTTACAAAGAATTTCGTTTATGAAAAACAGCCCCTTCTGTGGTCGACAATGGGTAATTTTTGAATGTTAGCTGGTTATTACAAAATGTTCAAGAAGAATATTTTGGTTAGGAGAATGGGATTAAGGCTTGATTGTGAGAAAAACAAAGCAATTCATCACATCAGTACATCTTTCTGATTGCCAAGAGACAGAGACGAGTGTTTAAAATGATCTAGAAGAGGTAATGTGTTACATTAAAGCTTTTTCTCCTGCATCACACCGCAACAGATAACTCATCCCCAAACTAGGACCAGATTGGAAGTCACAATAAGTTCAAAGGAGCAGTATTCACTGCATTCTATAGGGGTAGCTTCCCTTCTAACCAATACAGATGCTGACGCATCATATTGTCAAAGTTGAAGTATTGCAATAATGGTTGTAAAATTTGCATGGAGGCAGGAGACCAGCATATTCCTCTTCAGGGGTCATTTACTAGAACAATATGCAGAATTACAAAGAGGAGTAAGAGTCCACCTCTTAGTGCTCATGCAGAGAAAACTTGTGTCTGGGTTTTGCCTGTGCAGGTGCAGAGCAAAGCCCTATCATTAACACCTATCATAGATGGGAAGTACAAGGTCCCAAGATAGCTTGTGTCCACTGCAACCTACATGAATGACATGCAAGTTAGAGGCATTTAGGTAGTGTGAGCAGGGATGCACATGTGCCTTCTGCCGCCATGTGTATTCATAGAGGGGCTCCAGTTCTCTGCCCTATGAAATGGAACACAGAGACCAGCAGCTATTCAAAGAGAAGAAGGCGAAGTGCTAAAAAATGGGGGATTATGCCCATTGTTTGTACTTTGCACCAGTAATGTAACTTACTGCTTCTGGGACCAGGCGCAGGATATGCACCCGGGCTCCCCCTCACCCCTCTAGAAGGGTGGTTTACTTACTGCCACACGATCTCCAGCGGGCCTGAGGGGGAGCGGGCCCTGGTGCAATTACACCCTTTGCTGCCCTGGTAGTTACACCACTGCTTTGCACCCTGTCTCTACTTAGGCACATATTGGCACTAATAATAATAATAATATCACTATACTAATCACTTTACTAATTACTCATTAAAAGAACAGAGCAAACAAAGACAGATGTGGCAAGTACTACAAATCTATCTGGCGAGAGAAAATCATATAGATGCCCAGATTAGACCCATGTCTGGCCAGGGCCTGGTTTATATAGTGGGCACCTCTAGAGCCGCTGCCGTTTGTCCTCCTGCCATGACCGAAGCAATGGGGAAATTGATAAAACTATTGTATCTCCTGCACAGCCTCAGTGTTTCTGAACCAATGTGGGTGTGGTTGGGCAGCATGCTTGCCCCCTAAAATCCTGCTGCCCTAGGCCCGGGTATTGGCAGCCACAAATATGGGCCTGCATCTGGCAACATAATGTACTCTAGTCCTGCACAGCTTCATTTCTACCTGAGGCGCAATGTATCCAAGGGTCGCCCAAGAGTTACAAGGGACCTCACATTTTGCCTGACTGGTGCTTGGGACAAAGACTGGCAAATTACTTGTTTTGCTTTACATTCTAACCAATGTAAATATAAAATGCCTTTATCAATTAAAATAGAACTAGGGTGTGTTTCTCTAAAGGAGCACACACATTAAGTCTCCTTCACGATTGTTAAATATTTACTTGGTATTGTTATTGGCCTTCGCTATTGAGTGAACTGGCAAAGAAATTTGATTTGAGATTCCACGTTGCAATTTAAATATTTGTCTTATCTCTGCCATTGGTTAAGGCATGTTTGATGAAGAAGAAACTTTCCCCTAAGCTAGTCAGTACAAAATACACAGAGTTCAACTGTATCCTCATGTCCTAGAATAAAATGTATGAAAGCTAATCAGCTGCTTATGGACCAGGCCAAAACTATTACAACTATTTTCCATGCAAATAAAGTCATTAACCTTTTTAACAGTTTGAAGTTTAAGTGGCCAGTAATACGAACAAAAGAAAAAAATTGTTTATGAATTTAAATAGTGTTATCCTACTATTGTAGAACACAATAGTTTTAGTTCTTACACGGGCCAAATACCATGACTGGATCACATTTTCACACCTATGTGAATTTCACTGAATACCCAAATAAATAAGTTCCAAGGAACCATTGTTATTGGATGAATGTGTTTTTTTTTTTTTTTTTGATGAATGTGACTTTACAACCCCAGATCTTTTTTTACCTGTGAGCCACATCCAAATGTAAAATGAATTGGGGAACAACACAAGCATGAAACTGTTCCTTGGGATGCCCAATAAGGGCTGTGATTGGCTATTGGGTAACCACTATGTGGGCTGGCAGCTTACTGTTTCGCAGTACACCTAAACCGCAAAAACTTGCCTCAATGCCTGGGATTCAAAAATAAGCAGCTGCTTTGAAGACACAGGGAACAATATCCAAGGCCTTTTGGTAAGCAACATGTTGCTTGCAAGTCACTGGATGGGGATCACTGCATAACAGGTCCAGGCCAAGCCGACCAGGCACCCTAGGAAACACGGCCACCAACCTCACTCCCCCCACTGTGACGTCAAGGGGGGGGCAGTGACAGAAGAGAGCCAGAGTGGGGAGAGTGTCAGATGGGGAGGGCAGGGGAGAGTGTCACATGTCACATGGAGAGGGCAGGAGAGAATGGCAGAGGGAAGGGGAGAATGGCAGAGAGGAAGGAAGAGCTGCAGAGGGAAGCGACTACGAACTAGGGGTAGGTAGAACAGATACCTGCACATCGCCCCCCTATTGTTGCGCCCTAGGCAGGTGCCTCTTCTGCCTACACCTAGTTCCGGCCCTGCTGTTTGAAGGCATTCCTTTTCAAAACACATCAGTTAATAGTGCTGCTCCAGCAGACTTCTGCACGGAAATCTATTTTTTTTTTTTAAAAAAAAATCGTTACAGCCTACAGAAATCTTGTAACCTGTCCAATCAGCTAAACATACAATCCCAATGGTAAGAAAAATGTCTGAATGATCCACACACAGTCCGAAAACTGTATGAACCTTTGTTTCGTAGGACTGCATCTTTGCAGCTATGGCCAGCTTTAGGGTCATGTTTTATGTGTTATTACAGTTTTGTGAATGACGGTGAGATTGCCCTTTAAGCTGCAAGTCACAGCGCCCCCCAAAGAGAGCTGCTTATTATTACAATATTATAATTAGTTACAAATGTATTTAAGTGCAGCTATTGATTATTCCCGGCTCTCTGCCAAAAGCCTCTTATCTGGCAGTCAGTGCAGGAAATCAAAGGGAAATGCAGGATATTTCAGTAAGAAGCCAGGACTGTGGGCTGAGCTGTCAAAATCAGGACTGTCCCGCAAAAAACAGGACAGTAGGGAGGTATGCTATTATTTCTTGTCGGACTATTTACTATTGTGTTCTGGGATTGTACAGCCACTTGGTGCAGTACAGATACTTGGCATTTCTTCTGTAGTCAGATCAATGTAGAAGCACAGGATAGACAGACTACATGCCCATCTGATCTCACAATAGAATAGTAACATGTATGGGACCTGTTTCCAGAATGCTTGGGAACTCGGATTTTCTGGATAAGGGATTTTTCTTAGTTGGGATCAAGTGCATGGTATTGTTTTATTATTATTATAGAGAAAAAGAACATCATTTTCAGAAATTAGAATTATTGACGCTGTTGGAGATGGCCTTTCAGTAATTCAGAGCTTTCTGGGTAACAGGTTTCCGGATAACGAATTCCATACCTGTACACATCACACTCAATGTTTAGACTTAAAACAATCAAATGGGATTTTTGGTGCTAAAAACTGCAAATTATACAAAAGTAGCAGTGGATTACAAGCAACAAACCATAAAGGAAGTGATGAGCTTTTAGTTGCATAACAGACACATAAAGAAACAAATGACTTATGTTTTTCACATATAACATATTTTACACATCCTACTGCATAACCTAAACATACCAGGATTTCAGTCTCTTGAAGTATCTGTTGGGTCATAATGACTCAGTATTGTTGCAGGTTCTGCCGAGGTAATGCTTTTACTGTTCTATGCAAAGAAAATTGTTCTTTTCAGAAAGATTATAGCTTACTCACAAGCCCCTTACTTATTACTGTCATCACAGAACTGGAGATGACAAGTGATGCTTGGACAGATTACTTACTCATCTGTTTTGAAGAAGAACCCATCAGAATTCAAAACCTACAATGTATTTATTTTTCTTGGCTTCTGGGGTCTATGGGTCTAGTAGTCTGTAGGAAAATCTGAAGGCTGTTACTAGTTACATGCATGGGATCCATTATCCTGAAACCAGTTATCCATAAAGCTCCGAATTACGGAAATGCCATCCACCATAGACTCCATTTTATCCAAATTATGCAGATTTTTTTTCAAATGATTTGCTTTTTCTCTGCAATAATAAAACAGCAACTTGTACTTGATCCAAACCTATATATAATATATCCTTATTGGAAGCAACACCAGCCTATTGGGTTTATTAAATGTTTACATGATTTTCTAATGCAGGGGTCCCCAACCGCCGGGCCACGGACACTCCCGCACTGGGCAGCCGAGCCCAGTGCGCAAAAACGCAGGAGCATCCAAATTTGTTGCCAACCCCCCCGACCACTCCATGACCCCCGGTGACCCAACTGTATACAGGTATATCAGGAAACCAGATAAATTCCGAATTACAAGAAGGCCATCTCCCAAAGATTCCATTATAATGAAATAAAAGAAATAATCCAATTTTTTTAAAAAATATTTCCCTTTCCTCTGTAATAATAAAACAGTACCTTGTACTTAAACCCAATGAAGATCCTTACTGGAAGTAAAATGATCATATTGGGTTTATTTTGTTTAAAGGAGACATAGATAATATAGGATACATGAAACCCACCTAATTTAGTAGGCAATAATGTATAGTATATGGTGCTAGTTTTAATTTTAGCCAAAAAATAATATCTTCTAAAAAGGCCCCTTTATTGGAGCTCACTATAGATCTGCTACGGTCCCTCTCTGAGTTCAAATGAAGAGTGGGTGTGTCCAAATTGCCCCTCCCAGAATACAGTAGGAGGAGGGCAGCCAATCACAGCCCTGCAGTCACAGAAGCAAAGACAGGTGTCAGTTCCCTATCAGGTCAGTCTAGCTGCTGATTGGTTCTTATCCTACAATGCAGCTGGCTCCCCTCCTTAAGATGATTTATTAGGAGACTAAGCGGCTTATTTATCAACAGTCTCATTTTTGTAGTTTTTGAATCCATGACTAAACTCACAAACTCTAAAACCACAAATGTCATAAGATTTATTAAAAAATCTGAATTAAAAAAAAAAGTATGAACGGAAAATGACGATGAACTCTGCTCTAAAAAATTGGAATACCTTGAAAACCTCTACAGATCTGAGTTTTGCAGTGTCAATTCCAGACAAATCCTAGTGGAAAACAAAATTAGAAAACCTCTAAGTCAGAATTGATTTAAAGTGATCCAAAAGGATCAGTGCAAAGCCCATTGACTTCTATAGGACATGGTTTTTATTTTTACACTTCATAAATCTCCAAATTTTAGAGCTTTTTTTTTTTTTTTTTTTTTTTTTTTTTAACACAATGAGAAAACCACAAACTTTTAGAGATTCAATTCTTAGCAAATGACCCCCTTAAGGTATGGAAATTCAAATAATGAAAGAACCCTTATTTGGAAAACCCCAGGCCCCGAGCATTTTGGATAACAAGTCTCATGCCTGTACCTTGTCAATGGAATGATCTGTGCGAGCAGGAAGAACAGAATGGAAGAAGATGATGCAATTTTACATTATGGATACAACATAATTGTTGTGCACACGATTTAATGTGAAGGCAAGAAAATCTGAAGTAGTTCTACAAAGAGTTTCACAAGCCAATGATAATGAACATGAATTTACAATGAACATGGAATAACTGTCTGTTTCAAATTTACATTCCTAAATTACCTGAAATGTTCTAATTAAGTAAATCCAAGCATGAATTAAACAAAAGAAGACCTTGATTGTTTTTTTTATAACAGAACAAAAATGAGTCTAAAAGTTTACATATTCAATGTTCTGCCAAGAAATATACTGATGCTTCAAACAGTGACTTCACTCTTCAGAGCAAATAAAATTAACGAAAGACTTTATATGGGGAGTTTGAACATTTTTTTCAGATTTACTGCCACTGTTATAATAAAAGTCTGGAGGAGAATTTTACACCATTGGTTACTTTTTTGTGATGTTTTGTAGTAGAAATATCTTCCATGCAAACTGAGTAACACAGAAACGTACGTATGTTCTGCAAATAGTTTCCTGACTGTAGAACCAATACTTTAATGAGACTAACCTAGGTAATTAGTATAGCAGAAGGGAAAAATACAATGATTAATGTGCGAAATACTGAGAGTCAAAAAATAACCTCCTCTGCTTCAAAGGGCACAATGAACAGACTTTATACAAGAGTCAGACATAGGGACAAGTAGAAAGAAGGTTAGGAGAAAGTTGAGGGAATTATCTTGGAAACAGAACAAGAACAGGAGATTATGGGCACGGATTTAGTCAGGTAGGACTTAAAGGAGAAGGAAGGTTCCCAATCCAAATCTCACTAGAAATGCAATTAAGTCAATGGGCATTTTTTTCTTGCAGTGACTTTTGTTTTAGGGTAAGGGCACACAAGCAGATTCAGGGAGATTCAGGGAGATTAGTCGCCCCGGCAACAAATATCCTCTTATTAGGGCAACAATCTCCCCAAACTGCCTTTTCATTATAGCTGGTGGGAAGGTAGGGGAAGGCAGTTAGGGGAGATTATCGCCCCGAAGAAGAGGAGATTTGTTGCCGGGCGACTAATCTCCCCGAATCTGCCATGTGCCCTTACCGTTAGCAACTTTTTTGTTGCTGCAAATGTTTGCTGCGGTTTCGTGAAATTTTTTTTGCAGATGGAGAAATTTGGAATTTCGCAGCAAATCCATGCCTGGCAAAAAAATTCACTACTTTTTACTTCTTAATCTGGCAATGCACCATTAAATAGCCAACAAGGCACATTGGCAGCTAAATTTTTTTTCTTGCCTGGTCCCATACATGGATATGAGTCAGGCTCACAGGGCACCATAAACATAACAATCCTAAAATATTATTGGCACGAGTATTCAGTGAGACTGATCAAAATGCTTCATTTTACATTTCTCTTTGTGAGATGCCTTTAAATAAACTATTTTATATTCCTGCCTTGCATATTTAAGGGAAATATAACATTTACACTGTATTGCAACATACATTCTCTTTGCGAGATGCCTTTAAATAAACCATTTTATATTCCTGCCTTGCATATTTAAGGGAAATATAAAATTTACATTGTATTGCAACATACATACCGTATATACTCGAGTATAAGCCGACCCGAGTATAAGCCGAGGTACCTAATTTTACCTCCAAAAACTGGGAAACAATATTGACTCGAGTATAAGCCTAGGGTGCATTCCAGTACACACTTTGTTGTGATGTCTGTAGGTACTGAGGCAGCAGCTGTCATGTAAACGATATAAAAGCAGTGGATGGATGGTAGGGAGATTTTATGGAGAGAAAACACATATTATGCTCCTTTGTGGTTTGGACATTGTGTTATTCATATAGGACAGCTGAATTGGCACCTGCAGGTATGTAATGAAAAGGCAACAATGTAAAAGGTAGTTTGTCCACTTAGTTTATGCCAATAGCAATGCAGGTTTTAATAGAGGTTTTATCTATTAATATCCTTATATTTTATTTAACATCTTTCAGGGCTGCTGCCATCTGGTAATTGATCAGCCATCCCCTGATGTTGATACTCCCATACTAAATTAATAAACACTCACGTGCAACTGCTTGTATTATATATATATATATATATATATATATAAAGAAAAAGAAAAAATCCATGACTAACATGGCGGCGGCGCAAACTCCCTAAGGATTATGCCCTTAACCAAGATGGTGAATCTTTCGATTGGTGCGAAATAGCTGCCTGGGAATAGGGATGAGGCTGCCGCAAATCCCCACTCCTCAGTGCTAAAAGAAAAGGAGATACCGTTCCACATGAAAGGGAGACCGAACGGATACCTGTGGAGAGAGCGACACGGAAAAGCCTAAAGGGGGATGTAGGAGAGGCTATTGGCGCATGCCCATTTTCAGAAATGTAATGCAGGGAAAATGGCTGCCGTGCGGGGCACAGGAGGAGACTGCATGAGCGCGGTTTGGGTGATTGACTCGAGTATAAGCCGAGGTACATTTTTTTAGCACATTTTGGGTGCTGAAAAACCCCGGCTTATACTCGAGTATATACGGTACTAATGAATGCAATAATATTAAGACTTTACACTAAATTTTACTAAAATGATTTGTATTCATAAAAAAAGTAATCTACACATGCCGTCAGTCCTGAATCCATGGGAAGCTGCCGTCTGTCATTCAAAGGTTTCTGTAAACAGCTAATCAACTTGTGTATCTCTGCCCCATAAAAACACAAAGGTAGCTGCCCATGTTTGGAAATTGTAAATCAACAGTTTGACTGTTTCTAATATCCAACAGACATTGTTTTCCACGTTAACAGAAAGAGAAATTCTCAGCAGGGTGGCACTGATTATTATCACAAATTCTGACTGGAAATATTATTTTGGAACAGAACAGGCGCTGAGGAGCCAGTCTAGCATTTTTACACACATGAGAAAAATCTTCTAAATGGGCTAATGGGTATTGGATGTGCTAAAATCTGAGCAATGCAGCCTTTTAATTCATTCTGATAGGCACAGTTGATGAAAAGAGAAAAAAAAAAGCACAATTCTAAATAGTGCTAAGAAGATTTGTTTCTAAACCAACTCGGCTTTCAGAAAATGTCATGTTTAAAACAGAAGTGAAGTATTATGGAAAAAAATATTTTGTAGGGCCTCTTTCACCCAAGGTATAACAAGGGCAGAAACAACAAAAAATGCTATTAAACTTGTGTAGTTGCGTATGTCCGAACATCCCAAGCTCCATTGTCAGATCAACAAACACATGCTGACTTTATTTTACAAAATATACACTTACTGACTTTCAGTACAAATATTTATTTAAAATAAATATTAAAGGACAAGGAAAGGCAAAAAAATAAAATTCCATTTTTACTTTAATGACAAACAAACCCATCTCCAATATACTTTAAAAAAAATGTGTACTGTTTTTATAAGAAACCTGACTGTATGCAGTGAAATTCTCCCTTCATTTACTGCTGTGGATAGGAATTGTCAGATGGTGCCTAACTGCTGAGCAGGGAAACAATCATACTTATGAACAGCAGGGGGAGCACCTGCCTTACTTACCAGCCATGCAGAAGTCAAGCAGCTTTGTTTATGACAATCCCTAAGCAGCCCAGACCACACTGAGCATGTGCAGGGTCAGGCAAAGATGTTTAACAAAGTTACAAGACGAAAGCCCCCTGTGGCCAACTTTGAAAGCATAAATCATTTGTTTGATTAGGCTTGTGGTGCAGTAAGTTCATGCTTATGTTTAGTATACAAAATACAGCATTTCTAGCCCTATTCTATTTTAGACTTTCCTTGTCCTTTAAATCTGGTTGCATACCACCCACAAACCTGATTTGTATGTTGGAATGTTCTTGCCACCTACATTATCCCATTGGCTTGAATAATTTATGGCAGGCAGAGTAGGGTTGTCACCTATCCGGTTTTGACCCAGACAGCCTGGTAATTTCAAGGGCAGGTCAAAACTTCTTTCCCGGTTTTCCAAACTAGGATTCCCCATGATTGACATGGTGATCGGCCAATCGCCAAACACTGCGTTATTGCCACACCCCCGATGACCCCATTGTGCAACATTCCCTCCCATCCATGCCACGGCCCAGCCCCCTGCCGGACCTCCACTGGCAGAAAAGTTGGCAACCCTAAGGACGAGATAGAATAAAATAATGGTTTTGACACAAACAGGAGTCCATTTATTAAACCTCATTTTTTTCTGGTTGAGTTTTTTTAGGGTGGAAACACAAATTTTTTGTGAAAAAATAAAAACTCAAATTTTTGAGATTTATCACACCCCAAAGCTGCTAAAACTCCACTGAGTACACTGTATATGCATACTTCAAGCACTCCATAGGAGGCTCTGTGAAGCCTAAAATGTAACAGAGCAAATGTATGGAGGACCTTGTATGGAGAGTCCCGACATTTTTCGTCCGACGTAAATCAGTCGTTTGGTCGATCGGACAGGTTTAATAGATTTGCCGAAAATATCTCTGCATGTATTGCCGATCGTACGATTTTCAGAGGGAGACTGTCACCAGCTTTGGTCGGACATAACTTTCACACGATTGCTGTCAGGGGCAGAACATCGGCTGATCTGTTCTTTTACTACTTTATTTGATCGGAATGGTTAGTGGCAGGTCGGGAGATGGGGAAGTCTGATTGTACAATGATTCGCACGATCGGATCTTTGCGTCTGTGGCCAGCTTAAGGTGTTAGCTTACTGACATATGTATGGGGGGGGGACTCACAAAAGGTTGTCTGATCTATATTTGGCACAGAAATGTATTAAGATTCAATAGTGGGTATGGGGGAGTCCAACAATTGGATTAGACCAATTTGGCACAGGCAACTGGGCAGATCCACAACTGCCTCTATTGATGTATGGCCAGCTTTATACAGAAACTGTGGCAACGGTCATTTTTGTGGTTAACCATAATAAAAACCGAAAGGGACTGGTAGCAACGTCATAAAGACACATTTAATAGGAAGGAATATCCAGCATAATTCAAAACCACTCATGTCATTTTGCAGAAAGTGCAATGAAACTTTTTTTTTTTTATTTGAAACCCAAGCACTTTCCACTGTAATCCTTAAACCAAATTTAATTAAAATGTCCAATCTTTTCAGTGTATAAACTGCTAGAAAGATGGCGAGTGTTATACGGCATTCAAAAAAACAAACACAGCAGTAAATGTACTCAACCCTGTTCAATATTGATTTGGAAAAAACAACAGCCACTGCATGTCCTACATTAAAAGCACTAAATGAACACCGGTCCTCTTGTGCATCACAGATTATACTGTATGTGCTGTGCATACAAACATACTATAGGAACAGCGCAGCTCTACAAAATAGCATCAAATGCCTTTCATCAACACTTCATTAGTCAAACTGTGTACAACAGGGTTAGCATACCATGGAAGACAAGGTTCAGTAATACTTTGGGCATGACAGGAAAATTCAGACTAAATGGCCCTTTAAAGTTAAAAAAAAAAAAAAAAAGACCTGATAAAAGAGATGTACAAGTATATTCCAGATGTCTGCAACTAAATAAAGAGGGATGTGTGGGAGAAATAACCCTACTCAACATGGCTGTAAAGGAAAATATTTGAACTAAATATTAAGGTTGTACTGCTTTCTTTAGAGAAATGGTACTCGGGTCGTTTTAGCAGTGATTACAACACTTGTCAATGCATCATACTGATATTACCAGGAAGTGTCCAGGGCTGCCCAAACCCATACATGTTGCTCAAACATGATACAGATTTTAGATGATAAAGGCCCATGTGATCAAACTTAGAACATTTCATAACAGACATGGACTCCATATTTGGGTACAGTAGCGATATTGTGAAAACAGGGGGGTTCAGTTTCTGAAAGACACTTGGACGTAGAGTCACTAGAACCATAGATAATTTTTATAGCCTACTATTATCCCACTGCTATTATAGACACCATCTCTCCCTACTATACCTGCTATCCCACAGCCATAGTACCTTCCCACAGTCTATTATCCCCACTGCTAATATAGGCACCATCCCCTCCCTACTATACTTGCTATCCCACAGTCATACTCCCTTGCCACAGACTATTATCCCACTGTTACTATAGGCACCATCTCCTCTTACTTTACCTGCTATCCCACAGCCACACTCCCTTCCCAGAGACTATTCCACTGTTACTATAGGCACCATCTCTCCCTACTATACCTGATATCCCACAGTCACAGTCCCTTCCCAGAGACTATTATCCCACTGTTACTATAGGCACCATCTCTCCCTACTATACCTGCTATCTCACAGTCACACTCCCTTCCCAGAGACTATTATCCCACTGTTACTATAGGCACCATCTCTCCCTACTATACCTGCTATCCCACAGTCACACTCCCTTCCCAGAGACTATTATCCCACTGTTACTATAGGCACCATCTCCTCTTACTTTACCTGCTATCCCCCAGTCACACTCCCTTCCCAAAGACTATTATTATCTCACTGTTACTATAGATACCATTTATCCCTACTATACCTGCTATCCCAAAGCACAGTCCCTTCCCAGAGACTATAATCCCCAGTGCTACTATAGGCACCATTTCGTACAACCTGGGTATCTGGGCTCTCTTAGCTACAGTTCTTTCTTAGATCATATTATTCACACAGTTATGATCCAAAAGTAATGCTAAGTGTCAATAGACATCAGACCTTAAAACTGCTAGAGGACACAAGAGTATAGAGTGTTCAGTGAGGCTTAGATCAATGAGCATTTTCAATGTGTTTTTACCACAAGGTTACTTGTACAGGATCAAACAAACATTTTGCTGTAAAACCTTTCAACTTCCAGATTTGTTACTGGTTAAGAGATTACAGTTTTTGTATGTTATTTAGCCCTTTCAGTCAAACACTGGTTTGTGTGGCCATAATGAGTGCAGGAGTCCAAACCATTCTTTTTTCTTGGGACCCCATCAAGAGCTCTTTTGGCACTAGCAAAGCTCAAAGCAGGACTTGATTGATTTAGTTTTAGTGCAAAATGCTTCCTGTAAAGAGCGACATTAAGGTTGCCAGACTTCAATTCTTTCAGCAATTGAATTCCCCAGCCAATCTTGAGCAATGCATAGCCATTCTACCGACGGTACAATATTGGCAGACTTTTGCAAGGTAAATATGAAGAGGTACATTTATCAGAAGTAAAGCTCAACCGGATTTTTTTATTTGGCTTGAAGTTCAGCCTGATTGTAAAAGAAAACTGGGCATGGCATGCCAATATAATATAACAGTTTGCCCAGAACATCTATATCTGCACATATGTTGAAGATAAAATAGAAAACAGAATGAGACTGGGATCAGTTGAAGGCTTTGTCCCATAAATGTAGATTACGTTACAGAGTGGCTGGATGATTGCCAATTTAATAACTCTCCCAAAGAATTTTATTATCGGAATAGCTACATGGGAGCGGACTATATGACGCTGCCTTGGTCCTTAACATTACCCCCTGAAATTCGGATTTCATGATGTAGAGCCAGAAGCACCCATTGGCTCTCAGTTCCAGCCCAGTTCTTGCAATGGAATATACAGCGTTATGTTTCCAGAACATTTATTACTTAGAGGGCTGACATGCAATTACTTTCTAGGACGACAGCTGTTGCATATTCACCACGTTTGCTTAAAATGACATAATTACAGCACATTTACATTTGGTACAAACAGTCATAATATCTAATTTAAGACAGTTTTCAGAAATTAAAATAAAATGTGACTGCATGCCTCTGTTTGCGTCATGCTCTTGGGCACCAGGATTTTGGCCTGTGTACTAAAAAAACACTTGTTTAGAACTGTAATTTGCTTATAGCACAATCTGTCTCCTGTTTAGGGACAATGGACCAGAAAACACATATATTACCACATTTTGATTTGGGCCAAGAAGCTAAGCCAAAAATGGGTCCAAATAAAAAAACAGTACCAAGATTCTGTTGTTGTGCTTAAAGGCGTGGTTCACCTTTAAGTTAAATTTTAATATGTTATAGAATGGCTATTTCTAAGCAACTTTTCAACTGGCCTGCATTTTTTCTTTTAATAATTTGCTTTCTTCTGACTCTTTCCAACTTTCAAATGTGGGTCACTGACCCCATCTAAAAACAAATGCTCTTGTAAGGCTACAAATGTATTGTTATTGTTACTTTCTATTAAAATTCTTTCTATTCAGGCCTCTCCTATTCATATTCCAGTCTCTTATTAAAATCAATGTATAATTGCTAGGGTAATTTGGACCCTAGCAACCATATTACTGAAATTACAAACTGGAGAGCTACTGAATAAAAAGCTAAATAATTTAAATACCACAAATAATAAAACATGAAAACCAGTTGCAAATTGTCTCAAAATATCACTCTCTACACCAGTGATCCCCAACCAGTATCCCCTGAGCAACATGTTGCTCTCCAACCCCTTGGATGTTGCTCTCAATGACCTCAAAGCAGGTGATTGTTTTTGAATTTCAGGCTTGGAGGCAAGTTTTGGTTGTATAAAAACCAGGTGCACTGCCAAACAGAGCCTCAATGTAGGTTGACAATTCACATAGGGGCTACCAAATGGCCAATCACAACACTTATATGGCAGCCCAAGAATATTTTTCATGCATGTGTTGCTCTCCATCTCCTTTTACTTCTGAATGTTGCTCATGGGTTGAGAAGGTTGGGGATCCCTGCTCTACACCATACTAAAAGTAAATTTAACGGTGAATAAACCCTTTAACACTAAACAAAAGTTTACGGTGCAGTCAATGCTAGGGTCCTGGAGATATAGAATTTGTTAAGTATGTTCCAAGTGTCCCAGAATAATTCACTAGATCAGGGCTCAGTGGTGGGGGGAAAAAAAGTATATAATGGCCTGGTTATAACCAAGACGCTAAATAATATGGACAGTAATAAAAGCCACCATCAGACGACTTGTCAGCGAAGATAAATCTTATATTAAAAAGGGCATATCAATAAAATGACAAATTAAGATTGACAGTGTCTGAAAAAAAATGTTAGAGAAACCCAAAGAGTCTCTAACAGCGCCTCAAAATAAATGCAAGTAAATATAAATTAAAGTAAATACAAAGTAAAAAATTAAAGTAAATATAAATTAAACTAAAAAACCTAAGCGTAACCAAATGTTACAGAGCAGAATTACTTTATCTGCTTTTGAAATTGCCTGTTAAATAGCCCTCATAGTGCATGAACTACTTAATTTACAAAATGCTCAAACAACCACCCCCAAATGATACAAATCAGCGTTAAAAAAAAAAAACAGGCCTAGGTGCGACATTTATTTATTTCACTGAAGCATGGTCACAATACAGCTCATCAATAAAGGAGGCACCCGTGTTACAATCATGGAGACCAGGATCCAAGTTCTGCATAGAATATACTTGGTTAGATTGTATGCCTTTTATACCAAATTTCCAAGGGACCCTCAGCTCCTTACACAAGGAACAGTCGACACATGCTTACAGAAGGCAGTCTCTACACAGAAACCAAAATGAAAAAACCCCTTTATCAAGTACTAAAACGTGGCTCCTACAGTTTGATATGAAAACAACCCAGCACTACACATGTTATATAAAGGAGTTTGTTTGGAAGTAATTAAATATTTCCCATCTTTTAGGCAAGACTCAGCTAGTAAATATTTATTATTTTCCTTTGCTTTGTTTTCATTCCCCCATCCACAAATTTTAACCTACGGATACGAGGTATGTTTACTGTAAAAAAAAAAAAAAAATACAAATTTTAGTTTACAAAAGTTAAAAGTTACAAAGCAGGTAGATATAAATATTGTATTCTCTAATTCTGCTGATCAATCCAAAAATTCCCCCGTTTGCTTCAATACAAGTAGCTGTCTCACTCTCTATTATGAGACTGCATTTCCGCGTGAAAACCTCAGCTTAAGGTCAGAACTGCTGGGTTTCCGTCATTCATGTTTCTAATTTAGTTTTTCTGCTCGTTATTCCACTGAAAGTCTTCGAGCTTGGTTAACAGATGGCTCTTTCAAGTTCTGTTGCCATTCCAAAATCTGCGCTCTTGAAACAGGAAGCTGAAAATAATACATCCCAATATTGTGCACATCTTTATGTTCTACCAAACAATCTGGAGAGCTGGCTTGCTTTGGAAACGTTTATCATTATGACAGATATCATTATGATGGCGTTACTGCAATAAGCACATTGAGCTTCTCACATGATGCCTTTCATGCTCTCGGGAAGATGATATATTCAATAGCGATATAAAAGGTTTTCCCCAATGTCAGTTTTATCATCTAAAAGCTAATTAATTCAGTCACTCCAAACATAAAATAAACACTCATGTCACATAGGCTTCAGACCTGTTATTTTAAATGAAATATTGCTTCAGAAAATAGAATAATGCAGAATTGAATATCATCAGGAATTTCCTTACATAAAGCTATTTCTCCCTGGATTTTTGGTTTCTGGAGGAAGGTCAGAAATAACAAAACTATTGAAGACTTCAAATGTTTAATAGTATGCCCAAAAATTCTGTATAGAAACCAATGTGTGTGCAAAAACAGGCTAGAAAGACAAGACAGGTCCCAAACACTGGCTTCTACTACATCACTAGGACTTCCACTGTGAAATATATACACAAGATCCTAAAATTTGTTGCTGAATGATCTCCAGTCTTAATACAATAATCGTGTATGTACTGTATACTGTTCAGTGAGATTTTCAATACATTTCATGTCAATATTGACTTATCATGCCACATTTCTTTTTTCTCAATGAGAACTCCATCTCTGTGCCTCTCTGCCTATCGATTTTCATAAAAAATAATGTATCTGTTCTCAAAAGAGCACCTTAATGAAGTTGTTTGCACATAGGAAACTGGCTACAGGATCGGGTACAGAGGGTGGTTGTCAATGGTACATTCTCTTCTTGGAGTAAGGTTCTTAGTGGTGTCCCTCAGGGCTCGGTATTGGATGCACTTTTATTTAATGTTCATTAATGACTTAGGGGAGGGTATTGCAGATGCCACAAAACTATGCAGACCAATTAATTCCATCAAGGATGCAGCATCCTTGCAACAGGGTCTTAAACTGGCAATCTTGGCAGCTAAGTGGCAAATGATATTCAATGTTAATAAATGTAAAGTCATGCATCTGGGATGTAAAAATATCCAAGCCACTTATACCCTTAATGGGACTGCACTAGGCAAATCCATTATGGAAAAGGACCTTGGAGTCCTTGTAGATCAGTGGTCCCCAACCAGTAGCTTGTGAGAAACATGTTGCTCCCCAACCCCTTTGATGTTGCTTCCAGTGGCTTCAAAGCAGGTGCTTATTTTTGAATTCCAGGCTTGGAGTAACATTTTGGTTGCATAAAAAACAGTTGTATTGCCAAACAGAGCCTCCTGTAGGCTGCCAGTTCACATAGGGGCTACCAAATAGTGAATCACAGCCCTTCGTTGGCATCCTCGGGAACCATTTTCATGCTTATGTTGCTCCCCAACCCTTCTTACATTTGAATGTGGCTCATGGGTGAAAAAGGTTGGGGATCCCTGTTGTAGATACACTTGGCTGTAGCAAGCAATGCCAGTCAGCATCAAGGGCAAATAAGGTATTGAGCTGTATTATAGGGGCATAGAAGGAGAGGGTTATTCTTCTACTGTATAGAGCACTGGTAAGGCTCCATGTGGAATATGAGAAGGGCAACTAAGCTGGTAAAAGGTATGAAAAATCTTAGCTATGAGGAAAGACTGGCCAAGTTGGGGATGATCACACTGGAGAAGAGGAGCTTATAGGGTGACATGATAACTACATATAAGGGGGTCGTGCAATAACGTCTCTAATGCTTTATTTACCAGTAGGTCTTTCCAGCTAACAAGAGGGCACCCATTCCGATTAGAAGAAAGGAGGTTCCATCTAAATATTCAGAAAGGTTTTTTTTTACAGTGAGAGCTGTGAAAATATGGAATTCTCTCCCTAAATCAGTAATACTGGTTGATAAATACTTTTAAGAAAGGGTTGGATGGATTTTTAGCAAGTGAGGGAATACAGGGTTATGGAAGACAACAGATAGTATAAATTAATACAGGGATTAGTCAGATTGCCATCTTAGGCAATTGGCGAAGCTTCAAATGGGTTTTTTTGCCTTCCTCTGGATCAACTAGCAATCAGGCAGATTATAAACTGACTTAAAAGGTTGAACTTGTGTCTTTTTTCAACCTAACTTCTTATGTTACCTTGGAGATGCATAAATTAACGGTCCAATGTGCTTTTTGCTTAGGTGCACTCAAACTCTTACACCTTTATAATATTTTCGCTTTGCATTTCTGTAAAAAAAGAATTTAGAGAATAATGTATAACACTACTTATGTTACAAGTCCTCCCTAACCTTCTATAAACCTTCTTGCGCAATTTGCTTTGTCCTGCCCTTTCCAACAATCCTTATCAGCTCTGCAAATTTTTGTAAAACATTATCATTCTATAAAAATACCCTGGCTTTAAAGAGGACTTTGGCTGACTTGAATTCTTTTTTTTTTTCAGCTGGTTACACTCTGTGTGTCAACGGCTAAATCAGATTCATACATAGTCTGTTAGAATGGCACCACACAGACAGAAGTTGCCATAATGTCACACAAACACTCACAGGTTGCTGGAGTGACACTGAAACACACGCTGGACCCACTAGCATCTCATTCAATCACACAGGCAGCCAGAGTGTTTCACAAACACATGCACGCCAATCACCTTTGCAAAGAAAATAAATCATGTAAAATAAATACAGATGCCACAAGAAAGAGCCTATTGGTTATGAGAAATTGGCCAAAAGTAAAGCATAATAAAACAGAGTCTGATGTAGGGCAACCAGAAGGATTGCAATTGTGCCCATCTCGGCTGCCTAGTTGCATATATACTTTAATATTGGTAAAAATTATGTTTACGAAGTGTTTCATTTACCGTATATACCGAGTATAAGCCGAGTTTTTCAGCATCCAAAACGTACTGAAAAAGTCTACCTCGGCTTATACTCGGGTCAGCGGGCAGTAGCTGAGATTGCAGTCACTTGTAATCATTCCTATACCAACAGTTCACTTGGGGAGAGACTGCAATATCCCACAATGCCCTCTGTTGGTTATATGAAAGAATAACAGTGCGCCCTCTGTTGGTTATATCAAAGAATAACAGTGACTGCAATATCACACAGCGCCCTGTTGGTTATATCAAAGAATAACAGTGACTGCAATATCACACAGCGCCCTCTGTTGGTTATATCAAAGAATAACAGTGCGCCCTCTGTTGGTTATATCAAAGAATAACAGTGACTGCAATATCACACAGCGCCATCTGTTGGTTATATTAAAGAATAACAGTGTGCCCTCTGTTGGTTATATCAAAGAATAACAGTGACTGCAATATCACACAGCGCCCTCTGTTGGTTATATGAAAGAATAACGGTGACTGCAATATCACACAGCGCCCTCTGTTGGTTAAATGAAAGAATAACAGTGCCTGCAATATCACACAGCGCCTTCTGTTGGTTACATGAAAGAACAGTGCACCCTCTGTTGGTTCTATGAAGGATTAACAGTGATGGCAAGATCACACAGCACCCTCTGCACATGGTAGTGGGACAGTGGGACAATGCACACAGTAAACCTTTGGCAATTCTCTGTCACCATCAACTTTGCAAAAAAGTCTGGTTGATCGCTGGGGGGGGGTCTCTTTGGCGGAGTGTGCGCTGCTGGGAGACAGGGCTGTAGTTGTGTCTAGGCTTATACTAGAGTCAATACGTTTTCACAGTTTTCGTAGGTAAAATTAGGTACCTCGGCTTATACTCGGATCGGCTTATACTCGAGTATATACGGTATATTAAAAAAAAAAAAAGCGAGTTAGAAAGTGGAACAGGAAAAAGGAAATATATTACATTATACGGATGCTGTGCTTAATATAAAGCATAGATAGTAAAACATAGTGAACCATGCAAGCAAACATATCTTATGTTATATGTATTGATGCTTGTTAGAGGGTCAATAGCCTGTACATCTGCCACCTGATGTTTATGGGGAAGTCCCCCAAACTTCAGAAAGACTTGATATTAAGGGAGCAAATTATCCCTTAATTTTCAAGTTTTAAATTCTAGTTTCACTTTTATCTGCTTTCAAGAGAAAAGGTGTAGATCTGCAGTGACTTACAGCGTGGGTCACCACCTAATAAAAGCAGATGCTGTGAATAGTGATGGGCGAATTTATTAGCCAGGCATGGATTTGTAGTGAATTTCCGCATATTGTGACTGCGAATGGTTTTGCACCCATTGACTTCAATGCATTTGGACAAAAAAGGGTCGCAAATATGAAAATTGTTGCTAAAGTCAAAATAATTTTGACGCCCATTTTGTCGCAAATTTTTTCGGAATTTCTAGAATTTTTAGGCAAAGCGAAGCGAGACAGGTTCGACCATCACTAGCTATGAACAGTCAAGACCTGTTATAATACAGTCATATGAAAAAGTTTGGGAACCCCTCTTGATTCTTCGGAGTTTTGTTTGTGCTTTCAAAGTAGCAACTTCTCCTATAGCCTTTGATGAGTGTCTGGATTCTGGATGGCGGTATTTTTGACCATTCGTCCATACAAAATCTCTCCATTTCAGTTAAATGTGATGGCTGCCGAGCATGGACAGCCTGCTTCAAATCATCCCATAGATTTTCGATAATATATTCAAAGTTGGGTGACTGTGATGGCCATTTCAGAATATTGTACTTCTCCCTCTGCATTTGTAGATTTCTCTGCCTTTGTAGATTTCGAAGTGTGTTTAGCAAAAGTTGCTAATTACCATGTTCATTTTACAAAAACTGGCAGATTATGAAAGTTTGAACACATTCTTTCAGTTATTACAGTTTTGCTAATGAAGGTGAATTGACCTTAAGCTGTGAGTCTGACTTTTCCCAAGGGACCGGTTATATTATAGTTACAATTACTTATTTGCTTATCTCAAAATTGTTACAAAAGTAACTTATCAGCTGCTGTGGCTGTTCTGGGCTCTTTGCCAAAAGCCAAGTTAGAAACTTTGGGTTTTTTTCTGGCTGTTCAGTGCAGAGAAAAACGGGACTTTCCAGTACAAACGAGGGACTGCGGGTTTTGCTGTCAAAAGAGTTGGGAGGTATGGTTTAGAGCCATTGTCTTGTTGGAATATCCAACACCTGGGTAACTTCAACTTTATGACGGATGCTTGAACATTATCCTGAAGAAATTGTTGATATTGGGTTGAATTCATCCGACCCTCGACTTTAACAAGGGCCCCAGTTGCTGAACAAGCAAAACAGCCCAATAGCATGATGGAACCTCCACCAAATTTGACAGTAGGTAGCAGGTGTTTTTTTTGGAATGCAAAGCGCTTTTTGTGATGACTAAATAACTAAATTTTTGTCTCATCAGTCCAAAGCACTTTGTTCCAAAATGACTGTGGCTTGTCTAAATGAGCTTCTGCATACAACAAGTGATACAGATGTTCTTTGTGCAAATTGCGCTGAATTGTAGAACGATGTACAGATACACCATAGGCAGCAAGATGTTCTTACAGGTCTTTGGAGATGATCTTTGGGTTGTCTGTAACCATTCTCACAATCCTACGAATATGCTGCTCTTGTATTTTTCTTGGCCTGCCTGCCATGAGGATCCCATGCTGTCAAACAGTAGCACAACTTGCATTTGGCCACCTTAAATACCCTTTCTCTTGATTGGACACATCTGCTTATGAAGTTCAAGGCTTAACAAGCTAATCCAACCAATTTGGTGTTGCCAGATATCAGTATTGAGCAGTTAAATGCATTCAAATTAGCAAAATTACAAGGGTACCCACAGTTTTTCACATTTTATTTAATTTTATTCAATTGAACACTGCTTCACTAATAATCTTTGCTCAGAAAAAAAAGCAGTACTCAGATGTTCCTGGTAAATGAAAGACAAACCACTGTTGTGTTGAAAGTGGAGTAAATTATTATGCAGGCTTAGAGGGGTTCCCAAGCTTTTTCATATGACTCTATATTAAAGCCCCTGGGTTTGTGAACGAGATGTTGGATATGTCAGTGTCCATATAGTGTATTAGGGATGCACATAATCCAAGATTTGGCCAAATCACTGCACATTTTGCAGGATTCATATGTGGCAAGTGTTTAACCTTGTGACTCAAGCTCTGACCTGATGAATTTCCCTGTAAATATGTATATGTATCATTTGGTGAGCAATGCCAGACACGGAGGACTTTATGTATAAATTCTTAATAAAATACAAAAATAAACAAGGACTCTTTTTGTACTTACAAAGTCAAAATCTCCATCAGGTGGAACCTTCCAGTTGTCTGGAAACACATTTTTCGATATGTGGTACTGCTCGGGCAGATTCTGATTGCCGTTATCATGAGGTTTGTTTTTTGAATCTTGTTTGTCAAAATAATCCATAAAAGACGGCCGTGGCACTTGTGGGGAAGTTGCATTTCCTTAAAATAAAAAAAAGCAGTTTATTGTATTATTTGGGAAAACATTCAAACCTACCGAGCAAGTCTATGATTCAGTGAATGCAGAGCGAGCTCCATGATAAGAAGAAAGAGTGGCATCTGCAGGAGAATGCATGGAACGTATAGTATCATGTCTAAATGAATAAGCTTAACGCTGAAGATTTAAAAGACACCGCCAAGCAGGCTGATCTTGTGCTATGCCCCTTAATAAATCTACACCCATTCACTCACTGCCTGTTCAAAAGCTGAACTCCGAATCTCTTCTTTGTCATGTTGACTGTTAAAGCCCCCCATAAGGTTCAAGTGAATATGACTACAATACATTACACATGTAAAATTACCATCGAGCTGTGCCAGTGCAGGTATTCCCTTGTACAGGTATGGGATCCGTTATCCGGAAACCCATTATCCAGAAAGCACTGAATTACGGAAAAGCCATCTCCCATATACTCTATTTTATTCAAACGCTTGATCCCAACTAATATGTGATTAATCCTTATGGGAAGCAAAACCAGCCTATTGGGTTTATTTAATTTTTACATGATTTTCTAGTAGACTTCAGGTATGAAGATTAAAATTATGGAAAGATCAATTATCTGGAAAACTCCAGATCCAAAACATTCTGGATAACAGGTCCTATACCTGTACAAGCATAATTCAGCAGGAACAGCATTTTGTATAGCACCCCCTTTAACAACAGCATACCACACAGTAATAATTCTTATAAATGCATGTTCCTAGGCTGATCCTGTGAAGCGTTAAGGACATTTAGAATATCTAGCCAGAATGAGCTGCATATATTAAATGTAACTGAATTGTAATCAGTGAAGTTCACTTTTGCGTTAACTTTTAGTATGATGCAGAGAGTGCCATTCTGAGACAATTTGCAATTGGTTTCCATGTTTTATTATTGGTGGTTTTTGAGTTATTTGGCTTTTTATTCAGCAGCTCTCCAGTTGGCAATTCCAGCAATCTGGTTGCTAGGGGACAAATTACCCTAGCAACGATCCATTGATTTGATTAAGAGACTGGAATATGAAACAGGAGAGGGCCTGAATGGAAAGATGAGTAATAAAATATAGCAATAATAATAAATTTGTATTCCCACCAAGCATTTGTTTTTTATATGGGGCCAGCGACCCCCCCATCTGAAAGCTGGAAAGAATCAGAAGAAGATGGCAAGTAATCAAAAAACTATAATAATATATAAGAAACTGAAATATTAATAGGAGAGGCCTGAATAGTAAGGTGACTAATAACAAGTAGCAATAACAATAAATGTGTAACCTTACAAAGCATTTGTTTTTTAGATGGGGTCAGTGACCCCCATTTGAAAGCTGGAAAGAATCAGAAGAAGAAGGCAAATAATTAAAAAAATAAATAAAATAAACAATGAAGACCAATTGAAATCATGCTTACAAATGGTCATTCTATGACATGTTAAAAGTTAACTTAAAGGTAAACCACCCCTTAACACAAAGTGTTACATTTAGAAAGACCTACATTGCCGTGCAAAATTATTCACCCCCTTGGCTTTTTACCGATTTTGTTACATTCCAACCTGTAATTTAAATGTTTCTTAATCTTATTTTATGCGATGGATTTGCACAAAAAAGTCTAAGTTGGTGACGTGAAAGGAGAAAAATATATATAAAAAAAGAATTAAAAAAATATAACGGAAAATTGGCATGTGCATATATATTCACTCCCTTTGCCATGAAGCCCCTAAAAAATCCTGGTGCAACCAATTACCTTCAAAAGTCACATTAATAGTGAAATGAAGTCCACCTGTGTGTAATCTAAGGGTTCAAGCACATGGGCCGATTCGGGGAGATGTAGTCGCCTGGCAACTAATCACCTCTTTTGCGGGGCATCGCCTCCTTGTGAGGCAAATTCGGGCGACTTTGGAAATCGTTGCCCCCTTTTCTGGAAAAAAATACTATCCTATATTCTTGCTGTTTTTTCCTATTAATAACATTGGCAACAAGCTTCTTTTCTACCGGCCAGGCCAGTAAAATACCAGCCAGTTGCCAGCCCTTGCCGCGAGTGCATTGGCACTGGTGTTTTGTCATTATAGCAGGTGGCAGGCTGTTTGGGGAGATTGTCGCCCCGCAGAAGAAGCGATTAGTTGCCAGGTGACAATCTCCCCAAATCTGCCCGTGTGCTTAAGCCCCAAGTGTCACACACCTTTTCTGAGATGATAACACAACAATCCTGCCAAGAAAGGGCAGCCCAGCAAAACTCACAGACAGGGCAAGGAGGACATTAATCGGAGAGGCAGCACAGAGACCAAAGGTAACCCTGAAGGAGTTGCAGAGTTCCACAGCAGAGACTGGAGTATCTGTCCATAGGACCACAATAAGCCGTACACTGCACAGAGCAGGGCTTTATGTAAGCGTGGCCAGAAAAAAGACATTACTTAAAGTTAAAAATAAGAAGGCATGTTTTGAGTTTGCCAAAAGGCAAGTGGGTGACTGCCCAAATGTATGGAGGAAGGTGCTCTGGTCAGATGAGACTAAAATTTAACTTTTTGGCCACCAAGGAAAATGCTATGTCTGGCACAAACCCAACACATCCCATCACCCCCAGAACACCATCGCACAGTGAAACATGGTGGTGGCAGCATCATGCTGTAGGGATGTTTTTCAGCAGCAGGGACTGGGAAACTAGTCTGAGTCTAGGGAAAGATGGATGGTGCTAAATACTGGGATATTCTTGAGCAAAACCCGTGTCAGTCTGCCTGTGATTTGACGTAGGGTTTAAATGTGTTGGAATGGCCTAGTCAAAATCCAGACCTCAATCCAATTGAGAATTTGTGGTCAGGCTTGAAGATTGCTGTTCACAAGTGAAAACCATCCAACATGAAGGAACTGGAGCAGTTTTGCCTTGAGGATTGGGTAAAAATCCCAGTGGCAAGATGTGGCAAGCTCATAGAGACTTATCCAAATTGACTTGCAGCTGTAATTGCTCTACAAAATACTGACTTTAGGGGGTGAAAAGTTATGCACGCTGAAGATTTCTGTTATTTTGTCCTATTTGTTGTTTGCTTCACAATAAAAAAAAAAAAAAAAAAATCTTCAAAGTTGTAGGAATGTTCTGTAAATGAAATGGTGAAAACTCTCAAACAATCCATTTTAATTCCAGGTTGTGAGGCAACAAAAACATGAAAAATGCCAAGGGAGGTAAAAACTTTTACAAGGTACTGTATATAGTCTCATGGTTAAACCTAGCATACCTTCAGTATACAATAAATACAATGTTTTACAGGACTTCAATGTAACAATTGTTAGATAGTTTCAGCATACCTCCCAACTGTCCCATTTTTAGAGGGCCAGTAGCTCTTTTGACAGCTCAACTCACAGTCCCATTTTTCTCTGCACTGAACAGCCAGAAAAAGAAACAAAGTTTCTAGCTTAATTGGCTTTTGGCAGAGACCCCAGAACAGTCACAGCAGAAGATAAGATACTTTCTAGATAAGCAAATAAGTAAATGTAATATAGAATAACAGGTCCCTTGTGAAAAGTTAGACTAACAGCTTAAGGGTTCAAGCACATGGGCAGATTCAGGGAGATTTAGTTGCCTGGTGACTAATCGCCTCTTCTGCGGGGCGACAATATCCCCAAACTGCCTTCCCCCTGCTATACTGACAAAACGCCAGCGTCAATGCATTCACGTTGCTTCAATTTCCAAAGTCACCCAAAGTTTCCTCGTGAGGCAACTTCGGAAATCAAAGCACCACTAGTGCATTGGGGCTGGCGTTTTGTCATTATAGCAGACGGCAGGCAGGGGGAAGGCAGTTCGGGGAGATTGTCGTCCCACAGAAGAGGCAATTAGTCGCCAGGCGACAAAATCTCCCCAAATCTGCCCGTGTGCAACGAATCTCCCCGATCTGCCTTCCATCGGCTAAAATGAAAATCGCCTGAGGGAAGGGAAAGCACTCGGAGCGCTTAGTTTTCCGAAGTCGCCCGAAGTTTCCTCGTGTGGCAATTGCGGGTGACTTCGGAAACTAATCGGTCCGAGTGCCTGTTCCCAGGTGATTTTCATTTCAACCGGCGAAAGGCAGATCGGGAAGATTAGTCGGCGCGAAGAAGAGGAAATTTGACGCCCCCGAATCTGCCCGTGTGGCCAGACCCGAAAGGGCAACAATTCACCTTCATTAGCAAAACTGTAATAAATGGAAGAAAAAAAAAACACAGATATCTGTTCAAACTTTCATAACCTGACAAATTTTGTAAAATGAACATGGTAATTAGGAGGTGTGGCCACAAAAATGGGTGTGGTCCAAAAATTCTCCGGGTAACTTTTTATTTTCAAAATGTTGGGAGGTATGGTTTCAGTAAATATGTTAGGGATGTTCAAGACGCAGCCCCCTAGCTGTCCAAGCAGCCCACCGATAGACAAAGGCACAATCCATACAGTATTTATGTATCCTGCCCAAATCTTCCAGAAATTCCAAAGGCCCCCCCCCTTATGCTAACTTCAGCTGCAAATAACAGTGCTGAGATTCTTTTAGATACTGAATGTAAAAGAGAAACCAAGGATAACAGCAAGGCAGGGAAGCGGGGACTCGTGTGTGTCGTGTACCAAACAATCTGTATCTCAGAGACCTCCAAGTGTTATCTAAGAGTGATTCATGCACAATATGAATTATTTAGAAATCTGAATGCAAGAGAGAGAATGCACAGATTAAGACAGAGTGAAGGTGGCACGTATGTTCCATCTTAAAACACAGATAACCGTGTAAGTGAATAAAAATCGCCTGTGATCATTGTGTTCTAAGGTAACCCACTTCCCTGGGGGCTTCTAACTGAGCAATGAGTCGCTGACCCCTCCTGTAGTAATTAAGTTAAGATATATTTCACGGGAGATACAAGCGAAAGATGAACATTAGACATCAAAGCAAGTACCTAATGAGTCCTGAAACATTCCCCCGGCGGCTGATAGTACGTGCACCGGCAAATTAAGGAAGCACCATAAATGCCTTGGGGGCGTGCTGATAAATAACTGGGGATTTTATAAGGTGGGCGACTAATGTGGAACTTTATATAGAGAATATAATGCTGACCTTCTGCACAGGAATGCTGCTGTACAAAGCTGATTTAGAACAGATGGTCGGTCAGTACAAAAGCATTTTACACAGGAATACTACCCGTTATAAAAGCACCGTTCATCTGGAAAATGATACTGCAATCCCCCGGCACATTAAGGGGTAGATTTATCAAAGGTCGAGGTGAATTTTCGATGAAAAAACATTTGAATTTTGAGGGGTTTTTTTGTGTACTTCGACTAGGGAATAGTCCAAATTTGATTTGAATTTGAAAAAAATTAGAATATAGAAATTTATCATGTACTGTGTAAAAATTCGACTTCGACCATTCGCCATCTAAAACCTGCTGAATTGCTGTTTTAGGGTTCTATGGGGGACCTTCTATGACCTATTTGGAGTCAATTGGTGGACTTTGAAACGGATTAGATCGAATGCGCTATTCCTTCAATTCATACGATTCAAATTCGGCCGAATACGGATCTACTCGGTCAAAATCATAAACAACAGACTTAATTTCGGTTGGTCTTTTTGTATTCAAATTTCGAAGTTTTTTCAATTCGAGATTCGACCCTTGATAAATATGCCCCTAAGGGTACCACAACATGGCAGGGGGCAATGAGGGAGAGATACAGGTTTTCCGGATAAGGGATCTTTTCCGTAATTTGGATCTCCATACCTTAAGCCTATTAAATAATGATTTAAAAATTAAACAATACCAATGCTTTCGATAGGGATTAAAGGGGTGGTTCACCTTTTAGTTAACTTTTAGGTTGTTATAGAATAGCCAATTCTAAACAACGTTTCAATTGGTCGTCATGATTTCAATTATATAGTTATTCACCTGCTTCATCTGACTCTTTACCGATTTCAGATATAGTTGACTAATCCCATCTCAAAAACAAATGCTCTGTAAGGCTACAAATGTATTGTTATTGCTACTCTTTCTATTCAGACCCTCTCTTATTCAAATCAGTGCATGGTTGCTAGGGTTATTTGGACCGTAGCAAAAAGATTGTTTAAACGGCAGAGCTACTGAATTTTTTTATTCAGTAGCTCTGCCGTTTAAACAATCTTTTTGCTACAGTCCAAATTACCCTAGCAACCATGCACTGATTTGAATAAGAGAGGGTCTGAATAGAAAGAATAGCTCAAAAACCACAAATAATAAAAAATGAAAACCAATTGCAAATTGTCTCAGAATATCACTATATCATACTAAATATCTATATCATACTAAAAGTTAATTTAAAGGTGAACAACCCATTTAATATCTAAGTTTGGATGTAGCACAACATATGGTTTTATTATTACAGAGAAAAATGAAATCCTTATGAAAAATTTGCATAAAATGGAGACTATGGGATATGGCCCTTTCTGGAAGTTGGAGCTTTCTGGATAACAAGTTTCCAGATAATGGATCCCATACCTGTACACTGTAAATGTTAATAGGCCATAATATCATAATCATCTTAAATAGGACGGATAGTGCAAATCTGCACCTAAAAAGCCCCCCCCAAAAAAAATAAATAGCAGAAACAGGCATTAAAAAGTCTGGACTTTTGTTTTTTAAACCTCTAGGCTACTCTCAAATTAGTTAAATTTGCATCCGACAGTTGTGTCGCGTCGGATCAATGCTGCGACACCATTCGACAATGCCATTACTTACCTTTTTTCCGTTGCATCCGACGTGACGCCTGTTTTTTTTGTGCAGTGCGTCGGATCGCGCCAAAATCACCCATAGAGTTCCTCTCTTACAGTTTATCTTTAAACAACAGAATGGCAATCTGAAGATTTCAGAGGCTGTTCACTGATTACATTTCACATCACTACTGCTTATCTTTAATAGTTACAATGGATTCTTTGCTTATATTGAATTGTTACAAAAGTATCTAAATACATATGCCGCGTATTCTGGGCTCTCTGCCAAAAGCCAATTAAGTTTTAGAAACTTTGTATCTTTTTCTGGCTGTTCAGTGCAAGAGAAAGTCGGGACATTTCAGTAACAATCTGGTGCTGCGGGTTGAGCTGTCAAATTCGGGACTTTCCCGTAAAAAGGGCCAGTTGGAAGGTATGTTTCAGGTGACAGGTCCCCTTTAAACATATATTGTTCATTAGGCAGGAGCCCATGATTTTATAATTCGGTAGAATATGTGTGTATAAACCACTGGCTAAAGAACAACCAACAGCTAAAACAGACACTGGGAGGGCAGGGCTGATAGAACTGCAATTTTAAGAACATTTAACAGAAAGATGAGAAGCACTGAATTAGGCTTTTCTGCTGATAAATTCTGTTTCTATGGAAACAGATTAAGGTGAGAAAAGGAGATAAAGATCACAGTGTTTGGGCAGGGAATGTGTCTCCCGCATTCTGACCCAATAGAATGAGTTGAAAGGGTGACCTAATAATAATTAACCTCTGATACACATTATAAATGTTACAAAAGCAGATGAACATTACGGGCGGGGGGGGGTATTTACACCAAAGTACTTGGCAATGTTATTTTGGTCTGTTATGTTGATATGTTGATGGATAAGGTCACGCTGGACGATCTGGGGAGATTCAGTCGCGCTTCTGTCGACTTCGAAATACGAAGCGACGCATGTGCCATGCCGCAGATGGCGCAAGACAGAGGTAAGGCATTCGGAGAGATTGGTCGCCGCAAAGACGGGTCGACAGGCCACTAAATCTCCCCAAATCGCCCAGTGTGACCTTACCCTAAAAGGGGGGCTATCTAAGGGAAGCTTCGTTTGTTTGTGGTACAGCAAGTAGAGAAGCTAAAGAGGCAGTACACCCTTTTTTACAACATTTGTGTAACTTCGCAAAGGAGATAGACTATCGGCACTTCGCCCCCTGCACTCTGGCGAAAGGTCATAACTACGCAAATTCACTAAGATGCGGATTTTACTGAACGTTACCTCTTGCGCCAGACTTGCCGTAGCCACCTCAGACCAGGCAAACTGCAATAGAGTAGATAGGACTGTCCTAGTCATATTCCAGTCTCTTATATAAATCAATGCATGGTTGTTACAACTGCAAACTGGAGAGCTGCTGAATAAAAAGCTAAATAACTAAAAAAAAACCACAAATAATAAAAACCACTTACAAATTGTCTCAGAATATCACTCTCTACATCATACTAAGTTAACTAGAAGGTCACAACCCCTTTAACAATTTCTCCATGGAATAATGTTAAAGGGCATGTAAAGGCAAAAAAATAAGATCCCATTTTTACTTTCTTTAATGAAAAAGAAACATATCTCAAATATACTTTAATTAAAAAATGTGGACCCTTTTTATAAGAACAAACGATAGGACGATGCGGCCAATGGCGGAGCTCACCCGTGGCACGCCGGCTCCTGCTAAGCCGCAGCTCTCGCGATAAATCGGCTCCTTCTAGCCGGCTTCACATATAATTCAATGGTACCGCTGCAGAGCGCAGTTCAAAGCAGTAACGGAGTCTGGCGTTTGGATATCAAAATACTGGCTTTATTAAGCGCATTAAAATTGTAGAGGAGGGGGATTACATCTAACGCGTTTCGTGTCAGTAAACCTGACACTCTGATGAAGTGTCAGGTTTACTGACACGAAACGCGTTAGATGTAATCCCCCTCCTCTACAATTTTAATGCGCTTAATAAAGCCAGTATTTTGATATCCAAACGCCAGACTGCGTTACTGCTTTGAACGGCGCTCCGCAGCGGTACCATTGAAGTATATGTGAAGCCTTTTTATAAGAAACCCGACTGTATGCAGTGAAATTCTCCCTTCATTTACTGCTGTGGACAGGAATTGTGAGACGGTCCCTCACTGCCCTGCAGGGAATAATGATACTTATGAACAGCAGGGGGAGCACCCGCCTTACTTCCTCAAGCAGCTTTGTTTGTTTCCCTGTAGAGCAGTCGGCAACTGTGTAGAGATTTGTATTGGATTTTATTTTTGCCTTTACATCCCCTTTACTGTTTCCAACTCCAGCTGCAGGGACAAAGATCATGGAGGCAGATTTAAACAGATAAACTAGGATTCTATTTGGAAAATTATTTTGCTGCAGCCACTGGTTCTGCAGAGTTGGAGAAAGTTTGTATTAAACAATACAAAAACTTTAAAATCCACATTAGATTACATGACAACACAGGACCCAGTGCAGTCTATATATTCTGATTATTAATCAGTCTTGCTGTATCAGCTTCTGGCAGATATTAGTTGACTTGTGCTCTTTTGATAATTTAGGACAATCCCTAAGCAGCCCAGACCACACTGAACATGTGCACAGTCTTGGTCTTGCAAAGATGTTGAACAAAGTTACAAGATGGTGACCCCTGTGGCCAACTTTGAAAGCATAAATCATTTTTTGATTAGGCTTGTGGTGCAGTAAATTCATGTTTATGCATAGCATGCAAAATGCAGCATTTCTAGCCTTATTCTAGTTTAGACTTTAATTCCCCTTTAAGGGTCCCTTTATGCAAGAGTCCACCAAATATACCTTTTATTCAATGGAAGGCAATATCTGATGTCAAATAATGAAAATAATGAAAACCAATTGCAAATTGACTCAGACTATCACGCTCTACATCATACTAAAAGTTGATATAAAGGTGAGCAAAGCCTTTAATACAGATTTTAGAACCATTTTATTTTGTTTGGTAACACATTAAATGGTTTCTTCCTTTAGTTTTCTTGGCAACAGAAAGTCTGCTGTATGAAAATTCCAAGTGTTAGAGGGAGACTAAGCAAAAGCCAAAAAGGGACTGATACGGATGCTAGTAAGCAGAAACACACCCTGATTATGCACACTAATTTGTCTCCGAGGAAGAATATTTTGTAAACAAAAGTCATAAGGAAAAACAGTACCAGAAGGAAAATTGTATATGTCATGCAAATTTCATTTTCCCATCCCAAATTACCAAGTACAAAACATTCCCTTCTTTATGTAGTGTACCACTGAGAACTCAGAGAGACCAGCAGATCACTGGAGATTGAAGTTTAAAAACAGAGGAGCAATGGGAGACAGAGCATTCACCCATGCATCGGAAAATCCCATTAGCCTACCAAGCGTAAAGATTCTTGTTTCCATCAACCTTAAATGAAATAAAACAGATTTCATGCTCCATAATTAAAATGCCGTTATATTGACCAATTTTGGATTCTGAACACAATAAATGTCTTGTATGACTTTTCTTGCTGAATAAAAAAGGGGGACACTCCCATGTCTGAGTCAAAGTTACACCATTAACGCTCAGAAAAGCCAGGCAAAGGGGCAAGGCTTTTATTTGGACAATTTGGAGACTAAGAGCACTGCTTCAGGCTCAGCCACATGAACACTGTATATTTAACTAACTGCTTAATACTTATATTTGACAGACACACCAAAACAAATATTTTGAAGGGGACATATACTGTACCTACCAGTGCTTTGAGTCCTTTTCTAATGACTTTTATATTACAGGTACAGGATCCATTATCCAGAAACCAGTTATCCAGAAAGCTCCAAATTACGGAAAACGACATCTCCCACAGACTCTATTTTAGCCATATAATCAAGATTTTAAAAAAATATTTCCTTTTTCTCTGTATTATTAAAACAATACCTAGTACTTGATCCAAACAAATGGATTATTAATCCTTATTGGAGGCAAAACCAGCCTATTGGGTTTATTTAAGGTTTACATGATTTTATAGATGACTCAAGGTGTGAAGATCCAAAATATGGAATGAGCAGTTATCCGGAAAACCCCAGGTCCCAAGCATTCTGGATAATAGGTCCCTTACCTGTATTAGTCAGTTTTACACGAATAATATAATCAATTATAACCTGCTATTTTGTCTGGGTAGTGGCAGCTATCAGAGAACTTACATTTCCATATTAAACCTCTGCCCCCAAGGCCAACAACTGGATCAGCCCAATATGTGCCAGTGCATTGATGACCAAGATGTGTGGATTTCAAATTATATAATGAGCTAAAGACAAATATATTGGATGCAATTAGTGTGCTCTCCATTTGCATCTTAAAGGGATACTGTCATGGGGAAAAAAAAAATTTCAAAGTGAATCCGTTAATAGTGCTGCTCCAGCAGAATTCTGCACTGAAATCAATTTCTCAAAAGAGCAAACAGATTTTTTTATATTCAATTTTGAAATCTGACATGGGGCTAGACATTTTGTCAATTTCCCAGCTGCCCCTGGTCATGTGACTTGTGCCTGCACTTTAGGAGAGAAATGCTTTCTGGCAGGCTGTTGTTTTTCCTTCTCAATGTAACTGAATGTGTCTCAGTGGGACATGGGTTTTTTCTATTGAGTGTTGTTCTTAGATCTACCAGGCAGCTGTTATCTTGTGTTAGGGGGCTGCTATCTGGTTAACTTCCCATTGTTCTATTGTTTGGCTTGTGGGGGGCGGGAAGGGAGTGATATCACTCCAACTTGCAGTACAGCAGTAAAGAGTGATTGAAGTTTATCAGAGCACAAGTCACATGATTTGGGGCAGCTGGGAAATTGACAATATGTCTGGCTCCATGTCAGATTTCAAAATTGAATATAAAAAAAATCTGTTTGCTCTTTTGAGAAATGGATTTCATTGCAGAATTCTGCTGGAGCAGCACCATTAACTGATTCATTTTGGATTTTTTTTTTCCTTGACAGTATCCCTTTAAAGGACAAAGCCTTTTTCAGGGATGCAAGCATGTAATGAGAAAAAATAAATAAATAAATTAAAAGAGGGTGAAAAATGCCCAATTCATCTAAAAAAAACTGCACCTTTTCAATTTACATTAATTATAGGTTTTTTTTTTCTAGTTTTTAAGATATTGCCAGTTTTTACATTGCTGTTATGGGATCAGTTATCTGGCAACCAAAGATACAGAACGTTTTGAATTACAGCAAGGCCCTCTCCTATAGACTCCATTATAAGCAAATAAGTTTTAATTTTTCACTGTAAAAATAAAACATTACTTTGTGCTTGATCCAAACTAAGATACAATTAATCCTCATTGGAAGCAAAACAATCCTATTGGGTTTATTTAACGTTTACATGATTTTTTAGAAGACACAAGGTAAGATCCAAATTACAAAAAAACCCTTATTCGGTAAACCCCAGGTCACGAGCATTCTGGATAACAGGTCCCATACTTGTATTTATAATTAAATAAAAAAGAGCAGTGCCACCTACTGTTGAGTTTGGTCTGCTGAAAAACATTTTTGTTGCTGGGCAGAGAAGTCTTCTGACTTTTCTCTACTCTGTTCTCAGCAGAGAAACATCAAAAAAACACTTCTTAAATAAACATGGGAGGGAAGGGGATAGAAAAGCACTTGCTCGGGAGGAACTTCTAAAACAGTGTTGTGCCACATCTTAACTGAAGTTCTGAGTGAAGACTTTGACTAGCGCATGTGTTGTAAATTTGGAAAATGTCAGCATACTGAGAATGTGCAAGTATAAGTGAGGGATGCCTGAAAGCTACACTCCCCAGGCTGGTGCATTTGATTTCACAAAAGTCCTATTTACTGTGCTCATGCTTAGCAAAGGTGTATAGAGTTGTACATGGCCCCTTTAATTCATGGTGCACTGAGATCACACATCAATGTTTTCATAGCAGTAGAGTTGCACGCTCTGTCTTTCATCAGAGAAGCAATATTTCTGTGTATAACTGGCATCAACGTTGGAGTTTAATCTACTATATCAGGACACAGCAGGAAGTTTAAATTGCATTCCAGCACCCTGCTGAACGAAACAGCAGATATAAAAGATACCTGTATAGCTATTAGAGCAGAGTTTTTTGGGTTCTTCATGTAAGCTTAACAAGCTTACTGCACCTACTTCCAAAATTGCATGAAGGGGTCTGCGGGCAATTAAAATACAATGTTTTGGCACTTTGAAGATGTAGCAAAGGTTGCAGTCCACCATGTGGTGTCCACTCAAGTCTCACCAGATCTGTAAAGGAGCTCATATAAAATCATTAAAGGAAGATGCCAATTTGTTAGGCACCCCCATGACACTTATTGCTTGCCCCTTTCCCCGTGGCTTGCGCTGGACCAAAGTACTGTAGGCGTGTGTGTGTTGTTTAAAGAAGATGAGCACTGGGGAAATGGGGTACTTTGGTCAAGAGTTGGCCACTACTATCTTGTTCCAGCCTGCTAGGTATCTCCTGCACAAGTAAAAATTGGTAAGGTCCAGTAAAGTACTTTGCCGAAGATTTAATATGCCAAGTCTGAACTGGCACATGGTATGCCTGGAAACTTGGGAAGATAGATAGTGTACTGCTCTGGACAAAAGTGCCCCCAGACAGGTAGAGAAGTGCAGGCCTGGCCCGGATTTACCTAGCCGGCGCCTCTAGGCCTGCTCTCGTTCGTCACCCCTGTCCCCTCTCGTTTAATCACTCACATTTTCATCTGGACCAGAGCAATGGAGATTGGGGTGCAGGAAATTAAAAAACGATTGTATCTCCTGCTCATCCCCAGTGTTTCTGAACCAATGTAGGTGTGGTGGGGCAGAATGCCATCCCCTAAAATCCTGCCGTACTAAGCCCGGGCCTTGGTGGCCTCTCCACAAATCTGGGCCTGGTGCTGGTCAGGGGGAGGACAAAAGTGATTAAAGTCACTGGGGGTGGGGTGCCTAATGATTTGACACTTCCCAAAGATTTTCATTTTTCTTACCATTTAAAAAACACTGTAGAAGGAAATGTACAATCCTATAAGCTTTCAGACTGATTGGCCGTCAGGTCAAGCGGACTAATATTGTACAAGAGGCCTTACAGAATATGGCCACATTTTTATCGTTCATTTGCATCAGAACTGCAGGAATAGAAACTGCAGCTCAATCAAAATAACCTACTTTTCATGGTTCCGTCTTCTTCTTCCTCTTCTTCTTCATCATCACTGTTTATAACCATGGTACCCAAGTCCGATTCCAGCATGGTACTATTATGTTCGATCATCGTTTGTGCACCTTCACTCATTGTGCTGGCGGCTCTCATGGTGCCCGCACTCTCTGAATTTGTTTTAACCATAGTGTGAGAATCAAGCTCATCTTCTTCCTATACAAAAAAAAGTGTCAGGGAGATAGAGAGTTAATAATGAAGAACCGCTCTACAGATTAGCCTTCATGGAAACACTCTGAAGAAACATCTCCAAGAATAAAATCAGTTTAAACAAATGAACTTGCTTTAACCACATCATACAAACCTCAAATCATCGTATAAATACTACGGTCTCGTACTGGAAAACAATGGCCTAAAACCGCAAATGTTTTGAGTCAAATCTGCTGTTATTTGGCATTTAAAAGAAGCTAAGACAGTAGGGCCTGGACAAGCAGCAGGTGGGAGGTTGTTTTAGGAGCATGACAACTCATTTAGGCACAGACCTGTATGCCACTATTCTGTTTAATATTATAAAATAAATACATATATTTATGAACATGTTATAAAATAGCAATTTTGGTATTAAAAAAATAAATAAATCTGCTCTGCAGATGCTGAAGGATTGTTGAAAAGAACGGATTCCACAATTGGATAGAACAACATTTCCAATCAGTGGCAGTAATGTTGCTGGAATGTAAAAGCAAACTGATGATAATCCAGTGTATGATTTATAAGCCCATATGGAGTACAAACAGGCTGCAACAAAGGAAACCCATTGCCTGTGCTTTACTGGATTATATGCAGAAGACAATAGGATTAATCAGATATCCATATGAAAAACTGAATATAATGGGCCACATTTAACCTTCAGAATTACCCAATTGTTTACTATCATGAAGATCTAAAACAAGCTGGCAAAAAAATATGTACCGTAACTGACCATCAGTCAAAATCCAGAGAGACTTTAAAGGAGACCTAGCATAACTGAGAACCCCCTAATCCTGGAAGTATAAATTAATAACAGGTATGGGGTCTGTTATCCAGAAATCTCCAAATTACAGAATAGCGGTCTCCCATAGACCCCATTTTATACAAATATTGCAATTTTTCAAAAAATGATTTCCTTTATCTCTGTAATAATAAAACAGTAACGTGTATTTGATCCAAACTAAGATATAATTAATCCTTATTGGAGTCAAAACCAGACTATTGGGTTTATTTAATGTTTACATGATTTTCTAGTAGACTTGAGGTATAAAGATCCAAATTATGGAAAGATCCGTTATCCAGAAAACCCCAGGTTCCGAGCATTCTGGATTATGGATTCTATACCTGTACTATAAAGTGCTCATTTTATTTGGGCTACAAATAACCATTATCTTTAAAAAAAAAAATAGTCCCCTATTGAATGCGCCCTAGATGGTTTTAGGGCCATGTCTGTATTTCATATGGTGGGTGTATCTTAATGGTCCTCTACAAAACCACAGTAGGAGGTGCCTAGCCAATCAAAGCACTGCATACACAGTCAAAAGAAGGTTGCAGTTCCCTGTCAGGTCTGCCTTTCCCACAGGCATAGTCTGGGAATGAAACAGATGGCCGGTGCTAGAACAGTTTTTGGAGAATTTTTTCATAAAGCAGGACAAAGCACAATATTCTAAGCATATTTCTTCTATATAAGAAGAAGTATGTATAATGGCATGCCACATTTTTGTCTTTTTGCACAATATGTTCCCTTTACTATTCCTGCTCTGCCCAATAATCAAGGGTTTGTTTCCACCTAAGAAGCCCTTGCCTCTCAGTCTGGCCATCATGTCATTATATGGCTGTTTTATTATGTGGGCTGCAGTTAGAAAACAAAAAAAATGAAGATATGGTGGAGGAATATTCATCAGTGGATTTATGCCATGTCGCATGGAATAATGGGCAGAGCAAATACTATTCTACTTGTAAAAAAAATCACATTGATTATGCAAAAAGGCTGCGTGTTACAAACTCCAAAGATCTGAATGCATTATAAGGAAGACCATTTAATTAGGATTGGCCAGCTTAGTTGGCAGAGGGGCTATCATTTATCAGATGGTCTCAATTAGCTGAAACTACACAATGCAGAAATGAATAAATTGTGTTCCCTTAGCTTTTTATTCCCTGGTATTTGCTCAGTGAAGAGGAGTTGTAAGTGGCCAATGCCATACTCAACTGGTTGGTTCTGAAGACACAAGCATAGGATTGGTCTCCAGGCAGGTCCTCAGATCTGGATTGGCAATGTGTCGATTCTGGCAAATGGTATTGTGTAAGACGCCATAGACAGTTAGTTTATTGGGCGGGTGTGGGGTTCTGTGTACTTGCAATGATACGGCCTATTTTGTTCCCAGTACAGATTTACAGGCTGATGTCATACCCTTTCTACAGCTTCACTGATTCTGCTCTTATTTGCTTATTACCAGACATGGATTTACCTTTTTATGTCATTGGAAGCCACATAGTATGTACATGGGATCCATTATATGGAAACACGTTTTCCAGAAAGCTCTAAATTACGGTAAGGCCGTCTCCCATAGATACCATTTAAATCAAATCAAATTTTTAAAACTCATTTCACCTTTTCTCTGTAATAATAAAATAGTACCGTGTACTTGATCCTAGCTAAAATATAATTGGCCTTCATTTTTTTTTTTTATAGTTTTTGAATTAATTGCCTTCCGACTGTTTTCAGCTTTCAAATGAGGGTCACTGACCCCATCTGCAATGCTCTGTAAGGCTACAAATGTATTGCTACTTTTTATTACTCATCTTTCTATTTCAGACTGCTGAAATGACAAATGGGAGAGTTGCTAAACAAAGCTAAATAACTCAAACAACCAAAGAATACAAAATGAAACCAATTGCAAATTGTCTCCGAATATCACTCTCTACATCATACTAGTAGTTAATTTAATTATGGAGATCCAAATTATGAATAGACCTTTTAATAAATAATTCTTAGACATTTATTAACAAATAAACAAAATAAAAGGGAACAATAAATATCTGTTACAAACTTATTATCTGAAAGCTAAGTTTTGTGAAGGTGAAATTCCCCCTTTAAGAATTTTCATTTAGGGCGACAGGTAGTTATTTGCAATGTTCAGCCCTGATACCCTTTTAACATTGAGAAATCAATAAGCACAGAGAAAAGAGAAACCAGGCAAATTGATACTAATTAAGGAATGAACAGGAATGTTGCCTATGGATCACTTTATCTTTAGACGGCAACATAACAGTTTAGCAGAGCCGGAATGAGTTCTATAAAAAGTCATATAAACAAACCAAACAAAAAAATAAGGGGAATGAACAATGGTAGAATAAAAAAAAATCCTCACTATTAAAACAGTAGCAATTCATTTTATCGACACACGAGGGTGCCAAAGTCAACCAAATCATGTTTTTCTGAGGTTTATTTAACCGAGTGACTGCAATGCCTGCATGGATGCAGGGCTTAAAGGACTCTGTAAGGGAAATATAGTTCACAAATTAAAAGTATATAATGACCAGCATCTAAAAAAGAATCAAAGAGAGAAGCAAAGACCGTTGTGGTTCAGTTGAAACCCAGATGTAGGAATACTTAAATGGAAGGAGGAAGAATGGTGTATAGATCCCTTTTGTGTGTAGCTAAATTACACAGATGTCATCATCAATCAATCATCAATCAATATTGCTATAATCCAATTTAGGCTGAGGGCACATGGGGTGTTTTCTGAAACTATGCTTGCAGAGAAGCAACTGAAACTGCATATGCCCCTTTCAATTGACTTTAAAGTGAAAAAAAGGATGCCGGTTCCAAGCCCAAAAAGACACTCAAGTGCATGTTTTTGGGATGAGAATCACCAGTACTGGACCTCTTAGGCAGTTCCTATTGCAGTTAATGGGAGGTGTTAGAGGAGAATACCCACACTTCAGCATTAACCTGAAACTTCAGTGGGGTCTCTGCTTGGCAGAAGAGAACCTCACTTGGAAATGAAAGCTTTTTCGAACGCCTGTTCATTTGGAAAAAAACAAAAACGTTTCTCTAGTGGTGAGGATGTAAACAGTCATAATTCCATTGGAATTACATAGCAGACTTTCTCTGTGTTTGCACAAGCCATTGGTGCCAATGACTTATGTCCATAATGCTGTCTTTACTTGGCCACTGTTTAAGCACACAGATTACAGTAGAGTTTCTAGCTCTTTTTTTAAAGGGGTTGTTCACCTTCAAACTAACTTTTAGTATGATGAAGAAAGTGATATTATGACACAATTTGCAATTGGTTTTCATTTTTTGTTATTCGTGGCTTTTGCGTTATTTAGCTTTTTATACTGCAGCGCTCCAGTTTGCAGTTCCACAAATCTGCTTAGATAGGAGTGGCCTGAATAGAAAGATGAGCAATTAAAAATGAATAATTATGTAATAAAAATGACCAATAACAATAGCCAAAACCAGTTTCAAAATAAGGATCTATGGTCATAAGGCTAATATATGTGGACTCAATAATTAATCTTGAAAATGTGTCAGTGCTCACCCTCAGCTCAACAGAGTAGGCGCAATTATGCATGTGTTCTCTGTACAGGTATGGGATCTGATATCCTGAAATCTATTATCCAGAAAGCTCCAAATTATGGGAAAGCCATCTCCTAAAGATTCCCTTTCAATCAAAATTTTAGAAAAAAAATTCTCTGTGGCTAATTTAATTTTTTTTTCTATTTTTTCTGATCCCAACTAAGATATAATGAATCCTTATTGCAGGCAGAAAAATCCTATTGGGTTTAATAAATATTTAAACTATTTTTCAGTGGACTTAAGATACAGAGATCCAAATTACACAAAGTCCCCTTATCCAGAAAACCCCAGGTCCCAAGCATTCTGGATAACAGGTACCATACCTGTGTTAAAGAGGAGCACGAGGATTGACCCAATACACTGAACAACTAGGACAACCATTATGGGTCACAACCCACAAGTTCAGAATATCTGGCTTAGAGGGAAGATTGATGGAAACAACACTAAAAAAAAAAAAAAGATTATATTCATTAATGAACTTCCCAGTATGCAGATAAGCCCTCAGTAATTATAACTATACACATAGATATTTGCTGTTCATGGAGAATAAGACTGGGCTGTAAATTGATTTAGCTTACTAATCATTAAACAATAGAAATAGTGTTCCCAAAGGTCTCTGATCTATATCATTATTTAAGTGTACATCATGCCCTCACTGTACTTTGGGCCAAACTTTTTTTTATACGAATAGAATATTTATCAACGTATCTGTAAATAAATATATATATATATATATATATATATATATATATATATATATACATACACACATATATATATATATATATATATATATATATATATATATATATATATACACACATATATACATATACATATATACAGTGGTGTGCAAAACTATTTGCCCCCTTCCTGATTTCTTATTCTTTTGCATGTTTGTCACACTTAAATGTTTCTGCTCATCAAAAACCGTTAACTATTAGTCAAAGATAACATAATTGAACACAAAATGCAGTTTTTAAATGAAGGTTTACGTTATTAAGGGAGAAAAAAAAACTCCAAATCTACATGGGCCTGTGTGAAAAAGTGATTGCCCCCCTTGTTAAAAAATAACTTAACTGTGGTTTATCACACCTGAGTTCAATTTCAAAGGTTATAAAGCCATTTCTAAAGCTTTGGGACTCCAGCGAACCACAGTGAGAGCCATTATCCACAAATGGCAAAAACATGGAACAGTGGTGAACCTTCCCAGGAGTGGCCGGCCGACCAAAATTACCCCAAGAGCGCAGAGACAACTCATCCGAGAGGCCACAAAAGACCCCAGGACAACATCTAAAGAACTGCAGGCCTCACTTGCCTCAATTAAGGTCAGTGTTCACGACTCCACCATAAGAAAGAGACTGGGCAAAAACGGCCTGCATGGCAGATTTCCAAGGCGCAAACCACTTTTAAGCAAAAAGAACATTAAGGCTCGTCTCAAGTTTGCTAAAAAACATCTCAATGATTGCCAAGACTTTTGGGAAAATACCTTGTGGACCGACGAGACAAAAGTTGAACTTTTTGGAAGGTGCGCGTCCCGTTACATCTGGCGTAAAAGTAACAGCATTTCAGAAAAAGAACATCATACCAACAGTAAAATATGGTGGTGGTAGTGTGATGGTCTGGGGTTGTTTTGCTGCTTCAGGACCTGGAAGACTTGCTGTGATAGATGGAACCATGAATTCTACTGTCTACCAAAAAATCCTGAAGGAGAATGTCCGGCCATCTGTTCGTCAACTCAAGCTGAAGCGATCTTGGGTGCTGCAGCAGGACAATGACCCAAAACACACCAGCAAATCCACCTCTGAATGGCTGAAGAAAAACAAAATGAAGACTTTGGAGTGGCCTAGTCAAAGTCCTGACCTGAATCCTATTGAGATGTTGTGGCATGACCTTAAAAAGGCGGTTCATGCTAGAAAACCCTCAAATAAAGCTGAATTACAAAAATTCTGCAAAGATGAGTGGGCCAAAATTCCTCCAGAGCGCTGTAAAAGACTCGTTGCAAGTTATCGCAAACGCTTGATTGCAGTTATTGCTGCTAAGGGTGGCCCAACCAGTTATTAGGTTCAGGGGGAAATTACTTTTTCACACATGAAAATGTAGATTTGGATTTCTTTTCTCCCTAAATAATAAAAACCCTCATTTAAAAACTGCATTTTGTGTTTACTTGTGTTATCTTTGACTAATAGTTAAATGTGTTTGATGATCAGAAACATTTTGTGTGACAAACATGCAAAAGAATAAGAAATCAGGAAGGGGGCAAATAGTTTTGCACACCACTATATATATATATATATATATATATATATATATATATATATATATATACACATATATATATATATATATATATATATATATATATACATATATATATATGTGTTTTTTGTCTTTTTTAATCTATACAACCCGCACAATTTAGGTTTGTACTTGCAATGGAATATTTGCCAATCTTTCCACACCTAAGCTATGCAAATGTCAAAATATGTTGTGCCTAAAAGTTTTATTACTATTTGACTGTGTTCTGTGAACGTTTTATTACTGTTTGACGCTGTTCTGTGAATACTGACCCAAGGCCTGACCAATGAAGGCAATTTACTCTAAATGGATTTAGACTCCAACACGGTTATGGAGGGTATGATGGAAACTTCTTCTGACAGCCTGACATGTTTTGATAGGTGGGAAGGTAAGTAAACAGATTTTTTTAATTATGTGAAAACGGCAAGCAAAGTATTCTGCAGGGGGGGGGGTCTGATCTCAGAGTCTCAATGTTAGTTTAAGCATACTAAATATGACCAACCTCTTCTTGGAGAATTTTAATTTTCTGGATAGGATTCCGATTCGGGAGGTCAAGCAGCTGTGCCGTGGAATGTACCACAATCAAAACTAGGCTCATGACAGCTTGCAGGGAACATGTCCAAATATTTATTACCTTAAAGAACAGGGTCATTCTGTTTTAAGCTTAAAATTGTAACACTGCATAGTAAGATCCATTGAAGCAGAAAAAACACCCTTTTATGATTTGGTGTTGCCTTTTAGCTTGGCCGTGCTGTCAAGGCAAGCTGGAAAATAAGTACGGGAAAATGTATACTGGCCAGTATGAAGTGTATGTATAGGCAGACTTCTTGTTTGCTTATACTACTCTTAAGGGTCTGGCCACACAAGCAGATTCGGGGAGATTTTATTCGCCAGGCGACAAATCTCCTCTTCTTTGCGGCGACTAATCTCTCTGATCTGCCTTCCCCTGCCTTCCACCGCCTAAAATGTAAATTGCCTGGGGGCAGGCACTCGGAACGCTTCTTTTTCCGAAGTTGCCCGTAATTGCCTCACGAGGAAACTTCGGGCGACTTCGGTAAATTAAGCGCTCCATGTGCCTGCCCCCAGAGGATTTACATTTTAGCCGGTGGAAGGCAGGGGAAGGCAGATCAGGGAGATTAGTCACCGCGAAGAGGAGATTTGTCGCCTGGCGACTAATCTCCACGAATCTGCCTATGTGGCCAGACCCTAAAGGGCCAGTATACAACACTGAATGAATAGGGCTTGTACAAAACATACTTTTTGCCTATTGTTTAAATTAAGAAATATGTATGGTTTCTGTTATTTCTAACATTAAACAAAAATATGAAAGCAGATTCCCTTTAGTGTTTCCAGGCACTTCTGGTCCCACAAAACATCAAAGGAGCTGATAAAACTAATTACCAGTGCACTAAGGCTAGGGCCACACTAGGCGATAGCGCCGCGATTTGACTCGCGGCGACTTTTCGCCGCGACTTTTAATCCGCAATCGCTGGGGAAACTTTTGCGCTGGCGTCTATGGGGAATCGCGGCGTAAAAACACGCGGCGATCTTTTTTCTACTGTCGCTCGAAATTGCCTCGCTAGGCGATTTCGAGCGACAATAGAAAAAAGATCGCACAGACGAGGCGATTAGTCGCCAGGCGACTAAATCTCCCCGAAACGCTCAGTGTGACCTTACCCTTAGGGTAAGGCACGCCTGGCGAATCTGGAGATTTAGTCGCCTGGCGACTAATCGCCTCTTCTTTGCGGGGACCAATCTCCCCGAACGGCTTCCCCGTCTTCAGCCAGCTATAATGAAAAGCCGCCTGTGGCATGGCATACGAGGCGCTTCGCATTCTGAAGTCGCCTGAAGTTTCCTCATGAATTCACAACCCATTCGAATTGTGAGTCCATTTGAGTTCATCAAAGTATACTAAACTCAAAATTCGACCTTTGATAAATAAACCCCTTAAGGGTCTGTCCACACGGGCAGATTCGGGGAGATTAGTCGCCAGGCTAATCTCCCCGAATCTGCGCATGTGGCCAGACCCTAACTGTGAGCATTTCCAAATCATATCACTTGACCCACATTTGCACTTGTAGAGGGCAGGCATCGTCCAATGAAGCAAATGGAGGCACAATTTGGAACATTTTGACCTAAATTACCCTGTGGACAAAACAGCTACTGGCTAAAAGAAAGGCAGAAATGCAGATTATGAATGGGAAAATAACCCTGAATCAAGGGGGTACACTGAGAACCATGAAAACATTGTTAAAACATAATGCCCAAAAAGGCATTATATTTCAGGATGCCCAAAATTCCAGAAGTGTTTTTTCATTTTTTTTATTATTAATTTTGGTGTGTCTTCCAACAGCCCTTCTTAATTCAGTAAGGCAAGGAATGAGATTATGTCAGCCACAACCTGGATATAATGGCAGAGAAGTCTTCCAAGAAAGCCCACTCACTTGTGCCGTTACCCTTATACGTTTCAATGTCAGAGGCTTTTTCCCAGTTCATATTTACCAAACAAAATCATAGGAGGAGAAAAGCTGTATACCCTTCTGGCCTGTGTTCCTGTAAATATGTGCCCAAGTTGACTTGGTTTGTGAATCAGATGAAGTGACTGAAAGGGCCCCGTGCCAAATGGTTTCATTGCACATACCAACTCATCAAACTGGGCCTGAATATATAAAGCAAGTAGGAAAGGTCAGGCTGACAAATCGCACTGCTATTACAATTGTCAAATTCAATCATTTCTATAGAAAAACAGGGAGGGAAAAATAATTGTAAAGCTTCATATTTTACAAATACAAACTGTTGTTAATACCCTCTTTGGGACAGAGCAGCAACTAAACAGAATTACTGAATTTCCTAACAATGCAACTGTATCCCGCTAAACACGGCATTTATCAGGATAAGTGGACATGGCTGTTGCTGATGATAAGAACCAACACGCTGATTAATCATGATTATAAGCCAATATTCTGTTACCCTTTTAATGAAACCACTACGGCCTCAAGCAGCGTCATCCTGGGAATATACTGTGTTTCCTTCTGGCAAGGAGCAAATAAAGGCATATACTAGTAGACCCAGGGCCGGCCTTAGGCCAATTGGACCAATTGGGCCCCGCACTGCCCCTTTCCTTTCTATTTTGTGCCTGTATGCCCTTATTTTCCTAAATACTTGCTGTGTCAGTAGCCAGCAACACTTTGTCTAGGGGCCCTGCCAACATGGTCCCAATTGGGCCCCACATTTGATAGGATCAGCCCTGAGTAGACCCTTTACAACCTCTATGTCAGGAGTCCCAAAGATTTTTTTTTTTTACCTGTGAGCAACATCCAGATGTAAAAAGTTGGGCGCTACGCAGGCATGAAAATGTTCCTTGTAAGAGCTGTGATTGACCATTTGGTAGCCCTTATATGGACAGTGAACCTACAGGAGGCTCTGTATACCTTGTTTTTATGAACCCAAAATGTGCCTCCAAACCTGAAATTCAAAAATAAGCACCTGCTTTGAGGCCACTGGCAGCAACATTGGGGTTGGAGAGCAACAAGTTGCACTTGAGCCACTGGTTGGGGATCATTGGTCTAGGTTATCACACTATTAATAATGCATCAATAATTACAATAAAATGACAAAATTAGAATTTCGGGTGATGTTAAGTACATTTTGCAGTATTTTAACTATGGTTTTAGTATTATCTAAGGATAATTCACTGTTACTGAAGCTGAAATCATACCGATAGGAATGGCTGTGGGGCCTTCCCCTATAACTACAAGGTCAAGTTCACGGCCCCATATAGCTGCTTTTCCTGTGATAGCACTATCACAGAGTAGTGATGAATTCCAACTATCACAGACAAACAGTATATACCATTTATGATGATTTCTCAAGTACATCTCCAGTCTAATTTGTCCTTCCGAAAACCGTATGATGCTTCACACCCACCCCTGACCTTCTTCAAGCTTCATGCATTTTGTTTACAAAGTAATTAAGTACAGGAGTTCTTACAGGTAATAACAGGTCAGTCTGACTAAACCCTTAGTGCTTGAAAAGTGGATCATGGTAACCTGTGTGACACCCATAAAGGCAGGTGGAGATACCAGAGTAGGGTTTTTTAATCAGATTGTAATTTAAAATTAAATACCTCTATTTAGGTAAGAACTACACCAGTTATGTGTATAAATGTACAGGGAGTCCTCGAGTTACATACATACAGCTCACAGTTAGATACAGAGGCTATTACAGTAATGTACTGTGGTTTGCCTTTTTTAGCATTTAGCTTTAATAAACAATCTGCCCCAATCCCCTCTGGTGTGTGTCGTCTATTGTGGAGCACAGAAAGGTAAAAATAAATACTATCTTAAAAGGAGAAGGAAAGTCTTCTTCCACTTGGGGGTGCCAAATGTTAGGCACCCCCAAGTGATTGTATTTACTTATCTGAAACCCTCGGCCAGTGCTCCTATCAGCAGAAAACTGCACCAGCCCGGGGTTCTTCCAGCGAACAGCACAGAGCGATCTTCTTCTGGCTTATTCTTTCTTCAAATTTCCCGGGGCCGACACATGCACAGTAGAACGAAATAGCCAACTTTTTAGTTAAAATTCGGCATTTCGCTCTACTGCACATGTGCAGCCGCAAGAAGAAAGAAGAATCCGGAAGAGAACCGCTTTGTGGTGCTTGCTGGAAAAACGAAGTGCCGGTGCAGTTTTCTGCTGATAGGAGCACCGGCCATGGTTTCACATAAGTATATACAATCACTTGGGGGTGGCTAACATTTGGCACCCCCAAGTGAAAGAAGACTTTCCTTTTAAGACAATGTCTTGTTGCATTTAATAAGTAAATGTATATGTTTCAACTTACATACAAATTCAACTCAAGAACAAACCTACAGACTCTATCTCGGAAGTAACCCGGGGACTACCTGTAATCATTAAAAGAATAAATTATAATAACCCTCATTTTTTAAATAGGATATATTTTCCCTCCCAATGTCATGAACATAGGCTAAATTAAATTATTCCAGTCAAATGAATGCTATATTTAATACATACTGAGTTTTCGTCTTCCTCTTCAAGTTCTCTCTGTTGCTCTTCATGTCTTTTGGCTTTGACATCCATTGCTTCAGTGATGAGGTCTCGCAAAATTGACACAGGTTTAGCATTCTTGATAAAGGGGTGCTGGGTAGATAAAAACAAAGGATAGACAGCAGAGTTAAAAAAGAGAATTAGGCAGTACAGGTATGGGATCCGTTATCAAGAAACCCATAATCCTAAAAGATTCGAATTTTGGAAAGGTAGTCTCCTATAGACTCCATTTTAGCCAAATAATCCAAATTTTTTTAAAAAAATTATTTTCTAATAATAAAACAGTAGCTTGTACTTGATTCAAAGTAAGATATAATGATCCTTATTGGAAGCAAAATTATCATGTTGGGTTTATTTTATTTTTAATGGAGCCAAAGATATATGAAACACCCCTAATTTTGTAGGCAATAATGTATACTATATGGTGCTGGTTTTACTTTTAGCCAATATTATCGTTCAAAAAGACCCTTTATTGGAGCTCCCTATAGATCTATTACGGTCCCTGTCCGAGTTTCAAATGAAGCGTAGTCTCCCATGAACTCCATTTTATTCAAATAATCCATTTTTTTTTTTAATGATTTCCTTTTACTCTGTAATAATAAAACAGTACCTTGTACTTGATACCAACTAAGATATAATTAATCCTCATTAGAAGTAAAACCAGTCTATTGAATTTATTTAAGGTTTACATGATTTTCAAGTAGACTTAAGGTATGGAGATCCAAATTATGGAAAGCTCTGTTACCCAGAAAACTCCAGGTTCCAAGCATTTTGGATAACAGGTCCCATACCTGTAGGATAATTTTTGTTTTCTAAGAAGTACTTTTCAAAGGTCACATATGTGAAATTATTATTACAGTACTATGGCAACCTTTTCATCCCCCTTCGATGCATATGGATCCTGTTAGACTTTATTCCCAAAGAATTTGTTCTCGAAGGTCCCGTTTCACCATCTGTACTGACCAGCAAAGCTCATGGGAGAACTACAGTCATTCTGACACCCAACCCCATATGTGTAGCATGAAGTAGACAAACAAATAATTGCTCCAAAAAACAACGGATTTTGTGCATACAACTTTTATTTATTTATGTATGATCTTCGAATTCTTGAACTTGTTTTTTCGGAACCTATCGAACTGGCCTATCCATTTGAAAGCCAATACTAAGGGGGTTATTTATTAAGGTTTCGAGTTGTGTTTTTCATGAAAATTTGAGTTTTTGAGGGGATTTTTTTTTTAAAAATAAAAAAAATTAAAAAATTGCATTTTTCGAGATTTATCATGCCCCGACTATGGAAATCGTTCGAATCCGAAAACACACCATCTAAAACCGGTGGAGGTCAAATAGGAGTCAATGGCAGAGGTCCCTTAAACCATTTGAAGATGTTAATAGCCTTCATAATGTTCAATTTCTTGTCTGAGGGTTTTTCGATCAAAGCGAGCCATTTAAGTTTTGGGGGGTTTTTCACAGAAAACTCAAGTTTTTGGATCTCATTGGATTTACATTCCAGTTTTTTTCTCAAATAAGATAGCATTCAAGTTCATTCACACTTGATCTAGACTATATCAGCCTCAAACGCCTGCCTAGTACAAGAAACATTTAGCTATAGCAAGCAACGGCAGTTTGCAGCCGCTATCCAGGTACATCTTGCAATAAGGGGTACAGAACTTTGGAAGGAAAGCATGGCTTTGTCTACAAAGTCCTTGAGAGTCTAAAACAGGCTTATAGAATAGGCAGAATAATTTTGTTTTGCTTTCAAATTCAATTGTAACTGATCTAATTTGAGTCACATGGTGTACTTCAGAGTCAATGAACTGCAAGTTTAAATCAATTTATATGAACATAACATACACAAAGCCAGCATAATAAACTCAAGGAATAAACTGTAAGTCAAGGAGGCAGAAAATGTGCAACTGAATAAATCCAGTAATTGTACTAAAGGAAATGTGCATTATGTAGGCACTGTGAGGGAGGTAATTGTCTGACATCTGAAAACAAACATCTTCTGGGATTTATTCTTCACTAAAATAAGGAGATTTAACCAACTGACTGTGCAAATTAGTGACCGTATACAAGTAGCCATCTCTACTGTTTATTTCACCAAATCTGTGTCCCAGGTCTCTTAATTTAGTAATTCTGAAACTTAAGTTATTATATGGGGGGGAAGGACATGAGATAATATCTTCTATAAACCAGGAAAGAGCTTAATTTGAGTCATTCCCCAAATATCTTTAAAGCCAATTAGAATACAGTTAGTAGGTTTTATCTGCCACACAGACATACACAGTAATTGGATCCTGTGGATTTACAGCACAAAGAATTGGCTATTGATTATAAACCGACATTTCCATTTGCATTAATGTCTGACCACTTCAAAGGCACAAGACTTTTTCCATGGGCCAACACACAAAGTATTCATAAAACGGACCCTTCAGATGTTTTAAAAAGTGCCTTTGCCTTCTCGCTAGTCAAGTAATAAGAATGTATATAGTCATTTTGTCAGGTTACACACTAAAAATAGTAGTTGAGTTTGTGAATAAAGTTTAGGTTATTCATTCTCTCCAGCATTTATTATTCTGCTTTGATCACATAAGTATATTTTTGTCTGGATATCTTACCAACAGTAGCATATACATCTTACTTGCACTTTCTAAACATTATCCAGATGAGCAAGAAAACAACTTTTGTTTTCTAAGAAAGCAGAAAAAAAAAAACACCCTATAATCTTCATCCTTTGGCCAATTATATCGGTTGTGGTTTCATTCAAGTTAAGGTGGCCATACACGATAATATCCTCTTGTCTGACGAAGTTGCCATAAAGCGGATCTTAACCCGATATGCCCACCAAAGGCAAGGTGATATCAGGTTAATCCGATCGTTCGGCCCTAGGGACAAATGATTGGATTACAACGAAGGAAATGGGCCGATTTTTGGCCTGATATCGATCAGGGAGACCTGTCGGAAGCCCCACACAAAGGCAGATAAACTGCCGAATTAGTCTAAAGGACCAATATATAAGTCTTAAAGGGAAAGCTATCCCCTTTGTGGCATTCACGAAGCAACACGAGTGCCATACCGCTGGCGATTTTTCATTATAGCTGGCGGGAAGGTAGGGGAAGGCAGATCGGGGAGATTGTTGTCAAGAAGAAAAGGCGATTAGTCGTCAGGCGACTAAATCTCCCTGAATCTCGTGTGCCCGTACTCTTATGGTAACTTTTAGTGTGTTATAAAATGGCCAATTATAAGGAACTTTTCCATTGGTTTTCATTATTTTTCATAGTTTTATAGTTATTTGCCTTTTTTTTCGGAAGTTGTCTTGCAGTTGTCAAATGGGTGTCGTTGACCCCTTCTATAAAACAAATGTTCTGTAAGGTTACAAATGTATTCTTATTTCTTATTACTCGTCATTCTATTCAGGCCCTCTCCTATTCATATTCCAGTCTCTTATTCAAACCAATGCATGGTTGCTAGGGTAATTTGGACCCTAGCGACCAGATTGCTTAAAATGCAAATTTAAGAGCTGCTGAATAAAAAGCTGAATAAATCAAAAACCTTAAATAATAAAAAATGAAATAAATTACAATTTGTCTCAGAATATCCCTCTCTACATCATCTTAAAATTTATCTCAAAGGTGAACAACCCTTTTAAATTAAGAAGTGAAGCATAAGTGTGAATAAAAGTATAGGAGGCTCTGCTATGTTTGTGTATAAATCTACTATCATTGGAGCGGGAACAGTATACCTCCTACTCAATATACACTTTAAGGTAGAGAATGAAATTACCAGGGCTCAGATAATCCCCCTGCATTCTGGACTCCTGATTATTTGTGCAATGGTAATCTTATGATCTACAGTACCTCGCAAGGACCAAACATGGAGTAAATTCAATTTGCCTGTCTGCTCTTTATAGATAATGAAATAACAAAAACCATAGAGTTATGTTCAGCACAAGACCTATTCATTATACTCATGCTGAAAAAGGGGGTATAGCATCCCATTAATTCAGTGTTTATTGTACCTTTGGCAAGCGATGAAACAATGGGGTTTCAAATTCTGGTTTCCAAAATTTGTGATGTACTTGTTGCATGTTTATAGAGCAGTGTTGAAATCCTTGCCACACTAAGGGGCAGATTTATCAAGGGTCGAATTTTGAAGTTAAAAAAACTTTGAAATTCGACCATCGAATTGGCCAAATTCTTTTCTTTTTGAATTTTTTGGCCGTTTTCGGGCGAAGTAATACAATTTAGATTCGATTCCAACGATCATCAAAAAAAAAAAAAAACTGACTTTTTAAAACGTAGCCAAATTTTGGCTCTAGGTTCTAGGAGGTCCCCATAGGCTTACATATCAATTCGGCAGGTTTAAAGTACTTCGAATGGTCGAATATTCCAAGTATTTTCGATTCGAATCAAAGTCAAATTTGGCCTATTCGATGGTCGAAGTACCCGAAGTTTTTTCATTCGAAAATTCACTGATAAATCTGCCCCTAAAGCTCTAGTCGGTGTTCTTAAAAATAACTCACAAATTTATGGTTAATTAACCCTGTTGAACAGACCATATTTTAGCAGTGATTCCAGTATGAAAATAAAGGACATGCCTATAGAAAATGTTAAGATACTTTCGTAAGATTTATTAAACAAGTGTCAGACGGTTCCACAGTTCAGAATAAGTTGTATAATCTACACTTAAATACACCCAAAGAACAGTGTGCAATAATCTGAGCAGAAACTGTGCACTGAGTGTAAGTGCATTCCACACACTCTATGTCACTGACCTAGAATAAGTCACTGAAAGGGCCCAGCTCCAGGATCTGTTAATCATTTGGGCAATCAGTGGAAAATAGTACTGAGAGAGCTGATATTTATTTCATTTGGAACCCTTCCATGTTAAATCAGATATCTGGGAAAATAGCTCATAAAAGTTATTCAATACAAAAAAAAAAAAAAAGTGTTATCTCAAGAAAGATTAGACATTTGATATACTGCAATTTACAACATCATGTAACAGCGAGTGTGTAGTGCTTCAAGATGCAGCGTAAGGAAAGTTTTTAAACAGATACGGTCCTAAAAAGTTTGGGCAAGCTTGTGTTCAGTTGGCCATTAACAACAGGGAGGAGATCAAAATTCAAAATAGAGCACGTTTTAATGATGATTAATAAACCGGGCTGTGTGGTTCACATTTTGCCTAATATTGCAAACAAGATGCAACAACCATCCTCAGATTTTAAGAATTAGCTGTATGGTTAATGTTTAGTTTTTATCCGGCAGGAAAAGCTCAAGAAAACCCTCTACTCAAAATCAACCGGTCCAATACTATTGAACAAAATTATGTTCAGAAAAGTGGAGGTGAAAAAAAAAAAGCTAATAAAAATAAAAAAGTTCAGATATCTGGCACTTTAGGTTTCTAAAGAAACAGATAAAGTACTCTTGAAGGGGTCGTTCAACTTAGAATTAACTTTTAGTAAGATGTAAGGGTAAGTCCACACGCTAATCAACACGCGGCATTTCCCTTTCCGAAGTCACCGAGGTTTCCTCGTGAGGCAACTTCGGAAAACGAATAACCGCATGTGATTAGCGCCCGCGTTTTTTTTTTCATTTCAGGAAGCGTAGAGTGAGGGAAGGCGTTTGGTGAGATCTCCCCAAAACGCCCAGTGTGGACTTACCCTAAAGAGTGATATTCTGAGGCAGTTCACAATTAGTTTTTAATTTTTTTTTTATGTGTGGTTTTTAAATGGTTTCACTTCAATTCGTTTGGCATTTCGGTACCGATCAGGTTGTTAGGGTCTAAATTACCCTAGCAATTAAAGAGTTTGGAATATGAATAGGAGAGGGTCTGAATAGAAAGATAAGTAGTGAAAAGCTGAAAAAAGCTGGAAAGAGTCAGAAGAAGAAGGCAAAAAAAGGCAAAAACATTTGAAAAATAAAAACCAATTAAAAAGTTGCTACGAATTGGCTATTCTATAACATACTAAAAGTTAACTTTAAGGTGAACGCCTTTAATGACCATTTTCTCTTAAAGGTATAATCATGTTCCTCTTGGAAAGCACAAAAGTGGCATTCCCAGGGCAGTTATCCCTAGAGCATTGTCTCTCTTTTTCCAATATATACCTTGTGCCTGGTTAGGCAGATGTGATCCTAAACTTATGAATGTTTTTTGCATAATGTAAGATAATGGTCAAGGCAACTTGACAACATAAATTAGTATAAATGTTATGGCTATTGAAAGCAGCATTTGTCTGGCTGTTTATATTCTGTGGGTTCCAACTGCTGAAACAAAGTTTAAGAAGCCAGTGGCTATAACAAAGGGATTAAAAAATAGCACATTAAATTTACAGTTAAAATTTTTAAAACCACTGAAACTTTTTAAATAAATGCAGACAGGAAAGTGGCTTAGAATTACATTTTCTTTTCAATATCGACAATTTTTGGGTGTAAATACCATTTAAGTGGCTATAAACATACCCCCTGCGGGTTGAGTTTTTCTCGACCTGCACAAAACTAGTATACAGTTCCCTTTAAGGATGTCCCCTGTTTAATTTAGTTCTTCATATAAAATAAGAGTGAGTCACTGTATTTGCAGGGATCCTTTTGATCTGTACAAAATAGTACATTATGGGTCCTGTTCCACAAGATATTTCTGTTGTATTTCATAATCAAACAATGATACTCTGTTTTATAACAATAATACAATCCGAGATGCATTAATGAAATACTAAAGAACCTGCCCTAACTTTTATAGCAATTTGCACACTAACTTTTTAGTTCATGGTGATTTATTTTCCCAGTGAGCCATAATCATATAATATATAGTAGCAATTTACCTTTATTACAGTATAAAGTTTACAAAAACACCAAGTCCGCACACCTGTGCAACGTGAAATTAAATTCAAGTTTAACGTAGAGCTTAGGCAGTTGAAACAACAGGTACGTGACATGCAAATAAAACTGCCAGGAAGAGCGGTGAATTATAAATTAACTTTTCGTATGATGGAGTGATCTTCTGAGATAATTTGTAAATGGTTTTCGAGTTATTTGGCTTTTTATTCAGCAGCGCTCCAGTTTGCAGTTTCAGCAATCTGGTTGCTATGGCCCAAATTACCCTAGCAACCATTCATTGTTTTGAAAAAGAGACAGGAATATTAACAGAAGAGGCCTAAATAGAAAGATAAGGAATAACAATAGATTTTTAGCCTTAGTGAGCATTTGTTTTTAGGTAGGGTCAGTTACCCCCATTTGAAAGCTGGAAAGAGTCAGAAGAAAAAAGCAAATAATTCAAAATCTCTAAAAAAAAAAAAAAAAAAAAAAAAAAAATGAAGGCCAACTGAAAAGTGGCTTAGTATTAGCCTTTCTATAACATTCTAAAAGTTAACTTAAATGTGAACCACTCCATTAACATAAATCTGCTTGAACTGGGTGTTTTCATAAATTTAAAGACAGAGACGGTCTTGCATATTAGGGATGCACCAAACTAAGAAACTTTTTTGCAGGATTTGTATTTAGTCGAATCCTAAGTCAGCAGTCAAACCAATTCCAAACCCATAAAGGAACAGTTCAGTGTAAAAATAAAAACTGGGTAAATTGATAAGCTGTGCAAAATAAAAAATGTTTCTAATATAGTTAGCCAAAAATGTAATGTATAAAGGCTGAAGTGATTGGATGTCTAACATCACTACAACACTACTTCCTGCTTTTCAGCTCTCTGACTCTGAGTTAGTCATTGACTTTAAGCGAGGCCACATGGGACATAATTGTTCAGTGAGTTTGCAATTGATCCTCAGCATTCAGCTCAGATTCAAAAGCAACAGTTATGCCCCATGTGCCCACCTCAAGTCTCTGATTGGTTACTGCCTGGTAACCAATCAGTGAAAACCATGAGAGCTGAAAAGCAGGAAGAAGTGTTCTGCCTATTATGTTACACATCCAGTCACTCCAGCCTTTATACATTGCATTTTTGGCTAACTATATTAGAAACATTTTTTTATTTTGTACAGCCTATTTACCCAGTTTTTATTTTTATACTGAACAATTCCTATAAAGGCTCTGGACAACTGAACAGAATTCAGTTCAGCTGCATTTTTTTGGAAATTTTTAATCTAGCCTTGTACTTGATGGCAACTAAGCTGCATGGTTCCATGGTGGTGACAAAGCAATCCCATTGGGTTTATGTAAAGGACATCTGTTGGCTGAAAATATTTTCCCCAACCAAAGGTGCTCATTATGTCCATATGCTCTGCACAACATGGGAGCTTTTCCCGGGGGCTTCCGCCCGTTGTGAGTGTCCTAAGCTCTGGCAAGGGGGGTCAATTAAAAAAACAAAACTACGGTTATCTCCAACCAGAGTGTGGACTTTATTAGCCCACACCTTTGGTTGGGAAAAATATTTTCTGCCGACGGGTGCCCTTTAATGCTCAAATATTTTTTAGTTGATATAAGGTATGGTAATCCAAATTATGGAAAAAATCAATTATCTGCAATACCCCTAGGCCCCAAGCATTCTGGATATAGGTCCTGTACCTTTACTTTATCAGCATACTGCAGAATAAACTTAAAGGGAGAGTAACACCAAAAAATATTTTGAAGTAATTAAAATATAATGTAGTGTTGTTCTGCACAGGTAAAACTGATTTCTTTGCATCAGAAGCACTACTATAGTTTGCGTCAGGAGTCCACAACCAATTTTACCCGTTAGCCACACTGAAATCTAAAAAATTTGGGGAGTAATACAAGCATGAAGAAAGTACTGGGGGTGCCAAATAAGGGCTATTATTAGATATTTGGTAGACTCTATTGGACTGGCAGCCTACAGGAGGCTCTGTTTGGCAGTACACTTGTTTTTTATGCAACCAAAACTTGCCTCCAAGCCCAAAATTAAAAATTAAGCACCTGTTTTGAGACTACTGGGAACAACATCCAAGGGGTTGGTGAGCAACATGTTGCATGCGAGTGACTGGTTAACATAAACAAGCTCCAGTGCTGCAATGGAAGCAATTGAAATAGAGCTAAATGGCACGGGTTCGATAGCGGATAACCAGTAACGGCATTATATTCTACATAGGCAGCTATCTAACCTGAGCCTTTTTTTCCTTTAAGGGTCAGGGCACACGCTCAGATTCAGGGAGATTAGTCTTCTTCGGGGACGACTTATCTCCCCTAATTGCCTAGCCGAATTGCCTTATATTCTAGCCAGCAGGATGACAATCTGAGCATTTCGTTTTCCGAAGTCGAAGTTTCTTCGTGAGGCAACTTTGGGTGACTTCGGAAAACTAAGCGTTCCGAGTGCCATCCCGCCGGGATTTACATTCTAGCCGGCGGGAGGCAGTTCAGGGAGATTAGTCGCCCCGAAGAAGAGATTTGTTGCCGGGTGACTAATCTCCCCGAATCTGAGCATGTGCACTTACCCTAAATGGCTTAAAAAAAAAAAAAAACTTTCATTTTGGGGTATTACTGTTCCTTTATGTTAAAAATCACATCCCACCTTAAGTTAGAAAATCATTTCTATTCTATCATGCTCTCTCAATGAAGGTGTTCCCCTAAAATAGAATAAAACTAACTGATAAAAAAAAGTGTTTACAAAAGTACCCTGTAAAGAGCTCTCAGCACTTGTAAAACACAGAAAACCCAATTAACATATACACACACCACAGATTCTCTGTTGTTACAAGGTGGATATACACTCATTTTAATAGCAATTCATATATTTGACAATGGAATAAATGTTAATTTGTAACAGAGGTGCTGCTTTGCTTACACATTGATGTGATTTTTTGAGGTTTACATGTGCGGAGTGCTCTTTACAGGATTCTTTTCTCAACATGTTTTTTTTACTGGGTTGTTTTAGTCAGCCCCTGAGCACCACTCTGACTAGGGTTAGGTACAAAACTTGTAACATAATGAGCACTGCATAGGTATTGCTTCAAAAGTTTGCAATGGGGCTTTATAATTCAGTTTAGCAAGCTTTGTTTGAATGGAGTGAACTAAATTGCTAAATAAAGCTAGCCATACAAGCCCTTCTCAGTTCAATCCAAGCATATATTCACTGCAGGTGCACTGTGATGGCGGTACATAAAGCATCAGCAGATGAAGAAATGAAGAGATCCTTATTGCTTTCCACTGTTTTAGGCTAAGGCCATACGAGGAGATTCGTATTCACTGGGTATTAGAGCATTGCAAGGAAGTAGCGGAGGATCACTTGGCTGTAGCAGAAGAAAGAGAACATACCTGCAAGAGTTGGGTAGCCGTTGCTCTCTGCTCTGGATTTTTCACCAAACATTTCTTTACAAAATCTGTGAATTCATCCGACCAGAGCTCAGGTTTTCTGAATGTGGGTGGTGGATTTGTGGGAATCATGAAGATTGCCTGCATAAGATAAAAGAGGCATAATATTATTTAAAAGCTATGAGTTAGATGCTCTTTATAACCTCCGATTTATTTCACATTGCAGAATTTAACTTAAACATCTTCATTTTAGGAGAGAAATACTGCACTAGTTTATGCACAAAACAACTGTCATAAACATATCAAAGACAATGCTTGACATTTCCAAAAAGACCCCACCCTGTGGCATTACCCTTAAAGGGAAACTCTGCTTTTACCCATAAATACTCTGATCCTGCACATTAATAAACTCTATTATCTTATTTTATAATGGTTCTCTCCCCATTTGGAAACAAATCAAAGTCCCTATAACCATACAACAGAGTATAAAGCAGTGTTTGTTTAAAACTTGGCATAAAAAAAAGATTAAGGGATTCTTCCTACAAGCAGTTGTGAATTTCTTTTATTTTCTGGAGATTTCTAAGCGAAATAAATTCTTCTACTGCTGTCCTTGAAGCAGACTATTTACTCTGACCTTTGATATGAGGAGCTCTCTCTTTATCTACTGATAATCTTAATTTAGATTTAACAGCAATTCAGTAGCTATTGAGATCCAAAACTTTAACCTTCTTTAACAGCTGCATTTATTATCTTTGCCCAAATACTGTATCTCATACACACACAATAATGGCAGGTTATAAAATATTCATGCATTTTTTTCCAGGGCACTAAACTATAAAGCATTAAAGCCTTCTGCACTTTGATTTTTCCAGTCCATATACCGCAGCTCAGTAAATTATCTAGGCACGTATTATTTGCTGAATGTCAATACCTGTCTAAGTGATAAGTAACCGACATTATAATTAAAAATGATCCTCTTCTCCCTCATCAAAGAGGGAAGCTACAGTAAAGGGGGACTATCATGAAAACCAGAATTAAACACAAGTTCTTACAGAAATAAGAGTTTCTAAACATAATCAATTAAGAATTCTGTTCTGGCTCTGATAAAAAAAAGCTACCGATGGACCTTTGGACAGGCCTACGACAAATGGCCAGAAGTCGGTTTGAAAATGTTGGAGTGATGACTGCATCAGCTTGTTGATTAAGTACTGTACTCACTAAGATGGCTTATAACTCTTGTTATAGTAATCCAATATCACCCACCTCAAGGTGGGCATATCAGAGAAAAATCTTTCAATGCATGGCCACCTTTACTCTTCCTTACTTCGATCCAAACAACATGTCTTTCTAGATGCAAGCATTGTGCTGGAGTCCGATTTTTGATGGACAGTTAGCTATAATTGTTAAATGATCAGTTAAAAAAAAAAAAAATAAGAGGGTTTGTATGCATTTACATGAAACATGCTGCTATGCAATGGTAACAATTGTGCTTCTTCCGTTGGATCAGATTGGTGCATTTTCAGGCTGAAAACCACCTGCACCTTCTAGGTCAGCTAGTTTGTATGGTTCAAATGGGAGCAGCACGGGCGTTGTCAAGTGCCATTCTTTAAATATCTACAGAATGAAAACCTCTTTGTAACAAAAAACAAGTTTATTTTCGGGTGATGTATAAACAGTTTTCCTGCATTTTACATTTTTTATTCTAGGTCCCAACCAATTTATAATGCATTTTAATGGGTGCGTTTCCCTGATTTTCAGTGATGATTTGCCGGATTTTGCATCAAAATTTTGTCCTGATGTTCCCAAAAACTGCTTTTGTTCCCTCTATGAATGTTATTATTTGTGAAATAAAGCGGTTTAAAATACTAACCAGTATACACAGTATACAACAGGTAAGGATTTAAGAATCTTGTTGTATACTACAGAGCTTATCTTTTATCTGCTGTGTATCCCGTGCCTTTTCTCCTTTTCCAGCTTGAATGGCTGACCCCATGGCTACACAGCAGTTTATTTATATAAACTATAGTAAAGTTTCTGAAGCAAACACACCAGCTGTACCAGTGCAGAGAAACAGTACATAATGATTTATTACTTTAAGACACTTTCATTTTTTGGCTTTATTGTCCCTTTAACCCGTTATTAACACAGTAAATATTGTATCTCAAAGTAAAATGGACTTTGCTTAAATCTTTTCAGTACTAAGAAAAAGTTACTTTAACATTTCCCTGATTTTATATTTTCCCGGTTTTACATAATTTTTTCCTGGTCCCCTGAAAAACGAAAAATGGGGGTTCTACTGTTTTTTCACTAAGGCTTTACAAAGTTTCACTAAACAAAAAGAGTGGCATTAATTGTGCAAGAATTATGAATTGTCATTAATATTCCTCTGATGTTCCCGAGGTACACATATGAATAAAGGGATGTTCCTGAAGTTTGGCATACAAGCAAGGCTCAAGAGGAGGGACACATTCCAGGTGTAAACATTCTACTTTATGACCTCAAAGCAGAAGAGGGAAACTTATCACCTTATCTCATCTGTGTTAGTAAAATGTAACTACTGCATATATTTCTCTAGTCAGCAGTTTATATGGATAAAGGTAAGAAACAGAAGCTTATACAAAAGGGAGGAAGAACGACAAGTATAAAGTCCCCTCTGAGACCATAAAACGTTATCTAATCTCAATAAGGAGTGGGATGGAAGCAAAACAATGTTTGCAAAGATGAGAGGTTATAATTAGGGTAGTGTTACACACGGTGTTTGACGAACCACACTGCTTTCCACCCCATATTGAGGGTGGTGGCACACGTGACAAATCACCTCTTCTTCGGGCAACTAATCTCCCAGAAATGCGTTCCCGCTGGCTAGAATGTAAATCGCTGGCTGGTTGGCCCTTGGATCGCTTCGTTTTTCCGAAGTTGCCTCACGAGATTAGTCATCTGAAGAAGAGACGATTTGTCAATGGGAGACTAATCTCCCCAAGGAGCAGCGTGTGCCCCCACCCTAAAATGTGCTGACCATCCGCCTCACACTGCACAAACAGGGTACACTTTGGGCCAAAAATGCATACTTACTTGTTCACTTAATGTGTGTAGACAGGTAAATGCATTGCCAGTGCCAAGAAAGGGTGGAGTAGGCTGCAGATGAGCAGTTTCCACAATGGGAGACATCAGCCTTTGGGGATCCTCTGCACCCAAACCATTAAAATATATGGGTTTTAGGACAAGTGTATTCATTTAAGTAGAGGTACAGGATCCGTGTTTGGGATCCGTGTTTGGGAACCAGTTATCCAGAAAGCTCTGAATTACAGGCCATATTCCATAGACTTCATTTTAGCCAAATAATACAAATTTTTAAACATACTTTTCATTTTTCTCTGTAATAATAAAACAGTAGCTTGTACTTGATCCAAACTGAATATAATTAATCCTTATTGGAGGAAACCCGAGCCTACTGGGTTTATTTAGTGTTTACATGATTTTATAATAGACTTGTAGGGATTTGAAACTCTTAGACACCCTTACACTTTACATACAGGCACATCCCTACTAATATGGACACCTCAGTGGGTCCTTATGGGGACCTTGTGCTTATGTAACCCCTGCAGTTCACACAGTGTACACCAGATGGCACCGTGCCAGAGTATAAAAGGTTTAGGAACCATGTGCTCTGGGTCCATTGCTTTGGTCCATTGCTTTAACCCAACCAAGCAGGCTGGAAGGGAATGGATAGTGCTGACCCTAGGCGCCTTGGCCCTAGTAATTAGACAGCTATACTCGTTTATAGATCGCTCTAGGAGTGATAGGTTATTTAGTTGAGCAGCTCAAGACTCCGCCGAGGAGATTAGAAGGATTAAGATCCCAGGGTATTACTGACCCAGAGTAAGGAACCAAGTGTTGAGATAGGGATGTCAGGAGTTCCCCTAGTCTGCCACTGGAAAGATATCCTGAAAACTGGGCTATACCCATCACATGCTGTCAGCTTACTCTCTGCTGTATATTCCCTAGCCTGTGGGGATTCAGCCTATACGTGCTGGGAGTATATGCTTCCTTTATGCTGCTGTGTATGTTCTATACTCCCTTGTGGATCAATGTGCTAAATGATCTATGTGCTATTGTTCAATAAATACTGTTCTTTGTTCAACTGTTAAAGAATTACTGGCGCCCATCATTGTGCTATCGCACCAGGTTACAGTTACACTACACCCTTGCCTCCACACCGTTGCGAGAAAGAGAGCTCATCGGTGGTCTCAGCCCACCAAGGAAAGTAGCTTAAACTGCCCTAGCACAAGTCAGTTTACTATAGCGCTACAGACTTATGGCATAAAGATACAAATTACAGAAAGATCCGTTATCCAGAACACACCAGGTCATTCTGAGCATTCTGGAAAACAGGTCCCATACCTGTATTAAGTATTCATTCATAAGTATACATTTGCTGAAAAAGCTACAAAAAAACTCCTTCCCTTTACACAAAACAGGCACCGTCTACCCATATATTACAGATATTTATCCTGACTATGTGAACGTCATCCCCGGCCAGGACCACATTCATTTTCATCATATATACAGACTAGGTTGCAAGTTCAAATTGCTTTTCCAGTGTTAAACCACCCAAATGGTTTTCCACATGAGTCACCTTGAAGAAAGTAAGAACGATGGGGACTACAACATGGAAGCTGGTCATTGCTTCTCTAATAAACAAAAGGGAAATAATGTTTTGTGATCTTAATTAATCAATAATCTAAGAAACTAATGGGGATGCAATCCTCGTATGATTATGTAGGCCAGCCAATAAAATCTGTGCCATTGCTATCATTTTATTTTGAGGATCAAGGCATGGGAAAGGTCATGTAGTGAACTATACAAGGCTTTACTAATAGTTGTGATGATGTGGCAAGTGAATCACTTCTCTTTATCAGGGAGGTAAGACTCAACAGAGTAGGTGGAAACATTTGCTTTTTTTATCTTGATTTGTATGATCTTGAGTTAACTACTGGACACATTTTAGAAACAGGCTTCTCACTAAAACTGGTAATCTCAGCAATCAATCTGACAAGCCATTGAGCTTATCAGAGAAAAGACAGCGCTTAGTGGTACTATGAGGAAACCCACCTTTGGATTTTGTAGTTTGAACAAAGCAGAAATGACATGGAAGTAATAAAACGTTATCCTTTCGCCTGCACAGAATGATGTTGGGCTAATTAAATGATTGCCCTCCAAAGAGCATAATCAACCATCTTGAAAGTGGGCACAACAGGCCATCTGTATACCCAAAGTTCAAGCAGTAGCTTTTTAATCTAATCTCACAAGTGATTGCATTTATTTTTTAACATCACAATTTCCAGTAGTGTGCAGTCACTGGATAAGGTTACATTTTCTCAAAGGTGAAGGCAAAACAAGTACAGGTATGGGATCCATTATCTGGAAAAATGTTATCCAGAGAGCTCTGAATTACTGAAAGGCCCTCTACCATAAACTCCATTGTATGTATATTATAAATAATTCCCTTTATCTCTGTAATAATAAAACAGTAGCTTGTACTTGATACCAACTAAAATGTAATTAATCCTTATTGGAAGCAAAACCAGCCTATTGGGTTTATTTAATGTTTAATGGTAGACTTAAGGTATGGAAATACAAATTACAGAAAGATCCGCAGCACCAGGCCCAAGCATTTTAGATAACAGGTACATTTTGATTGTACCAGACATTCAACAAGCGGCACCAGATAAATTATAAAGAAACCTAGAACTTTAGTATTTGAGCGCCAGACCTAAATCAGTTTTCAATTCATTCACATAAGAATCACAGTCAATTAATGTTTTGTAATATTTTCAGTCTTCAGGCCACTGGATCACTTTGGTGTGGTTGCTCAAGGCTCACACATTACAGATCTCACTATCCAATCTTCTACCATAAGCAAAGTAAAGCTAGCCATAGATGTTGAGATTTTTAAAAGATCAGATCCTGATCGTGAGACCACGATCTTCTCGGAACGATCGTACGAATTTACCATCAACTAAAAAGACCAATTTGCCAGGAAAACAAAGGGGAGCTGCCTGCTTGGCCCTGCAAACATAGATAGATTGCACTGGGACCGACAAAGATTTTTTAAACCTGGCCGATCAATTTCCTGACAGATGTCGGCCAAAAAAACGTAAGATGTACGATCGTTCGAATCCCACTAACCGCACGATAATTTCGAAGGATTGGTTGGGCTTCCCTAAAATCGGTCATTCGGCAAGAAGAATCGTCGCGTCTATGGGGAACTTAAGGATGAACCGAATCCCCAATTTAAAGATTTGACTAAATGCCAAGCAGACCACAATAGATTCAGCCGAATCGTTAACCGACTATACCTAATTTGTATATGCAAATTAGCATCATTACTGGAAGAGAATTTGTCGTTTTGTTTTTAAGTCAATCCATAATTAAAAAGATCATGAAATAATTAGGATTTGATTCAACCAGACACTGGGGGCCCATTTATTAAACCTTCAGTTTATCTAGTCGAGGTTTTTGAGGTGAAACAATTTTCGTGGGGGAAAATTTTTTAATTTTTAGAGATTTATTATACCCCAAAGCTGCAAAAAAATGGAAAATACTCCATTTCAACCCTGTCGAGGTCATGTAGAAGTCAATGGCAGGTGTCCCTGAAGTTGTTTCTTGACATTACATAAAAGGTATATGTTCATTAAGTTTAACTAAAACCAAAATATATATCTTAATACAAGATACTTTAAAAGAAAAAGGAATTCGACAGAGTAAATATTATTTGGAACTGGAATCTAAACAAATATAGGAAATTTGGAGATATAATTTTATATTAATATACTGGGTAATACTAAAATGAGCCCCCCTAAATGAGTATTAACACATAGGGGGTTATTTATTAAAACCGGAATGTTAAAATCTCGAAAAGAGTTTTTTCACTAGAAAAAACATTTTTCAAAATTATACCCCGATGCTGCAAAAAGCCTGGATCTGACAATCCGCCATCTCAGACCTGTCAAGGTCCTGTAGAATAATGGGAGAGGTACCTATCTCAATTTGAAGCTTTTGTGGTCTGCGCTGGGTTTAGCCCAAAAATCTGACCTTTCATGGTTTTTTTGGCAAAAACTCGAAAAATTCAAGCAGTTTAAGAAAAAGCCCAAAAATTTCAAGCAATTTAGGAAAAAGCCAGAAAAATGTGAGCTATTCGGGTTTTACCTTGATTTTATCGAGTTTCTTTGCGATCCAATTAAATCAAGTTATTTATTAATAAATAAGCTAAAATTGGGTATGGGGGTTTGCTCCTGTTTTTTTTTTTAAATAAATTATAAATTTGGATTTCGGGTGTTTACCATGGTCTTGGTGAACCATATGATTCAGACAGCCAGAACCCATAGGGAAGAAGGAAAATGGGGAGATAAAGTTGAGACCAATTTTTTCTGAAAATCACCCGCCCTGATTGATATGAAGTGGTTTAGCCTTCCTGCTAGTAGCAACATTTATCATAGTAACCAGTAGTTTAACATCCATTAACTGCTTACTGTGCATGTGTATCTTTTTATAAAAAATGCTTCAAAGGTTTTAATGGGACAAATGACGCAATTTCGGTAATAAAGTAATCAAGTCAAAGACACAAAATAAAGACAACGCAGTGAATGTTATGGAAACAATGGTCACATGTAGCAACAAGGGCAATAATAATCATAGTAAATAATTAAGCAACCGTGCGTGATGATATTGATTTTGCTATCATGAATTGATTCGGGAAGGCAATTACTTGCAGGTACACAGCCAAGTCAATTGTGTTGAATCTGGCATTGTTTGCTGACATGCTATTGTGATACACTGACCTGTGTTTAGCACAGAATCTACATATTGCACAACACAAAGGACACAACTGAAGCACTGGGTGTACATTAAAACTGGGCAGGGCTTAATTCCCCTATAGTATTTATCAAGGAATGGGGCATTCTCTGAACTGCAGGTTCTGGAAATGTAATAGACTTAAATGATGTGAATGCATCCAAGACATACTAGAACCAGATTTTGCATTCTGACCATGAACCGTGGCCACCTCAATATATTATTGTCAGATTTGTTTCAGTACATCAAAATATCAACTAAATACACAAAACAAGAACCAAAAAAAAAAAAACCTCTTGTTCAACATTGAGGAAATAACCTCATATAAATAACACAATTTTATTTTTAAGCCCAGATAAAAGGAAAAAGGAGGTATGACGCATGCTTCGTATCAATATCTTCAGTTTCTATTTATCAGACTCCAAATCTTTCCAACTTTCTCCTTTCCTGTATGAGACCAAAACTATGTCATGTTCTGTTTGTGTAACAATTACACTAATTCAATACAGGTCACTCTGTTTTTACTGTGTCCATAAGATATTTTGGAAGGTAAACACTAGCCAATTAGCTACAGAGAAGAATAGAAGGAAAGAAATATATAACAGAGGAAGCTTGCCATTGGGGAGGTCACACAGTGGCTACTTAACATCAACAGCTATACAATCCTATATAACCAATCAGATTATTTACAGGAGGCTACACTAAGTAAAGGTTAAAATAGAGGCAAGGTTATTCAAAGAGTCAAGATTTTCTCTAGGCTGAACACATTTACTCTTCGTGCCATTTAGATATTTTACATATTACTTATCTACCCAAATATTTTTTTTTTCGGAATCTGTGGTTCCATAACCCTACCATGCCCCAAAGGACAGCTTAAAGAAAAAATGTTATGGGTAATATTTGTGGTGAATGTGCAGAGTAGCTACAGCCCACTAAGCTAAAGGGACCCCTCCTAATCATAAAAGTATTTTAAAACACAACTTGGCTCAAACACTCCTACCACTGGTGAATGCACCCCTAGATAGCTATTAACCCAAACTGTTTAGGCATCCTGCACCCCCAAACTGAGGTACTTTAACATCGTCTTGGACCAGGATTCAGGCAGCCAGAGCCCAGCGGGAAGAAGGAAAGTGGGGACAGATATAAGAGATCAATTATTTCACACATCATGATTGATATGAAGACTTTCTCTAGGCTGAACATATATACTCTTCATGCCATTTAGATATTTTAGGGAGCCCTCCTAAGCACAAAGGTCTGTCTGTCTGATTGGTTATGTCCCTTTTTTCTTGTTTATTATGAAGCTTTAAAGGAGAACTAAACCATAAAAATGAATGTGACTAAAATGCCATATTTCATATACTGAACTTATTGCGGCAGCCTACAGTTTCATCCTGTCAATAGCAGCAATGATCCAGGACTTCAAACTTGTCACAGGGGGTCACCATCTTGGAAAGTGTCTGTGACACTCACATGCTCAGTGGGCTCTGAGCAGCTGTTGAGAAGCTAAGCTTAGGGGTTGTCACTAATTATCCAGCAAAAAATGAGGTTGGTCTGTAATATAAGCTGATGCTACAGGGCTGAATATTCTCTAATTCTCTAAATGATGATGCTAATTACACTGGTTTCTGTGCTGCCATGTAGTAATTATCTGTATTAATTATTAATCAGCCTTATATTGTGACATTTCTATTCTATGTGTACTGTATATTATGAGTGGGTCCCTAAGCTCAGTAAGTGACAGCAGCACAGAGCATGTGCAGTGAATCAGCAGAAAAGAATATGGGGAGCTACTGGGGCATCTTTGGAAACAAGGATCTTTAATGCTAAAGGGCTGTGGTTGCCTTGGGCAGGAAACCTATTTTATTTATTAATAATCTATAGTATTTGTTTCGATTGTGGAAACATAAAAGGCAGTCGGTCCAAAAACAAAAATTCTTAGGACACTGAAAAGTAATGTTAATGGTCACATATGTATCCTCTAGTAAAACAACAGACACTACACCTTTCAGTCATAGCAGATAGCTCAGTTCATATATATGTGAAGTAACTTTTGCCATCAATGCAATTCAAAATATCTGACCCCAAAATGTTCTGTTCCATGTCCATATAAAATTAACATTTCTACTATAGATTCTATAGATTTCTATAGATTCACCAGTAAATTTTTAACATACCATAGCCATGAGAAAGTTCTGAATAGTAGTACAAGGTGCTATATAAATGCTCAGCACTTATATTATGTATACATTATAGAATGAAAATATTATTCAAAGCTGTAGCACACCAGGCACTCATTAAACAATTCAGAGAGCGGAATATTTCTTTACTCATTAGACAACATTACAGAAGTAATTTTGCCAATTATCACATTAGATAAAGTGGTAGGACGAATCTACCAGGGTCACTGGAGTTGAGAACTCTTCTATTAGGAAATCAGTTTACAAAGTCCTATGGGCAGCTGGATTAAAGCCATTCAACTGTGGAAAGATTAAGTTCAGTTCCAATTCATCCACCTAACTGGCAAGTTTTTTGATGTACCAATAACATGATCAGTGATGGCGTGATCTAGTGTGATTCAGTAGGCATGGGACAAAGGTTAGAGAAGTTATCAACGATCCATCATGACACTATGTCTTGTTCTATATCATGCAGTTTTAACTAAAGGTGCATTCCCTCACTCAATTTGATGCATAAGTGACAAGACAAAAAAAAACCCCAAAAAAACAATGTTTTCATTGCCACAAGGTAACACAGGTGTTAAACATAGCAGGTCTAGAAAATCTGGACCTGCCACCCACCTTAACCCACAACAGAAACCTGATTTTGCAGCCTGAACCTGCCTGACCCACAGGTTAAACCATGGATATTGGATAGGACTCCACATCACTAGTCCCAAGGTTTGCTTTCAACCAAACTTTCAATTATAAGAATGTTAGATGCAGATGGTGTTAAGATGGCCATACACAGGCTTATATATTAACCTACTACTCATCCCCTTCAGAGTTGGAGCTTACTGCCTTGTGTATGGAGGCCTCCTGAAGGCCTGCCCAATCTATATCTGGAATGTTGATTAGGTCCTTGTCCAGCAGGTGTTGGTGGGCCTGAATAATCCAATCATTGGCCAAAGGGGCGACAATAGCATTAGTCCAATATGGCCCCATAGCATGGGTGATCAAATTGGGGAGAAATCCACTTGTTTGGCGACTTTGCCAAATATGTGGATCTCAAGGTGCATGGCAACCTTAACAAATGATGTATACATGGCTGGAATGTGTCTCAAATGTCTAAGATTTATTACATAGCAACATAGTAAGTTAGGTTGAAAAAAGACACACATCCATCAAGTTCAACCTTTTAAACTTTTTTTAACCTGCCTGCCAGTTGATCCAGAGGAAGGCAAAAAAAAAAACAAAAAAACATCTGAAGCCTCTCCAATTTGCCTCAGAGGGGGAAAAATTCCCTCCTGACTCCAAAATGGCAATCGGACCAGTCCCTGGATAAACTTGTACTATGAGTCATCTTCCATAACCCTGTATTTCCTCATTTGCTAAAACAATACATTATAAAATACTTATCTTTCACATGTTTTGGAAGGGAGAGGTCCTGCTACCATCATCTCCAGTAAGACATGGAGCAAATACAATAATGATGATTAATGGGGCACCATCTTCTGTACCATTACAGTTCACATACACAGTAGAGAAAGTTACATAAACGGTCTACACACACACACACAGCAGAATTTATTTAATGTTCTCCACTATGGTTGCATGGGTTTCCTACTTCACTTTCCTTCCACACTCCATAAAGACATACAGGCTCCGGATAAAATTAAATCTAGTGTGTGAATGTGATAGGGACCTTAGACTGTAAGCTCCACTGGGGTAGCAACTTATGTATAATCTCTATAAAACTCTGCAGAATATGCCAGCGTTATATAACTAATGTCCAATAATTTTTTTTTTTACCATGTTTAATCACTGAATACCACACGTTTTTGCATAAAATTATTTGCCACAAGGCGCCAATATGGTACAGGTTTGGGATCCGTTATCCGGAAATAGTTATCCAGAAAGTTTCGAATTATGGAAAAAACCATCTCCCATAAATTGCATTTTATCCAAATTTATAAAAATGATTTCCTTTTTCTGTGTAATAATAAAACAGTACTTTGTACTAGGTCCAAACTAAGCAAATAATTAAGCAATAATTAATCCTTATTGGAAGCAAAACCAGCCTTTTGGGTTTATTTAATGTTTAGATGATTTTCTAGTAGATTTAAGGTGTGAAGAATACAAAATTACAGAAAGATCTGTTATTCGGAAAACACAGGGTCCCAAGCATTCTGGATAACAGGTCCCATACCTGTATTGGGTAAATCTCAGTGCCTTTCTATTGGAAAGGTTAGAAGAAAATAGAGGTACAGCCTGATCTGCAATTAATCCATCCAGAGAGAAGATTGGTACTTGTCTTGAGCCCCAGAGAGCATGCCATTTGGAGTTAATAACATCCCCTGTGACCCAAAAAGGAAGTAAAAACTTTCCACGTTTTTCTTTCCCAAAGCCGATTACTTGCATTGAGCAGTCACACTGGTAACGTTGTATGGTTTCGAGAGGACACACGTTCATTATAAACAGATGGCAGGCATGCATATCCCTTGGTATTATCGGACAACTTTTCTTTCACTTTCATAACAAATTAGCCCGGTAGTTTCTCCTGCACCTGAAAAAAGTTATGGGATTGCAGGCCTCAAGGCAAGGCACGCGGTGGCCAAACTTAAATGTGCACAGCTGTCATTCAGGGTTAGCCAGAAATCTGCCTCTGGCATGTAACGCTTATTAGTCCTTAATTAGAATACATTTAACTTACCACAAAAAAAAAATCTGAATAAATAGAAACTCTGAAGCAAGCAATATTTTAAAATTAAGATGTGAGATCATTAAAAAGCTGTCATAATCACAAGTTCATAAATAAAAATACAGTTTGCTCATGATAAACTCACATTTTTCATGCTCATAGATATAGCATTTTGTAAATCACTAAACGTCATCACGTCGATTTGCCACACTGTGTAGTAACTAGCCTTCAGCAATCATCCTAATGCTTTATTCAAAATATTGTTTATACAGGGTGTGCCAAGTGGGACCATTCTATTAATGAGCACAGCAGATCCATGCAGAGAGGAGGCTGACCTCCAACAGTTACCACCGTTTAACCCACCAGACCCAGCTTCCATCAACTTGTACAGGTATAGAATCAGTTTTCCAAAAACATGTTATCCAGTTCAGGGAAGGCCTTCATTTTAATAAAATAATTCAACCTTTTTAAAATTGTTTTCCTTTTTCTCTGTATTAATAAAACAGCACCTTGCGCTTGATCCCAACTAAAGGTTCATTAATTCGAAGTAGAGGTAAAACAATCTTATTACTAATCTTATTAGGTTTATTTTATTTATAAATTATTATTTAGCAGACTTAAGAAATGGTGATCCAAATAAGAAAATACTCCTTATCTAGAAAACCTCAGGTCCCGGGAATTATGGATAATAGGTTCCATACCTGTAGTATGACTTTTATATGTATGAGGCCATCAAATTTAAGCAGAGCTACTAGACATTTAACAGTATGTCTGGTTTTAGGACATTAAATGTATTTTTCTCTGTAACAATAAAACAGTACCTTGCAATTGATCCCATCTAAAGAATAATTAATCCTAAATAGAAGCAAAACAATCCTATTGGGTTTATTTAATTTTTAAATGATTATTTAGCAACCTTAAACAGATACTGACACAAGAAAATAACCTTGTTATTAAAACATTGTCTTTGAATGCTATTTATAATTCACCCCTCCCTCCTCGGTCCTCAGCTCCAGGGCCGGATTTACACAGTGGGCACCCTTAGGCCGATGTCGTTCGTCACCCCGTCTCTCCCTTTTATTCGCTCAAATTTTCATCATTGGGACTGGAGCAATGGGGATTGGTGCATGGGAGATTTAAAAATCTATTGTATCTCCTGCTCATTCCCAGTGTTTCTGAACCAATGTGGATGTGGTTGGGCAGCAAGCTGCCCCCTAAAGTCCTGCTGCCCTAGGCCCGGGCCTAGGTTGCCTCTCCACAAATTCGGGCCTTCTCTGCTCGTAAGCCAGGCTGATAGCTGAGGGGGGAAGGCTAAGAGCGGAGGAGGGAGGGCTGAGGACGAAGGGTTTTTGTAATGAGGGCTGAGGAGGGAGGGCTGAGGACTGAGGGGGGGGCTGAGGAATGAGCCACGAGGGGGGGGGGAGATTGCAACAGCAAATGTGGGCAGCACGGAGGTGTGACTGCAGTTCCTTCGGATAAGTGAGTAGACGAAGTGATGAATCTGCATACTTCTTCTTTAATAGAGTGCATGCAGGAGCGTGTTCTCCTACTGATGTCCAAAAATGTGTTCCGCAGAGAGTATTCAATGTTCACTGCAGATTGCTCACAGAAGACTGCAATTTATTACACATTGCATACAAAAACCTGCAAATTGTATCCATTGGGACCTATGCCTCTAGGGCACAATCTGCACCTTTTACCTAGGGTTGCTACTTGTTCTGTTTTTACATTGGCTGCCCAATTCAAAATTGCCTGTCCGGATTTCAAAAGTCTGCAAAAATACACACACACACGTCTCCTGCTCTACCCCCTGTCCAAATGGTCTGCAGGTATAAAAGTTGGCAACCCTAACTTCACTGAATATAGTGGCACTTCCTAGGTGTGTTTGGGAGTAATAAGGGGAAAGTCAGGTGCAGTGGAGTAACTAGATGTTACTGGACACAACAGCAAATGCATTTCAGGGTCCCAAAACATTGAACTGACCTATACAAACAATACAAATCAAACATTTTCATTAATTTGGGCCTTACTGTTATCTCTACACTCCTGGGCCCCCCTGCTACCCCAAAGTTTGCTGCCTAACCAAAAGCCATGTACCCCTTATGAATACAGTACTACCAAACAAAGGCAGCAATGTATTCATAGGAAACAGCAGCTGCTTGGGTTCCATTCTATGACTGCAAACATCCCTGATTTTAGGCACAAACTGTTGTAACCAGTGTTCTGAAATTGTGTTTTCACAAGCATGCAGAAAGCAAATTAAATATTTTTCAAAGTTCTGGAAGAATAGCATTCATTTAAGAAACCATTATTTTTACAGCGTAAAACAGGCCTGTATTACATGAATGGGCCAGATATCCAACTCGAAAGAGCAACAGGGTATCGGTAATGGCATATACAGATAAAGCCATAAAGATTCCAATAACAATGTTAAAGTTATTGTTCAAAGTCCTAGTAGTGCTGGTAGCTTTACTGATTGTGTAGCAATCAGCCTGTGCAAATATTTATACCTACTACACAAGGGATAATTACATAATATTAAACATTGGCTCAAAACCCCGTGCTGTACTTCAACCACGGAAAAGTTCCATATGGTTATTTAAGAAGGTAATTTCTACCCTATAAAGTGTCTGACTGAATGATAAACAAACTTATATTGACTGCGAGTTATTTTACATTATAAATGTAAATACAGAAATGAATGGGCTCCAAGAAACCGATGCAAGCAGCAGACAAAGGTTTCTTGGTGGGTTTAAAACGTCACCAATTCGACCCAGATAGTCAGGTGTTCATTAGTCCAACCTCGTGGCAGCGGATACTTGTATACTCTTACAAAAAAAGGATATCCATTATGTTATGTTCCCTCAAAGAACTTCATTCATATAAATACATATTTGTCAGCATTGGCTCAGTGCAATAAACAACTTTTGACGCAATTCATGCCCCAATTTTTGGTGGGTTTCCCGGGAGGAAAGCCATATTCTGTCTCTGGGGATGCCTGTTGGGCCAAATAAACTTGTTAAGCAACTTGCCCGGGGTGCTGGTAAATAGTTACATAGTACCGCACTCAAGAGGAATACTTGTGAAAAAATTCAAGATTTATTGAAAAAATCTGATGTTTCAACACCAACGGTGCTCTTTCACAAGGATATATATATTTGGTAAATGTATGGCTAGTGCTCATAAAGCATTATACTGGTATGTCCACGATAAATATAAAGGTCAATATAAGATGAAACGTCCATCAAACGGTAGAACATTGAGAAAATACTTGTGTTTTCTATTTGGAACTGCAGAATTCTCATTCAGCCAGCTTCTGGTTAATATAAAACTGATGCTAAAGGTCAACAGCATCATCATGGCAGCCTCTGAATCTGCCACCAGGTGGCAAGCTCAGCTTCAACATAAAAACACACAGGGGAGGGAGTCGCAAAATCACATACCATGAAGCTTACAGTATTATTACTTTTTAAGCTTTAATAATAAAGTTCAGTATATAAAATATATGTTTAGCCATATTCATTATAAGATTTTAGTTCTCCTTTAAAAGTGAAAATTCTCTAAAAGTGTCATAGCAGCACTATTTCTTAAAGTGGACCCGTCACCCAAAAAAATTATTCAAAATCCTATTTTATCAAAATGAACTTTAATTACACTATATAAATTATTTGAATTTTGTTTCCTTCAGTCTGGAAATTCATAATTATAGCAAGCAGGCAGGAGCCATTTTGTGCACACTGTTATTAGGACAAGCCTTGTATCATCTCAGAATCTTGTTTGTGCACCAGAATGGGGGACCTGAAGTCCAGCCCTGTGCCCTGGTTACACAAGTAAACGGTGAAGAGAACAGGGAAATGTGGGGAGAGCAGTGACATCTAGGAAGTGCTGAATGGAAAGTGAAAGCAATTGTCTGCCCCGCCTCTATGCCTAGGCATAGAGGCGGGGCAGACAATATTTGATTGACAGCTGAGATTTTTAAATGAGTTTACAACAGCTATGAATGCTTTAATAAAAAATAGAAATTGGATTTCATGTTTTATTTGAAAAGGACTTTTATTATACAGATTTTTGTGTCTGGGTGACGGGTCCACTTTAATTTAACTATTGGTACTTATGGTCATTTCACTGGATCATCCCAGGTACCCCCAAACCCATAAGGCATGGTAGGTATCATTCTCTCTGGCCAAAGCCAGTATCCTTCAGACCATGAAGTGTATGGCATATTATCAGACCATTGCATTGTGTTTTGGGCATTTTTCTAGTCTATGGTGGCTTCAAGCCCTTTAGCAGTGAAGGTCTGAGCCTAACCTAACCTGAGCTTAGGGACCAACTCTACAATGTACAGTTTGCACACAATGCCTGGGCAAATGCTCCTAACTCTTTACTTACCCCTCGGTGCAGATTCTGTCCAGCGGAGTTCACGGCAGCCATCTTCTTCTATCCGGTAATCTTCGGGAAGTAAGTGCCATATCGGCACGTGCAGTTGGAGCGACAACTGTGCAATCTCTGAAAGTCATGGAAATTGCCAAAGTGCCACTCTCATACTGAAGATTACTGTAGAGCCGGAAGATGGCTGCCGTGAACTCCGAGGAACAGAATCTGCACCGAGGGGGAAGTAAAGAGTTAGGGGCATTTGCCCGGGGTAGCAGTTAGGGTGGCGGGAGGAGGGTCTATGTAGGGTAGGGGGGTAAGTTTTTTTTTTAACTTTATGGTTGAAGCTACCCAAAGCACACTGAGCATGTCCAGTGACGCTGACATTCAAAAGACAGCTGAAGATCCAAGAAGGTGAGCTCCTGATGACTTTAAAGGCCTGGATCATTACTGTTATCGGACTATTGAACATTTCTGCTAGTACAGCAAGTTCAGCATATAAAATATTGCATTTAACTAGCACTGACCGTTCTGTGAAACAGTTTTTCAAACTGTATAACAATTTTCAAACTTTGGTTTGTTCTTTTCTGCCTCTGTTTAGGAGATTAGACGAGAAGGCTAAGCAGTCTGATCTAAGGAGCTTTGCCATTATTAGTAGCAGTGTTCAAAAACGACATGGGTCACCAGTGCTTGGTTCACCGATAGTGGTAGCATTTCATTCATTATTTATTGCTGTTAAAGTGACCCACAGCAATCTATAGAGCTTTGCTGGAAATTTCTGACAGATCAGTAGGACACTGACTTTATTCCATTCAACCACAAAATTCATTAAAACTCACATATTCATAAATACATATACAAGACATTGTATACGTGTGCGATGTGTATTATATACACACACTTTTTTTGTCCCGTCATAAGAGTATATTTAAAGAATACAACTTTTTTCAAAATATGACAATTTTGCTTCTTTAAGGAGTACTTTTAAAAGGTCGCAAATGTGAAAAAATGATTACAGTACTATGGCAACCTTTTCATCCCCCTTCAATGCATATGGATCCTGTTAGACTTCATTCCCAAAGAATTTGTTCTCAAAGGTCCTGTTTCACCATCTGTACTGACCAGCAAAGCTCATGGGAGAACTACAGTCATTCTGACACCCAACCCCAGGAAACCTTGCTGCTCAGAGAAAAGGGCAAGGGCTACACAAATATTACTGAAGGTTGTGTTCACAGTTTTTGGCACAGGCACTTCCACCAGCCTTTTAATACAAGCAGATTAAGAAGGTATGAAATGTAGAAATTAAAAACAATCCCCAAAAATATCTTCTGAGGAAATGTCAAATTCTACTGCTGAATGAGCCAACTGTTTTGTGAAATGATGGATTAATATGCTGATAAACGGAAGTCTTGGAACCTTTAAAAATGTGTTGATTTTAAAGCTTAATGATTTACAATAAGGTAAAATTTTGAAATTAAAACTAAGCAATCTAAAAACTAAGCAAAGGTGTGGTCTCCAAAATAAAAATGTACATATACATATATACATATATATATACATATATACATATATATATACATATATACATACATATATATACATATATACATACATATATATACACATATATACACATATATATACACATATATATATACACATATACATACATATATACATACACATATATATACATATATATATACATATATACATACACATATACATACACATATACATATACATATATATATACATACATACATACATACATACATACATACATACATATATATATATATATATATATATATATATATATATATATATATATATATATATATATATATATATATATATATATATATATGCAATTTCGTGAGGCAACTTTGAAAAACGTATCGCCGCATGTGAATAGGCGCAGACGACTTTAGCGCTAGCAGGTGCGAGATACCAGCAAGCCATTCAGGGAGATTAGTCGCCTCAAAGACGCGGCGATTAGTTGCCAGGCGACCAATCTCCTGGAATCTTCACGTTTAGCCCTAGCCTACAGAATAAATATAGCATTTTAGCTTGCACTTTTGCAGCTAATCTATTGGCAATAAAATGCCTCCGTCGCTTTCCTTCTCCTTAACAATGCCATATACATACACTAGCTATCTGGTGCACAAAAAACATTTAAAAGATAAGTAAATAACGGAGACATTACTAATTAGTTATAGCTCGAACTAGAATAATTTAAGTTTATACATACACTAGGGAGGCACCGAATCCACTTTTTTGGATTCGGCCGAAGCCCCGAATCCTTTGTGAAAGATTCGGCTGAATACCGAACCTGATATCTAATTTGCATATGTAAATTAGGGTTGGGAAGGGGAAAACATTATTTACTTCCTTGTTTTGTGGGGGGAAAAAAACACATGATTTCCCTCCCTGACCCTAATTTACATATGCAAATTAGGGTTACACATACACACACACACACACACACACACACACACTAGATCTTCTAGCAGAATCTGCTATACGACAGAGATTCCTATAAATAGATACATATAGCCAAAATCCAATAAATTCTTCACCAAAGATGTCCTATTTAAGGATACAAGTAATTAAATCATGTGGACCATAAAAATGTCATTCTAAGATATGCTAGAATTCCATAAAACACATCTTGTAATGATATTTGTCACTAATTTCTGTCAGGCTCCCACCAGAACTTTATGAACTGTAAAAAGAAGGAACTTTCTATATCAGAATATGGGAATAATTAAGTTTTGTTAACAAGCAAGCATAAATCTATAAAACTCTCCAGAGACTCTTTACTTCGCATTTTTGCTACTAGTAACTTTGAGTCACGCAGAATGTAGTCTTGAGCTCTCTTTCCCCTCTTAAATTACAGCCGGTTTCCCACACAAGCGATTGCCATGGTGCAAGTATGGCAGTGACCCGAGGCTTAAGGGGCAACGCAAAACCAGATTCAACAGACAAGTATGTGGTGCCTTCCAATAACAGAGTTATGCCAAACCACTTTAATGTTGTAAAAGAAGTGAAGAAATGCAAATGAATCAGTAAGGATTATATTGCAGGCCCCTAAAATACCACTGCTCTTGTAAAAGATGACTTTATTAGATTTTTTTTTTTTTGCAAAAACTGCCATAAAATATTGGAAGTGGCCAAGTGATCTTTCAATTACTTGTGACTAAGACCGCGAGAAAAGAATCAAACCGTGCTTTGTTATATGTCTCCATATATATTTAGATTATGCTTTAGTTGCTAGCATCATTCAATTTATAAAAATGTGTTGACTATTGTTCCTTTTTACAGCACAGCCTGGTAGGAATATTCTAAATTTATATGAAAAAAATCCCTGGAATTCCAATTAAAAGGATTTTATTGTTTAAAAATGAGATCTCACAGATCACACAAAACCACCAAAACCTCATAAGTGATACCAACCTCTAAGGCAAAATGTGAAAACCTCAAGTGAACAGAGAAATATGAAGTCAGCAAGTACCAGAGCCACAGTCCTATCCACAATACGCTTAGGGGCTTATTTATTAAAGGTCGAGTTTTAGAGCTATGTGAGCTTTTTTAAAACCTCGAATGAACTCACAACTCAAATGGTTTATGGTTAATAGTTAGAATCAGAGAGTTTGCGTTGCGAAATCTGAATTGATCCAGTTTTAGAGCAAAACCCACCGAAAAAAACTAACATCATGAAGGCTATTAACATGGTTCAAGGGACCTCTGCTATTCACTCCTACATGACCCCGACAGGTTTTAAATGGTGTATTTTTTCAGATATAAATAAATCTCTAAAAATTCAAGGTTTTTTTTTTTTTTTTTAATATGAAAATTCTATTTTTGACTCAAATATAACCTTGACAACACACATTTTTTCATGGAAAACACAACTCGAACCTTAGCTCCAAAAGGGCAGGTCATTAACATAGGCCACATTTCTACCATGTTTTAATACCAGCATGCTTATTGTGCAGGCTACGTAATTGTATGATGGAGCCTAAACAAAGGGGAGCTCCATCCTTAATAATCAGAAACTACTTACAACCATACATGCACTGCTGAGATGATCGATATGGTCACATGGCTCTTCATTCCCCTAGATCAGGTTTAGATTTGGAGATTCTACAATCCCCAGTGCTGGTTTGCAAGTGTTAAAACTTTGTCATGTCCAAAATCATTTGAATAACCACAGCAAACACATCCTAGTGAGCACATATTTCTCAATTAAGATATTCCCATACTAAAAGACAATAATATTCTCATACAACACAATCTAAAAGATTATACAGTACTTTCAGGAGCAAAGGATAAAGTCAAAGACCTGCGATCCAAAAAAATATTAAGGTGACTAATGACAATGCACAATATATTTCTATCTTTAAGAAACAGAAGCCTTATTTCTTAAAAAAGTCAAAACGCTGATTAGGAACCAAGCAGCTTGGTTGCCCTTTGCTTTCAAAATACCCGTATTCCTTTCTGGTCACTGTTGTATTGTTTTGGGTTTCAATGTTATCCTGTCTAGGCACAACTAAAATAATTGTTTAAGTGAAAATTATACAAGAAGTATATACAAATATGAAGACAACTGTCCTATAGCATCTTTTATCTGGTCTTCCAACCATGGCAATGCAACCATTACTACTATAACAACATTATCACATGCTAACTCAATTATTCGTAAACTGTTGGCTTTAGAGTGGTGGGTGGGGCTCAGCCTGAAGGCCAGTTAGGGTAAGAATTGGGGAGGATCACCATTTGCTCTCCTTGATACATCTCAAAGGCAAGCTTGGAGGGCAGTTATGGCGGGAATTAAGGTGAGATTTTGGGTGAAAATATTACCAAATGAAAGATGCCAAACTATGTTTCTATATCTGTACTCATTTCATTAGTTAAGGGGGGCACTAAAAAAAGTTGAATGGATGTGAATAAAAAGAAAATGAAAAAGTCTAGAAAATCAATTGCCATGCTGTAAAATCGTAAAATAAGAAGCAAATTTGTTTAAGGCCAGCAGTCCTATAAAAAAAACATTGCTTTACACTCCAACCAGACAACAAACCAAGAAAAAGACTTTGGGTCATTGGAGAAGCTACCAAGAGGCTGATTTTTTTCAGAGCAGCTTTTTTTGTAACAGGCTGATTAAACATTTGCTGAATAACATAGAAAAGTTAACACAAACAATCGATTAAAACATTTATATTAAAATTACCCCAAGATAATTCTTAGCCATGTCTGCAAAGTCCATAACCATTCTGACAAAGCAGGTTGTAGAAAGCCTAGAGGAACAATAGGTTGTCTGAGAAGAATAATCGAATAGCCAGACATAAATCGAATACAAATTCTAAAGTGTGATCCAAAAATTAGGGTTCATCAATGGCCTCATAGAAACGTGAGCAGTGATCAAGAATAGTCGCTACACACTCCTATCTCAAACTATGTAGAATAGCTGAAAAGGATCTTGTAACAATTATCTGCTCCGCAGCAAGTATTTCAAAAGATGAAGGCTTCACCAGCAACTTCAATTTATTCTGAATATATAAAACTTTCATTACACACAGTCCACCCCATTAAACACATTCATACAGTGTGATGAACATTCAATGAAGTCTACTAAATAGACATAAAAATAGTTTAGGGTTTGAGCATTGTTTTATTTTAGTGCCTTGGTGTTGCCATGCATTCCCAACAGTAGTGACTGTATTTGAAAATAATAGTAGTATTAGTAATAAAGTTTATTGCTTAGTAATCTGGCCTTGTACCCTGCTACCTGTCTTGAAGATCTATTTGTAAAGATTTAAACAAACTGACAGTGTTTAAAATTCACATATCCTGTAAAAAAAAAATACAAGCTTTGTTCGTCTTACATTTGCATCACTGCGTCCATTTCAAATAAATTTGTTTAACTTTAAAATGATCTGAAAACTCACTTTAAATACAGAACTACGCAATACCATCTGTGAAGGAATGAAAGAAGGCAGCCACAGTAATTTCTTTCCAACCAATTCCTTTCAAATTTCAGGGTGGTCTCCTACCCAGTTTGATAGCACTCCTGTTGCCAGGGGAATTAAATGGAAACAGGTGTGATCAAATTTAAATTAAAGTTTTTGCTGTACTTCAAACCACCTGAAGTCATGTTTCCATAAACCCTCTATTGCAGCTACTACAAAATTTGCTAAATGTTTTAACAGGAAAGGGATTATAAATTGCCTGTGGACCATCACATTTTAACTAAAGAAATTCAGAATGATTGGAAATCTCTTATTATCGAATACTTTTTGCACATTCAACATATTTTATTAAGTGTTCACAGGGCAACGACTACTCAAATATGGCAGCACTAGAATTTACCTTGGGGTTCAAATCATTAGGTTGTTATTCTTTTTGGAAAATGAATTGGTTTGACTGTTGGATAAAATTACAGGTATGATTTGTGGACATGTAATTTTTTTTTTTTACATTACTAGGATCTCACGTTTTTAGTGCAAAATATTAGACAATCTCCTAATAAACTTCTACTAAATAAATAAACTCCTATGCACAAAGTTATCTTGTGGCATTTGATGTCATTTTCTAGATGGCGGGACAAAATCAACCAGAAACGGTAAAATATGAAGGCAGAGACCAAAAGAAAAAGATGCACTCAATGAACAAGCAGTATCAGATTGTTCCTGTTGCATTGTGTGGAAGCACAGTTGTAAAGGGCCTAAAGGACTTCACGTAGGTTGAATAAAAGCAAGGTTTTAAGCAAATATTTCCTAAGCAGTAGTCCTAATTAACAATGATACACGTTCATAATAAATCTGGAAAGCCTTGTGCTAGTCACAAGCTCTACCTATTACTCTTTCATGTGTCTTATGTGTGACCATAATCAGTCATTAGCGAAGTATACAAGCATATAGATCATTTTTACATGTATGGGATCCATTATCTGGAAAACTATCATCCAGAAAGATCAGAAGCTTGTCTCCCATAGACTCCATCTTAATTAAATAATTCATAAATGTAAAACAGATTTCATTTTTCTCTGTACTAACAACAGAAACTTGTACTCAATGCCAATTAAGATAATCTTTATAGGTGACAAAACAATTTTATTGTGTTTATGTCATGTTTAAATGATCTCTAGCAGACAAGGAATTAAGTTTTCCCTTGTCAGGAAAACCCCAGGCCCCCGGCATTTTGGATAACAGGACCCATACATGTACAAGAAAAAATAAAAAGGCATTTTTAGTAGATGCTTACTGTTTAGATGTATGCTGTGTCCTGCTTTAGCAAACCTCATACATAATTTTTCTGTTTTTGGGTTATATATTGACTACAATACAATGCTACATTCAAATTACTATGTAAAAATCCACTGCCAGTCATGAGTGGGGATATACAAGGTATATGCAGGGCTTGAGATTAAGAGTTCCCTGATGTATAATTCAATTCTAAACTGAGAATTGAAGTTCAGTCACTTGCCAACAGCATTTGCATGTTTCTTCCCAGAACAAAGTAACATATTTCTTAAATTTAAAATATATATACACACAAGAGCAATTTCCCAGGATACTGAAGTAAAATTCTAATCCTCAAAAACCTTTTGCAAAGAAAGCCACATATTGCACAAATATCTGCAAGGCAGAAGAATTAGGGAAATATCCCGTGTATGACAGAACATAAACACAGAGAGCAGAGTTTGCAGGTTTCTAAGAAAGTTTGTAGGAAAAAAGTTAAAATAAATCTTTAAGTACAAACTCAGAGAACTTCCTGCCATGAGGACAGGTTCGTTAGCATGGAATTTGGCCAACAAAACCTTGGTCAAACAAAAAAGTCAAAACTCTCAACTACCATTCAACAGCACATTACAATTTACGTATTAAGGGATAAACTACTTTGAAAATAATATCCTAAATTGAAACATTTGTGTATTAAGCCTTGATGTGATTCTCATTGGGATCACCGTGTAGCTCTGTAGAAGAAGATTAGCACTTGGAAGTATGTGAATTATGTTAGAAAAATATACAGTCTTTCATAAAACCAACCAACATCCAGTTAGCCCTCATTCATTGTAGCTTAGGTTTCATGTTCAGCTGTGTGTGTGTAATTTTGAAATTACAGTACTGATTCAGTGCTTACTTTGAAAGTGATTAATCAAAGTCAAGGAAAAGCCAACCATCAAATAGGGCATGTTTCAAATTTCCCATTTTTTTGTGTATGTACATGTGTACAGAAAAAGCAAGGAGGAAAAGGATGAGCTTATTTAATCAAAACAGCATCTGGGAGCAAAGAGTAAATGTATCCCATTTAATACCAATTAGCCTACAATTGCTGCTGGACTTGTATTTCATACTCTCTCCATTTCTGCTACTTGATTACACATACCACGCCTAATCTTTTCCTTTCAGCCCACACAACAGATAAATGCCAACTTATATATCCCGGTTTCCTAGTCAGAAGGAAAAGCCATAAACTATGTGTACAATGCTCCTCTTATACATATTTTTTGCCTCCGGTTTCTTAAAGTTTCAGCAGTTCCATTTAGTTTATTACAGAAAACTGGAGACTTTCTGCTTCAAACTGCTTTGAGCCGCGGTTCCAACTCACAAATGGGTAAGATCCAAAAAAATATATAAAAAGGAACGTAGACGGAATATGTGCACTTAATATTTTCAGCCACCTATGGTGGGCCAGATATTGAGATAAATGAGCATCATACTTGTGCCACTTTGTGTGTATATGCTTTAAAATGCTATCCCCTAAGAGGGTGTGTGTGTGTATTGGCCCTTAGATTTCTATTATATGGATTTGTTTTATAACATTTCCACAATTTACCATGTGGCTCATACAGGTGATTGGTCATGTTACCTGTGATGTTTGAAATACTTTAAATTTGTTTGGTTTTATAAGACTTGATAAAGGCACCAGAGTCTCTAGAAATGTTGTCCAAAAAAAAAAAAAAGTGTGCAACTCGTTGAATGCATTGCTGGATTGAATATATAATTCTATATGTGTATCTCAGGGAGATTAGGTCAAAAGCAGCTCCAAATGTTGCTCTAATGTGCTCTATTTATCAATAAAGGTGTTTTATGTGAATCTCTTCCAGTGCTGTTCAACAAAACCACCTTTTATTATAGGTATGGGATCTATTATTACTTGAAATTCTTGGTTCCTGGGTTTTCCAAATAAAGTATTTATACAATTTAGATTTTCCTTGAGTAATACAATGGTTGTCACCTTCATTAGCTCAAGGCCTTTGGCAGTCCAACCTTTGGTCATGCCCCACCTTAGCTCATGAAATAGGTACAGACAAAGGAAAGTTAGTGTATCAGCCAGCCATAATTGCAAGAATATCAGCAAATACATAATCACCCCCAATCTTACTTTAATTGAACTTCAAAGCTGTGGTCGGGAGAGCAAATGGCTTTCTCCCAAATTCTCACACTATCTTACCTACAACCCCGCCCCAACACTGTTCAAAGCCTCCACCCCCCAAAGGTGCCAACCCCAAAGTTTCAGAACCACTGGCTTAAGGCTAGTACAGGTACGGGACCGGTTATCCAGAATGCTTGGCACTTGGGGTTTTCCAGATAATGGATCTTTCCGTAATTTGGACATTCATACCTTAAGGGGCATATTTATTTTGCTATGTAAAACTAAATTTGCAGAAAAAACGGTGTAAAAATCGGTGTCAAATAAATGGCACCATGAAAACGCCAGGTTTGCTGCCGTTATATTACATTGCTTCCAGCAGAAGTCATAAAACATTTACACCATTTTTCACACTGCCTAGTGATATGCGGTGTATTATCCCACTGGTTTTTACACCACATAATAAATATGCCCCTATGTCTAGTAGAAAACCATTTAAACATTAAAGAAACCCCAATAGGCTGGTATTGCTTCCAATAAGGATTAATTATATCTTAGTTTGGATCAAGTAGAAGGTACTGTTTTATTATTACAGAGAAAAGGGCAATTGTTTTTAATAGGGATGCACCGAATCCAGGATTCGGTTCGGGTTTCGGCCGAATCCTTCTGCCAGGCCGAACCGAATCCGAATACGCAAATTAGGGGTGGGAAGGGAAATCATGTGACAGTCACAAAACAAGGAAGTAAAAAAAATTGTGGATTCGGTGCATCCCTAAACATTTGAATTATTTGAATAAAATGGAGTCTATGGGTGATGGTCTATCTGGATAATAGGTTTCTGGATAATGGGTCCCATACCTGTAATACACTAGGAGTTTTCTGTGTTTGCATAGAAAAGGCGGATATCAAGATATCTTTGGGACTTCTCCCATTAACTTATACACAACCTCGGCAAGTCCGAGATGACGGATTTTCAGATTCGGACTTTTACCATCCTCGGGGTATAATAAATCCCGGAAAATTAAAGATTTTATAGTCAACAAAAACTCGAATATTTATATTTTTTGACATTCAGACTTTAATAAATAACCCCCTTAAAGACTGTCAGTTCCATTCAAAAAGCATAGTAGAAAAATGTTAGACACACACAAACTATAAGGTATGTGTATTTTGGCAGGTGAAATCTACTTTAAATAAACATCTGGAAAGGTTTCGTTCACCAACTGGCCGCAGCGCTCGGAGGCTGTATTTACAATGTGCTCTCTGAATGTGGTGCATTTCCTGGGAACAGCTAATTGTTCTAATTTCAATTACAAATTTGCACTGCAAGCCAACTGTAACAGTCTACAAGTATGCAAATGAATGCTTTTGCCTGACAGGATCACGTGAAGGGTTTCGCAGCCCATAAATGAAGTCTGAAGAAAAAATATTTGCATTTGCGATAATTAGGCCAGACAAGGAGGTAGGTATAGCTTTTTCCACTGCAGGCATTATTTTTAATGTAATTGTTACACAGTGAATTTAATCGGTTTGGTTTCTTGGTTTTAGAGGGGAATGATGAATGGATTTAAAAAGGTTTTATTTCCTTTACACCAAATACAAACACATCCGAAATTCTAAAATTCGAATTTTAACAAAGGTTTATATCGATCGTCTGATAACATAGAAGATACATATGTAACAACACATTCTGCAATCAATTAAAAGAAAAAAAAAAAAAAAGGAGGCGAAGGAGAGCAGGAAAAAACAAATGAGATCACCTAAAAAAATCTGAACAGTTTGCACCAGGTCTAGTAACCCACAGCCACCAATCAGACGATTCCTTTCCAACAGATGACCAGCAAATTATACCAGTTAAAGGGGTTTGTCCCCTTTTAATTAACATTTAGTATGATGTAGAAAGTGATATTCTGAGACAATTTGCAATTGGTTTTAATTTTTTATTATTTGTGGTTTTTGAGTGATTTGATTTTTTTATTCAGCAGCTCTCCAGTTTGCAGTTTCAGCAATCTGGTTGTTAGGATCTTAATTACCGTAGCAACTATGCATTGATATGAATAAGAGACTGAAATGTGACTTGGGAAAAACTTAAATAGAAAGAGGAGCATTAAAGGTTGCAGTAACAATAAATGTGTAGCCTTATGGAGCATTTGTTTTTAGATGGGGCCAGTGACCCCAATTTGAAATCTGGAAGAAGACGGCCAATAATTTAAAAACTATAAAAAATGAATAAGTTGAAAAGTTGCTTAGAATTAGCCATTATATAACATACAAAAAGTTAACAAATGAGCAAATGACAGGGAGTGGGTGACTAAGCCGCTACTGTACAGGGGCGGGGAGATTCAAAATAGGGTGACTCCCACAAACATTACGTTAAAGAAAATCACAGGGGAGTGCCAAAATTTCACCCCCCCTGATTATTTAAGGAAAACGATACCCCGATCAATGCATGTCTTTATAAAAAGATATTGCATAAACAGCTCATGTTTAATATCCTGCTTCATGTAAATAAACCAATTACATAATATATAAACTGTTTCTTAAATATTCATTTGGGGTAACATTTTCCTTCCTTCCTTGATCTCTAACCGGAAACCCTGGGCCTGTACTCCTGTTAGACTGTTAAAAACTGCACTGCACTAATTCTCTAGAAGCTCATCACGGCCATCTTCTTTGGCTTCTTCCATCTTCTCTTAAAGGGCACCAATCATGGCCAAAATCATTTACTAAGTACACTATGTGAAAGTTCAAGAAATCCGATTTTTAAAACAGTTAGAATTGTTTGTATAATGTAAATGATCAGCTCACTATTCCTTCTGCAAGATCTCCCCTATCTCCCCTGCAGTTCTAGCTGAGGCAGACATCTTGGATTTCACTGGCTCCTCCTACCTATATCTTCCCAGCCAACTGTAGCTCTGAAATCTCGCACATGCTCAGTTGAAATTCCTTGTTGCTTATCAACCCTTCTAAGCTATTTTCAAATCAGCCAAACCTGTGTGTTAGCTGCTGTACAGTAGTGCTGCCACCTGCTGGAAGTTACTGTGTGCCCTTCATTTGCATCATAACATCACCAGCAGGGGGCAAGATAGGGAAATCTCCTGATACTTCTAGTGGAGGAGTTTACTAAAACAAGGCATTCTGGGTAGAATACTCAAAGCAGTGTTACAATCTGAGCATGCTCCTGAAATTTGCACATTAGAGTCTCTGTTAGAGTCTCAATATGGCCTCCCTCAGTGAAAGAACCCATTTGACAAAGTAAGGGATTTTTTTAAAACCTGCAGTTTTTTCAAAAAACTATATATGTAGTTTGATTAAACGTGTTTATCTTGTACTGGTCTGATTGTTAATATGTGTTTGATTTTGGCTGTGATAGGTGCCCTTTAAGTCAGGGTCCTGGTAGGCATATGTGCAGTGGAGTAAAAGAAAAACTTAGGCGCAAAAAAAACTGGGCCCGGAGAAAAGAAGACTGAAGATGAGGATGATTTTGGCAAATAAGCTTCTACCGAAATACCCCAGGCAAGTGCAGTTTTCTGCTAACAAGTACACTAGCCAAGGGTATCAGAAAAGAGATTATAATCACCTTTATACCTTGAGGGTAAGTGCACACCGGCAGATTCGGGGGGAGATTAGTCGCCCTGACGACTAACCACCTCTTCTTCGGGGGGGCGACAATCTCCGCAAACTGCCTTCACCTACCTTTCAGCCGGCTATATAATGAAAAATCGCCAGGGGAATGGCACTTGCGACACTTTTTCGGGCGACTTCGGAAAACGAAATGCCACGAGTGCCACCCCGCTTGCGATTTTTCATTATAGCCTGGCAAAAGGTAGGGGAAGGCAGTTCAGGGAGATTGTCGCCCCGAAGAAGAGGCAATTTGTCGGCGGGCCGACTAATCTCCCCAAATCTGCCCTTGTGCCCTTTCCCTAAGGGTGGTGGCAGACGGGGAGATTAGTTGTCCAGGGACAAATTTTTGCTTCTGCGGGTGACTCATCTCCCCAAAATGCCTTCCCACGGCAAGAATACAACTTCAAGTGACTTCAGAAATTCAAAGTGATTCGTATGCTGGTGGGAAGGCATTTCAGGGAGATTAGTCGCCGCAGAAGCAAAGATTTGTCGCTGGAAGACTAATCTCCCTGTCTGCCACCACCCTTAGTTGTTCTTTAAAGGACAAGGAACGGCTGATGTCTAATTACCCTTTTTGTCCCCAAACTGTTGCTCATATCCAGAAGAAACAGCACAGGTCTGGCATCTATTTTCCATAATGCCGCTATCATACCTATATTTCCCAAGGCTCCACTTTACATCTTCTTCAGAGTGCCAGACTTGCACATGCACACAATAGTAAAAAAATGTTTATTTTACGCCAGAAACTTGATGCATTGGTTGTTAGAATAAATGGGGTAAAGCTTGATATATTGTATGTGTACGGCTCCTTTAAAAATATTCTGCAGCAATATGTGCACAGCACACATTTGCACCTCCCATTGTATTACCCTTTATTTATCCATTAGAGGTATGAGATCTGTTACCTAAAAAATTGTTATCCAGAGAGCACGGAAAGGCGGCAATGCTGTCTCCCATAGAGTCTTATTTAAACAAAATACCTTTTTGTTTTTGTTTTTTTGTTTTTTATTACGGAAAGAGGCCCTCTAAAAAATGCCACATCCCAAGAATTCAGGTTAAAGGAACAGTAACATCAAAAAATTAAAATGTGTTAAAGGAATTACAATATAATGTACTATTGCGCGGCACTGGTAAAACTGATGTGACTGCTTCAGAAAAACTAGTATAGTTAATATAAACAAGCTGCTGTGTAGCCATGGGAGCAGTTCATTAAAGCACAGGACACTCAGTCGATAACATATGTTCTGAATAGTAAAGTGTGGGCCGGCCCGATACCCATGGGAACCGCATGTCGGGCTGACCTTGCACGCTTCTTCGTAGGTGAGCTCTTCTCCTGCTCTCCCTGCCACCATCAAATGCTGGCTTCAGACTTCCAGGTTTGTCTTTTATAGACGCTGCGCCTGCTCGCCCCACCCCTTTTGTGACATCATCGGTGGGGCCGGTCGGCGCGGGTCTATAAAAGCAACCCGGAAGTGCGGATGCGGGCTAAGGGAGGGCGGGTTAGGGTTGATGAAATCCCGATCCGCGCATCACTAGACTGAAGAGTCCCACTGTATATCAAAGAGCTTATTGGTTATCTGCTGTGTATCCTGTGCTTTCTCTCCTTTTTCACCTATGAATGGCTGCCCCCATGGCTACACAGCAGCTTGTTTATATAAACTATAGTTGTGTTTTTTGAAGCATACACACCCGTTTTACCAATGCAGCAAAATAGTACATTATATTTTGATTCCATTTTCTTGGTGTTACTGTTCCTTTAATAGATGGAAAGGGCATTATGATGCTAAGGTAATAAACATGAATAGAAAATGCTTGCAGCCGACTTGTTCAGAGAAAAACACTTCAAACAGGGCAGCATTACAGCATATAATATGCTGAAAAATCAATGTATCATTTGAGTTACTTGCAAGGTTAGCATAGCACGAAATAGCAATTAAACCAAGATAAACAAAACACAGATTACAAGGAATCAATTGAAAAATCAAGAGCTGTAATGCCAGGAGACACTGAGATGGTAAAGCCACAATGTTAAGCTTTCGCTTCAACCACAAACATCCTGCAAGCCAGAGATTTGCGTCCTTTAACGTGTAACTTGGTATATTTCTTCGGGTAGCAGCAGTGTGGTTATCATAAGGAAGCGAAGCTTGTTTGTACGGAATCCACCATATCCTCTCTGCCAAAAACACTTGTTTTAAAAGTCATGTAAGACTTCTATTTAAAGATTGAGCCAGGCCAAGTAGGAAATGGCCTGCTGGCAAGAGATTAGCTTTGCGGCTGTGCCAACCGGCCTCCAGCTACACAGTGTGTATGGTAATTTCAGCATGCGTTCCCAAATAACAAAAATTGTATTCTACATAAATACCGCAGACCGTGGCCGATGTCCAGAGTAAGCAAAGAAAATTCACCCTGGCTTTTCATGCTCAACTTTATCAGTTCTACACAAGAACTAAAATAAAATCGAAATACATCAACACATGTCCAGGAAGCTTGGAAGGTCAGATCAGATAAAAGGTGGAAAAGAAAATATGATAAGAGAGAAAGAGGGATATTTCTGATTTTAGCAGAGGTAAAAAAAAGAAGACATGACAGCATAGAAAAATGAATAGAAAATATGCAACTTTCCTCTGATCATTAGAAGTTATTTTTGTTTTTTTAGAAGCTAAAATTATGTATTTTAGGCATTGGGTAATAGACTTTGCTGATCATGCAAGAAAATGATGGAGGCGCACACACAAACATTCTCATTCAGCCAAGTTAAGCAGTTGTTTTTACTCGCATGTTCTGATTAAATCTATGCTGTGTTACTCTTTGCAGAACCATCTCCCAGACTGATACCCACTAAGGCTGGGCCTTAAAGGGATACTGTCATGGGAAAGAATATTTTTTTCAAAATGAATCAGTTGATAGTGCTGCTCCAGCAGAATTCTACACTGAAATCCATTACTCAAAAGAGCAAACAGATTTTTTTATATTCAATTTTGAAATCTGACATGGAGCTAGACATTTTGTCAATTTCCCAGCTGCCCCAAGTCATATGACTTGTGCTCTGATAAACTTCAATCACTCTTTACTGCAAGTTGGAGTGATATCACTCCCCTCCCTTCCCCCCCCCCAGCAGCCAAACAAAAGAACAATGGGAAGATAACCAGATAGCAGCTCCTAACACAAGATAATGCCCGCCTGGTAGATCTGAGAACAACACTCAACAGTAAAAATCCATGTCCCACTGAGACACATTCAGTTACATTGAGAAGGAAAAACAGCAGCCTACCAGAAAGCATTTCTCTCCTAAAGTGCAGGCACAAGTCACATGACTGGGGGCAGCTGGAAAATTGACAAAATGTCTAGCCCCATGTCAGATTTCAAAATTGAATATAAAAAAATCTGTTTGCTCTTTTGAGAAATGGATTTCAGTGCAGAATTCTGCTGGAGTAGCACTATTAACTGATGCGTTTTGAAAAAAAAAAAAAAAAAAAAAAAAAAAAAACATGTTTTCCGATGACAGGATCCCTTTAAGATACAAAGAAAAGCACCATATTCATTTCTACTGTTCAAACAAAAAAAATGGTTAAGTGGATGAGGCTTACAGCAAATTTCCAGGAGTGCTTTTCATACCAAGGTGTATTTTAATTTTCATACATGAAATATGATATAGCTATCGCCCATAATGTCCATTTTAAGTAGGGATTCTAAATCTGGAGGGATAAAGGGCTCTTGCAGACGGCATTTCGCATGCGCACTGCAACACTATATGCAAGCACTGTGCCTGCTACCTATTATCCCACTGCTACTATAGGCACCATCCCTCTCCCCCTACTATACCTGCTATCCTACTGCCACACTCCCTTCCCAGAGAATATTATCCCACTGTTACTATAGGCACCATCTCTCCCTACTATCCCCTATCCCACAGTCACAGTCCCTTCCCAGACACGATTATCCCACTGCTACTATAGGCATCATCTCTCCCTGCTATACAACAGCTGCAGTCCCTTCCAAGAGACTATTATCCCATTGGTACTATATGCACCATCTACCCCTACAATACCTGCAAATCCTACAGCCACACTCCCTTCCCAGAGACTGTTATCCCACTGTTACTATATGCATCATCTGTTCCTATTATACCTGCTATCCCAAAGTCACACTCCCTTCCCAGAAACTGTTATCCCACTGTTAATAAATGCATCATCTGTTCCTATTATACCTGCTATTCCATAGCCACAGTCACTTCCCAGAGACTGTTATTCCACTGTTACTATAGGCACCATCTCTTCCTACTATACCTGCTATCCTACAGCCACACTCCCTTCCCAGAGACTATTATCCCACTGTTACTATAGGCACCATCTCTCCCTACTATACCTGCTATCCCACAGTCACATTCCCTTCCCAGAGACTATTATCCCACTGTTACTATAGGCACCATCTCTCCCTACTATACCTGCTATCCCACAGTCACAGTCCATTCCCAGAGACTATTATCCCACTGTTACTATAGGCACCATCTCTCCCTACTATACCTGCTATCCCACAGTCACACTCCCTTCCCAGAGACTATTATCCCACTGTTACTATAGGCACCATCTCTCCCTACTATACCTGCTATCCCAGAGTCACAGTCCATTCCCAGAGACTATTATCCCACTGTTACTATAGGCACCATCTCTCCCTACTATACCTGCTATCCCACAGTCACACTCCCTTCCCAGAGACTATTATCCCACTGTTACTATAGGCACCATCTCTCCCTACTATACCTGCTATCCCACAGTCACACTCCCTTCCCAGAGATTATTATCCCACTGTTACTATAGACACCATCTCTCCCTACTATACCTGCTATCCCACAGTCACAGTCCATTCCCAGAGACTATTATCCCACTGTTACTATAGACACCATCTCTCCCTACTATACCTGCTATCCCACAGTCACAGTCCATTCCCAGAGACTATTATCCCACTGTTACTATAGACACCATCTCTCCCTACTATACCTGCTATCCCATAGCCACAGTTCCTTCCCAGAGACTATTATCCCACTGCTACTATAGGCACCATCGCTTAAATCACATGAATTGTAGATTGGGGAAAGACCAGTGCCTTATGCCAAGCTTTTAAGCTTTTCTGAATACAAGAATGAAATGAGTTCTGATACCTCATATTGACCCCTGACCTTTTTAAATGGTTATTACATCCTAAATCCTAAGCTGAAAAATATCCCTTTTACCTCTAGATAACCAGTGCAACTAAATGTAATTAAGCAGTTTGAGTGTTTCCATCTGTTCTGTGGATGATTGCACTTAGCTTATAGTATTACTCTGGAAATCAAGCAAGTGCAATCATTATAAATCTCTCAACGAGAAAATTGTTGATTGATTTATAAGTCACACATCAAGTCTTGAAATAAAATTCCCTTATTTTTATTTATTTAGCTTGGTTTTATTTTTAACTTTCACATCCCCCCCCCCCAACCACTGCATAAAAATGGCTTTAATATCATAATTTCCAAGCTTCAGCTTCATCAGCCTACACATCCTACACCAATGATCAATGCACTGTTGTCTCTTAGGAGAGGTAAGGTCACTACAATAATCATTTCTTATGTCTCTGTGGTCTTAATGAGAGTGCAGAACTGATTGAGGGGCGGTCAAGGCTCTAATTATAATAATTAAATAAAAAGAACAACATGCATGCACTAGAGCGTAACCCTATGATTTACTCGGAACCGAATGACTACATAATTGTAGGCCTATATACTGTATAAATATGTGATATCAATCAAATACAAGAAAATCCTTTTTCAGTCTTGACATAGTATGAGTCTAAAAGATAAATACTCATTTACAAATACCATTAATCTCCCATTCCATAATTTCATTTAACTTATAAGTGAGTTTCTTAATAGGTACATTAAGTATCCCTTATCTCGATATTCTATACAAATAAAATCTAACCAATACAAGTTTAAGTCTACCACTGAGATCCATAACTGGCCAGGTTCCTTTAGCTCATAACTAACTCATATATTACAAAACGTGTTTGAAACAATCACCCAGCAGTGCACATGGTAATGGACAAGTAAAAAAAGAAGCATTTAACCCCAATTCATATCATAAATTCATCTTCAAACTGCTTGGGGGTGGTGGTGGCATCATTACAGCAATAAACATACAGCTGGATTAAATTTTATTAAACCAAATGGTCGGCTGCAAATTGAAAGCCATTCTTATTGTTTGATCAGTCCACTAAACACTGCATTTAATATTCAATCAGTTTTACAGAAGGTAAGGACCGCACCAAAGATAAAATCACGGCAGAAACTAGAGTGAGACTTTGGCCTTTACCCCTAAAGTGGTTTCAAAAATGTTGCCACTGTGTGTTTAGCATGCATCATATAAGTTACTTTGAGAAGAATTTCCCAGAGTGTACTATAAGAATTGTTTGTTGTACTATAATGTTAAGCATGCATTACAATAGGAGCTGCAGTTTAACAGGTAAAGTCCTACAACACAGATAATAAACTTGTACTACCGACTCTTCTTGCGCTACTATACCTTCCATATACAAGCCACAGTCCTTGCCCAGTGCCTATTATGCCAATTGCTGCTATAAGCCCCACCTTCTATAGGTACCATCTCTCCCTACTATACCTGCTATCCCACAGCCAGTCCCTTCCCAGAGATTATTGTCCCACTGCTACTATAGGCACCATCTCTCCCTACTATACCTGCTATCCCACAGCCACCGTCCCTTCCCAGATCCCACTGCTACTATAGGCACCATCTCTCCCTACTATACCTGCTATCCCACAGTCACACTCCCTTCCCAGATCCCACTGCTACTATAGGCACCATCTCTCCCTACTATATCTGCTATCCCACAGTCACACACCCTTCCCAGAGACGATTATGCACTGTTACTATAGGCACCATCTCTCCCTACTATACCTGCTATCCCAGTCACACTCCCTTCCCAGAGACTATAATCCCACTGTTACTATAGGCGCCATCTCTCCCTACTATACCTGCTATCCCACAGTCACACTCCCTTCCCAGATCCCACTGCTACTATAGGCACCATCTCTCCTTACTATATCTGCTATCCCACAGTCACACACCCTTCCCAGAGACGATTATCCACTGTTACTATAGGCACCATCTCTCCCTACTATACTTGCTATCCCACAGGTACTATATGCATTTCAGTGCTGTCTGCACAATTTAGATATATGATTGTAAATTGTATTATGCTTTCCCACACTCCTACCAACAACAGCTGCTTATATTGGAAATGTTAAAGCAGTCCCTCGCCTTAAGATCACATTCAGTACATGCTAAATCATTTGGAAATGATTTAATACAAAATTATTACAAATCCCAACTCTATCGGACAAACAATCCAAGATATTCAATTTATGTCATCTCAGACAAATGTGGCGTGACAGTAAACAAAACGCTGTAAGTCAATCATAAAGGTAGAAGCCACAGTTGTGAGGGCAAATTCACATCCAAATGAAACCAATTACATCAAATTTGGTGCACTCAACATTCCAGTAATCTATACGAGCCTGAAGGCATTTTAATAAATTATACATTTCTTTCTTTATGGGATCTAATTACATTAGTTCATTCTTCCCACTAATGATATAAAATGGCAAAACACTTAATTTAAAAAATATTCTGAATAATAGCAAAATGTACAAAAATAGCTTTCCAGATGCCAAGACAGAAATTGAGACATGAATGGCAATTCCATTCGGTCTACCATGAAACGCAGCCAAAAAATGTTTCTTATTTATTGGCTCATTTAGCCTGATGTCCTTCCTGCTTAATCAAAAGCAACAAATGAAAACAGATTTACGGACCAGTACATTATTTGGAGTGTTGTTCCTAAATGGGGGGCTTCAGTACCCAGAAGCAGAGGACTGTGATTATAAACAAACAAAGGATAACAGGTTTTATATAATGCTTTAGAAGCAAGGCATTATTTTTATATTTTAATCAAGTTTGATAAACAGAAGGATTGAAAAGAGAAATAAATACAATTCTGGCAGCTCAACTGGAAAAGAGTGCAGGGTACTCTTAGTATGATTGGAAATAAACTGATAAAAACACCTTATTGTTCACACACAAAATTTTTGCTTGCAGTAATACTTAATTCATACTTCTTTGGAGAGAATTAATTTAATGGGATAAAACAGGAGTAGGAGACTAAGAATAACAGAGGCAAAAAGCTTCAGTGTGCCTTTAACCCTTTGCATGCTAAAAAAAATTCTACAAACTGCAACCCCACACTGAATAACCTTTAACCAGGACACACAAGATCTGTAGAACTTGAGTGTCAAACCTGTAGATTTTACGACACCTAAAAAGTTTAAACACAATTTAAAATATATATATATATTTCGTAGCAGAAAGCAGAGCTTTAAATAGATTGTTCATCATTCATATTTTTTTTTTAATTTATTTATTTTTAAATTATTCACCACATTTTTTTTTAAATATATTTATTTTTAAATTATTCATCATTCATATATTATTTCATTTATTTACTTATTTTTTAAATTAAATATATATCTCTATCTATCTATATCACTGACCCCAGCTCCTCTACTATACATCTTTTATTATGCTTTCAAAACAGATCCCTTAGTTTCTAGGGTTCGTGGAACTTAACAACCATACAGTTTAAATTACAGGCTTGAGAAATAAGATCTTTGTATGTCAAAAACTATAAAATATAATGAATTAAGGAAAAGCCAAAAAACTAGGGATGCACCAAATCCACCATTTTGGATTCGGCCGAACCACCGAATCTTTCACGAAAATTTGACAGAATACCGAACCGAATACTAATTTGCATATGCAAATTAGGGTGGGAAGGGGAAAACATTTTTTACTTCCTTGTTTTGTGACAATAATTCATGTGATTCCCCTCCCCGCCCCTAATTTGAATATGCAAATTAGGGTTCATATTTGGTTCAGCTGCGCAGAAGGATTCGGCCGAATCCGAATCCTGCTGAAAAAGGCCGAATCCCGAACCGAATCCTGGATTCAGTGCATCCCTACAAAAAACACCAGTAATGTAAAAAGGGAAGGCTTATTAAGAGGAAAAAACTGATACTACCAAGCTTTTATAAGCTAATTCCACAAAGGCAACATTTTAAGTTTATGTGAAAAGCTGTACAGGTATGGGATCTATTATCTGCAAAAAACACTTTCTGCAGAACAATCAGAATTACAGAAAGGCCGTTTCCCATAGACTTCATTTTATCCAATTAATCCAAATTTTAGTAAATAATTTCCTTTTTCTCTGTAATAATAAAACAGTAATTTCTATTTGATCCAAAAAAACCCTAATTTTGTAGGCAATAATGTATACTATATGATGCTGGTTCTTCTATTGCCCAAAAATTTACATCTTTTAAAAAGGCCCCTTTATTGAAGCTCCCTATAGATCTGCTATGGTCACTGTCCGAATGAAGCGTAGTCTCCCACTCCATTTAAGCCAATTTTTTTTTCTCTCTGTAATAATAAAACAGTACCTTGTACTTGGAAGCAAAACCAAAGTTTTTAGTGTTCACATGATTTTCTATAAGATTTAAGATTCCAAATTATGGAAAGATTCGTTATCAGGAAAGCCTCAGGCCCCAAGCATTCTGGATAATATGTCCCATATCTGTACTACTTTTGGAAAATTAAGCTTACCCTCATTGGATGTATGTCTGCATACGGTGGCTTCCCTTCTGCCATTTCTATAGAGGAAATGCCCAGAGACCAAATATCAGCAACACAATTGTAGCCTATTTCTTGTATGACTTCAGGGGCCATCCAGAAAGGTGTTCCGATCACAGTATTGCGCTTTGCCATTGTATCCTAGAAAATATCAAAAAGCACATCTGTGGTGGACATAGAATCATATTTCAAGAATTATTCAAGAACAGATATCTGTAAATATAACTTACGGTCAGCTGGCCAGCAACTCCAAAATCTGCCAGTTTTGCATGACCTTCAGTGTTCAGCAGGATGTTTCCAGCTTTTATATCCCTGTGGATCTTTCTCATAAAATGTAAATATTCAAGCCCTTTTAATGTTGATCGCAGTATTGTTGCAATTTCTTCTTCTGTTAACTAAAATCAGAGCAAAGCAGAACATTTCTATTCGTGAAAGACAAAGTATAACATCAATGCCAAAAGTTGGCACCACTTTCTTTTACTTAAGCACATCTTTCCCTGGCGAAGATTCCTGTGCGGAACCGAAACGTTGACTTCAATAAATCTTAATTTAATGTGACCGTTCGACTATTCGGAATCTTCCTTGGAGTGCGGTCTATATTATATATACAACATATATGGTCAGAGCAAGATGCACCTATATGGAAGGATTTAAATCTGGATATAATAATGTGCCCGTCAATCAGTACTGTCATTTAACTCTAGAGGGGGCAATACACCAAAACAAGACAGCCTTTACTTAGGCCGTCCTACAAACTGATGGGTTAAATGATGCCCCAGCCACTTCTCTTTTTACAGTTTCCACTTCAAAGTAGCAAGTTGGGTCGGACAGCACTAAAGAATGCACTCCCAAGCCTTGCGGTAACTGCAGATGTTTTTCCCCGGCAGCTGGAAAATTTACAGTATTTGCTATCTACTCTGATCAGCAAACATGGATGTTTCTGAGGTTTAACATGATTGCAGATCCGGCCATAATAAAATAAGTAGCGTTTCACCTAAAGATTAAAGGAGACAGAAGCACAGAGGCGAACAAAATAAAACAGTTAACATCAGCCCCATGCAAAACGCTGCAGGGAACAATATGGTCAGAGCAAAGGATTCGGCAGATCTGAGATTTATTTGGGCACTAGAGGTGGTTTGTTCTGCGCACAGAAAATTTAAGGGGTTATACCTATTAACATTCTTTCCCCAGATTGCATTTGCTTTCTCTTCTTTATGTTTTACCACATACAATTTAAGATTTTCCAGTAGTGTTCAAGATTAGATATAAAATAATTGCAGAACTTACTAAATACAATTTCCACAGAACTTTCCATTCAAACCAAATCAAACCGCTCTGTTATGGGCACTCAGTTCATACATTGTGCATTCTACGTTAATACTTTCCACACATTTTTCTGCTGTTCTCAATATCAAGTGGTACATGCCTCAAAATGTCGGAATGCCACTAGCCTTTACATGGTGTTTTCATTAGGGATGCACCAAATTTACTATTTGGGATTCAGCGGAATACCTGAATTATTTTTGAAAGATTAGGCTGAATAGCGAACCGAATCCTAATTTGCATATGCATTTGCAAATTAGGAACGGAAAGGGAAAAAGTGGGGAAAAAATGTTTTTTACTTCCTCGTTTTTGACAAAAGTTACGTGATTTCCCTTTCCGCACCTAATTTGCCAATGCAAATTAGGATTTGGTTCAGCCAGACACAAGGAGTTGTGCCAGAACTGAATCCTGCTGAAAAAGACGGAAACCAGGCCGAATCCCAAACCGAATCCTGGATTCAGTGCAACGTATTGTTTTCATATTGGATTACTAGGACAAACTGAGCAAGTCTGACTCTATATCCCAATAATCACTCCTGCAGCCCAGGTAGACCAAACATTACAAACATATGGCACCCGATCTGCACAGCTAGAGGTTATAACACTGGCATTGTTTTGTCCATTTGGTTCAACCACAAAAATGGAGCATTAAAAAAACACAAACATCTGTAACAGGAATTAAAGTTATTGTGGAGTTATCTTTGCCTAATGAAAAAAATCATAAAGTTCTAAGCAGGTTTGCAATATACATTTTTTTCTATGGTTTTTAAAAGGGAGGTTCATCTTTAAGTTAACTTTTAGTATGTTATAGAATGGCTGATTCTAAGTAACTTTTCAATTGGTCTTCATTATTTAATTTCTATAGTTTTTGAATGATTTGCCTTTTTCCCCGGAATCTTTCCAGCTTTCAAATGGGGGGGGGGTCACTTACCTAAAAAAAACAAATGCTCTGTAAGGCTACAAATGTATTGTTTTTGACGCTTTTTATTACTCCACTTACTAATCAGGTCTTCTATTCATATTACAGTCTATTATTCATATCAGTGATTGGTTGCTAGGGTAATTTGGACCCTAGCAACCAGATTACTGAAAGTGCAAACAGGAGAGCTGCTGAATAAAAAAAAGCGAAATAACTCAACCACAAATAATAAAAAATGAAAACCAATTGTAAATTTTCTCATAATATCACTCTATACATCATACTAAAAGTTATTTGTATATGTAATGACACAGAAAGCAATGTTTGATCCAACAGGGCAGAGAATAGAAAGGGACAGACTGTTGATACAATGTAAGACAATGCATTATTATTATTATTATTATTAACATGTATTTATATAGCGCCAACATACTGCGTAGCACTGTGTCATTAACAGACCTGTCTTTGCTGGGGAACTAAGGCTTTTGCAACATTGTTTAAAAAGTAACAACCAGGAGTTAAGCAAATGCTGCTTTCAATATAAAATGTCTTTACAAATTACTTTAAAGGAACTGAAAAATGTAATAAATGTATGTTGGAAAGTTGCTTAGAATTAGATTTTCTTTTTATTAAGCAAATTTATTTTTTGGGGTTGACTTGTCCTTTAAAGTTAACTAGAGGCAGAAACACTGTTAGAAGCTGGGTGGCCCAGTTGGAGGGCCCCATACATGGGCAGATAAGCCCTGAAGGGCCCGGATCGACATCTTAAATATGCCTGTGTATGGGGGTTGATTACCTTTGAATTAACTTTTAGTATGATGTAGAGAGTGATATTCTGAGAATTTGTAATTGGTTTCCATTTATTATTAGCTTTTTACTTTGCAACGCTCCAGTTTGCAATTTTGGCAATCTGGTTGCTAGCGTCCAAATTACCACCAAATAACAACCATATACTGATTTGAACAAGAGACTGGAATATGAATAGGAGCCGAGCAACAAAAGGTAGCAACAATAATAAATTGGTAGCCTTAAAGGAGAATTCAACCCATAATTTTAAAAAAAAAAAAACCCTCCCCCTACCCTGGGTAGACCCTATCCCTCCTCCCCCCAGCCTACCTGCCCTCAAACTCCCCCGGGCAAATGCCCCTAATTTTTTACTTACCCCTCCGTGCAGATTCTGGCCTCAGAGTTCACGGCAGCCATCTTCTTTTTTCAGTCTTTTTTGGAAGTTTCGGCGAATGCACAGTTGGAGTAAATTTCCAGTCCCGAACCACTGAGAATCGGCAAAATTTTCATGACTTTTGGCGCATGCACAGTGGTTTGAGACCAGAAACTTACTCCAACTGCACATGCGCCCGAAAATGCAGCCAACACACAAATCTTACCGGAGAAGACGATGGCGCCATGAACTCCGAGCCCAGAATCTGTACGGAGGGGTAAGTAAAAAGATAGGGGTGTTTGCCTGGGGGGAGGGTTTTTTTTTTTTAAACTACGGGTTCAATTCTACTTTGAAGAGCATTTGTTTTTTTAGAAAGGGGTCAGTGACCCCCATGTGCAAGCTGGAAAGAATCAAATAATTAAAAATAAATTATAAAAATATGAATACAAATTGAAAAGTTCCTTAGAACTGGCCATTCTACAACATACTAAAACTTAACTTAAAGGTGAACAACCATTTAAAGGAGAGCAGAAGCCTAACTAAAGAAGTAGCTAGATATGTTGTACCAGCCCAAGGCAACCACAGCCACTTAGCAGTAAAGATCTGTGTCTCCAAACATGCTCCAGTAGCTCCCCATCTTCTTTTCTGCTGATTCACTGCACATGCTCTGTGCTGTTGTCACTTACTGAGCTTAGAGAACAACACACAATATACTGAATATAAATGTCACAATACAAGGCTGATTGGTAAATAATTCAAATTATTGGCAGCTCAGGAACCAGCTCAATTAGCAATCAGCCCTGCAGCAGCAACTTATATGACAGCCAATCCTAATTTTATGCTTGATGGTTTGTGATGACCCTAAGCTTAGCTTCTCAAAAGCTGCTCAAAGCACACTGAGCATGTATAGTGCCACGGACACTGCTAACATAATCCAAGATGCAAATACTCATGTGACAACTGGGAAGGCCTGGATCATTACTATTACAGAAATGCTGAACCTTTAGACTGGATCGATAACGTCAATATATAAAATATGGCTTTTCGAACCATATTCATTTTTAGGGTTTAGTTCTCCCGAGTGTCATTTGTTTAAAAATCCAAGTTCTCCAACTTTTCTCAAATTAAAAGGAGCCAACTAGTGAATTGTGGGTCGGGTTTTTCTTGGGCCGAACCTGACCCGCACCAACCTGTGCCCACCTGCCTCCTCAACTCTATTTATAGGCCTGTGCTGGCCCACCCATGATGTCACAAAAGGGGCGGTTGAGCACCTATAAAATAGAAGTCGGAAGCAGGAAGCCGGTACATATTACTTTAAGAGCTAAAAGTTACCTTGCAAACTATAGGCTTGGGTTTTACCGGATTTGAGATCAAAGTTCTACACTTCCAACCACTCAAGCGTTGGATGGTTCCAAATAAAGATTAAAATACCCTTCCCTTTGCAACAAACACATTCAGTGTTGTGTGTATTTGAAGAAAAAGGTAGAAAAACACAGGAAGGAAGATGGGGTTGGGGTTTTTCTTGGACGGTGACAGCAGCCAACAAACCACATTTGCTGTAGACCTTACAGTAAATGGAAGGCAGCATGGGCAGTCGATATGTTACTTAAGCACATAAGTTATGGTTTATGCACATAAAATATATAAAACCATTTAAAGCAACAGCAAAAAGGTATTTTCACTGTGCTTGCCATAGAGAGCCAAGTTTGTATTCTAAATACAAAATGGTGCTAGAAAAATTGGGTATTGGGGAGCACCTCCCATCAAACACAGGGGATGATGTGCAGGGTCAAATGATTAATATAAAACAACAAAAAGAAGTGAAAGAGCAGACCCATCCAGTTGCACCCTCCCATCCAATGACTCTGAAGCTCATGTGAAGCAGCAATCAATTAAAACCTAACCTTTAATAAATCATTAAAACCACAGTCTAGTATGCAACATTAAAATAAGGGTTAGGTATAGGAGACTGATTGACTAGGCCAGTGATCCCCAACCCGTAGCTCGTGAGCAACATGTTGCTCTCCAACCCCTTGGATGTTGCTCCCAGTGGCCTCAAAGCAGGTGCTTATTTTTGAATTCCTGGCTTGAAGGCAAGTTTTGGTTGTATAAAAACCAGGTGCACTGCCAAACAGAGCCTCAATCTAGGTTGATAATCCACATAGGGGCTACCAAATGCCCATTCACAGCACTTATTTGGCACCCCAAGAACATTTTTCATGCTAGTGTTGCTCCCCAACTCCTTCTTCTTCTGAATGTTGCTCACTTGTTCAAAAGGTTGGGGATCCCTGGACTAGGCAATCAGTGGGTTGGAGGGGTAATGTGCTGTTGCACTTATGTTTCTAAAGAGTGACTGTTAGAGGTGAACAAGTGATGCATTTGCACCATCACCCTAATCAATCTGAACGTCCATGAGGTGTGCCACAGAATGCCCCACACAGTGCCAACCCCTTCACCCACTTCAGGATCCCTCCCATATGGTGTCAGGTTGAGCAGATTAAACTCCTCGGTAATAATGACCTGGAGTCATTTAAAATTCGTTCAGCATATTAGGTGTGCAGCAAGCACCAATAGTCAGAAAATGCCAAGACCCTCGGATCATCATTTTCACCCTCAATGAAACACTTGCATCACTTGTTCACCTCTAACAGTTACTCTTTAGAAACATAAGTGCAACAGCACATAAACCCTCCAACCCACTGATTGCCTAGTCAATCAGTCTCCTATACCTAACCCTTATTTCAAAGTTGCATACTAGACTGTGGTTTTAATGATTTATTAAAGGTTAAGTTTTAATTGATTGCTGCTTCACACGAGCTTCGGAGTCATTGGATGGGAGGGTGCAACTGGATGGGTCAGCTCTTTCACTGCTTTTTGTTGTTATAATTCTAAATACAGTATAGATCTCTAAGATTTCAAAAGGTAGAGCTGCATTATAAATGGAAACTCTGGAGGGGAAGGAATTTTTTATAATTACCGTTTTATTCCGTAATCGTATAATGTCAGATACAGAGCCGGCTCCACAATACTCCATTACAATCCACAGGTCAGTGTTCTTAAAGTAGCTGCCATAATACTTGACAACGTAATGGCTGCACAAAAACAAGAGGAAATAAGATGGTCATTTCACAATAATTATAACAGCATTTAAGCAGACGTGTGGGCTCTATGAAAGATGCTGCTAGTGCTGAAATGCACACTATCATGGATCACTAACCACAACGGAAATTAAATTCATGCATGACTGTAATCTGGAAAGATACCTGTGCATGATTGCTGCTGTTGTCCCATTAGCTCACCCCTTGGGAGTTGATCTATTATGATATACTGTATATATAATTCTTATCTACATTAAATGTTCACATTATTACCAACTCAGTAAATGAAGGGGGTTAGTTATCAAAGGCTGAATTTTAGAAGTTTAACATAGGCCTTAGAAGCCTATTAATATTAAAAAGATAAAGGATTCTCTTCACATTACTTACCTGTCGCATTGCTGCATAATGGAAATTTCTTTAATAATTTCTTGAAGGTCGGATTCAACAGGAACTTGTTTGATCGCTACAACCTGCCCTGATTCTTTATGGATGGCCTTAAACACGCTGCCATATGAGCTGTTTACAAAAGAAACAAAATATTGTAGTATAGGGCTAGGCATAACTTTATAAAAACTTAAACTAGATAAAGAAACACAATGTGCAAAAGACAAAAAGGTTCTGCATGAAGAACTGTTAAGTTCTACAAAACAGAATGATTATATCATGTTTATAATGTTTGCACATATTGCAATAAGTTTTTTTTAAAGATAGTTCTGTTATTCATTGAGTTTGAGTGGAGAAAGCAAAGAAACTCCTCAAAAAAAGGGTATTGCTGCTAAACCTCCGTACGTCATAAAAACCAGCCCTCGCAACTTTCCTGCCACTTCACTCAGGGCTGAGGCCTGTGGGACAAATGTGATCTTCCAATTCCTTTTTTAACGCCCTTGGCATGTCGATCTCCACAAACCTCTTTGTAGGACACTATTATGTAATTATGTAGCCTCCAAACATGTGACCTAGCAATTATTGTAATTGGCCCACCAAATAGTAAGCCTTGGAAGAGCAGTTTTAGATAAACTCCAATACCCTGAAGAACATATCCTCCACAGACATCTAAGGTTCAGAAACTGAATTCTGCTCCATGCATAAGTAGTCCTTTGTATAGAGGCCATTCACAAGACCCTTGACAATCAGACCCAATATGATGTACTGGGGTCAACTTACTGTTATGCCATAAAAATGCACACACGCTATCATTTAAGGATGAAAATTAAGTGAATGGGAGACACTGGAGGTGGTTTCAGATGATTTTGAAACTGCCAGAAAGCACCCTGTATGCAATGACCCAAAGTAGTACCATGGATTATTCGACTGGTACCTGTTTGCCATCTTTTTAAACTCACTCAACCTTAAAGATAGATGCCAAGAGACACTTCAGATCATTAAAGGTGGCCATACACGCACTGATATTATTGTACAAAACTTTTCGTACTATATTCGATGCATGTATGGTGGAAGACGAGCCGACAGATACTTGCACAAGCTTTGGTTATGTTGGTTTCTCGATCTGCCCAGGCAAACACTGTTGATAAATTGTTAGATACAGGTAGAATTCTATAGTTTCAAACTGTATATCAGACAATTTAGCTCTACACATGTGTATTGAAAGAATGATCTTTCCTGGAAAGTATCGTAATTGTTACATCTATGGCCAAATTAAGTCATAGAAATCCCCAGACAGCTTAATAATCACATCGGCTCTGCTCCTGAAATCAGACTTGCAATGGTCATAATATAAAAGTAATACAGCTGAAGGAAAACCAATGGTAATAAGACTTGACCACCTTGCACTTCATTTACAGTATAGAGCAAGAGAGGTTGTGCTGTCTGCACACACAAAGCCATACAAGCTGGTGTGGGCATCCATTGGTCCTCCAGATGTTGCAAAGCTACACCACTCAGCATCCCAGTAACAGGTTAACTACAATTCCCAGCATTCCCTTTGTTCTTAAATAACTGAAAGCATCAAGTTTCCCATATCTGCTATTCACATACATACTTATCACATCCTTGCACAACAGAATTTTTGGGAAAACAGTTTTCCCTCTCTAGTTCTACCCCTAGATCAGAGCTTTAATTATACATATTTCTTCTCCACTGCGCTGTACATATAATTTCTGCTGTACTCAGCCTATGAATTTTCAACCCTCTCTCTTCAAGGGCATTTGAACATTTAATTGAGCATAAAACTAAACTGCAGTAAAAACTTGCGATGCTCCAATTCACGTTATCCATTCATTAAAACCAGAGGGTGGTTTCGAGAGGCCTTTGAAGTGATATTATTAAAGTGCATTGCAAAGCACATGCACGTGTTGTCAGAAAACACCCACAGCTCTTCATTATTTTCTGTACATCTGCCGCTGTGGATCTTTATCAAAGGCTTTGCTCTGGTATAAGAAACATCTGGCCTTGGTGTCTAGCTCTGATTACATTATTAACTTTCTGTTTTCTGCTTCATTGTGATGCAGATTTCAACTGATAGAACATCTGTTATTACACTGCCTCTGTGTGTCACTATTGATTGGAGCTATTCTATGAGCAAAGCAGAAAAGAACAAAGAGGAAAGCAAAAGTGGGAGCTTCCAGGATATCAAATACAATCGGAGATACTGATGTCATAGAATACTACCCTTTTTTTTCCCCAAAACTTCTGCAATACTTTAATCATGTTAGAGATTCAGATTTAATATACTGTAAGCATATATGCATTATAAAAATTCAGACCTCCTCCTCGGTCACAGGGGGAAAAAATATGTCCTTATACTAGGCCTGGACTGGCAATCTATGTGGGCTGGTGGGAGGGCTGCTTGGGACTCTATATCTGCTTATTGGGTGACAAAATATGCAGGTATTTTTCTGATTTTGCCAAAAAAAAATGGAGCAACAAGCTGGGTTTGGACTTGGCCAATAATCTGATCAAACAAGGATCATTTGCAGATCTGTCTGGATAGGACCACATTCATGGCCTGACATGGTCATTGCGCAACAGGAATTTACAGCCCAACTAGATACAGACTGAAGTTGCCACCATTCTGGTGACCAATAAAATGCCAATTTAGCAGGTAATATTGTCCCAAGTATGGCAGACCTAAAGGTAGTCATACATGGGTCAATAAAAGCTGCAGACAGACTGAGTCAGCAGCTTATTTGCCCCACCTCAAGGTGGGCATATCGGGGAAATAATCTGCCTGTTTGGTGAAAGCTGCCAACAGACAAAGTCAGGCCCCAACGACGGGCTTCCCCGATCAAGATCTGGCCGAAAGTTGGCCAGATCTCAATCGTATGGGACTAAAAATCCCGTCTGATCTGTTCGTTGATGCGGTCCCGCGATCCGACCGCCCGTAAAGCCACCGTTAGGATCCAATCGTTGGGCCCTAGGGCCCACGATCAGATCAGCCCCATATTGCCCACCTCAAGGTGGGCATATCGGGGAGAGATACGCTGGTTTGGCGACATCGCCAAGCGAGCGGATCTCTCTGTGTATGGCCACCTTAAGTTAGGTTTATCTGACCATGTATGGGCCCTTTCAGAAAGCCTATCCAGTAGCTATCATGATGGTTGTATGGCCGCCCTGCGATTGCAAGTTGGAGGAGAATTGCTATTCTTCTGTCCAGCAGTCATCAGAAATTTTTATTCCCAGGGAAATGAGGACACATTTGCAGAGCGGCACCTTATTGGAGACAGCACCTGCATATTACATTAACCTGCTGTTTAATAGGCCAGCAGCACCAAGAGATGCTCAAGATTCTCAAGTTTAAAAAAATTTAGTGGAAAACTGGAGACAGCATGGGACCCAAAGCTCTTTCAGCTCTTGTCCAACCAAAAAAAAAAACTCATTCTTTGGTTTAGTTTCAATGGCTTGTACTTATTCAACGTTACCAATCCTAATAAAATTAACATGATATTAATGGCCTGTGATTGGAAACAAGGGGCCACACCATTTATCTTTGCTTTATACCTCCACCTCCATTTAGGTGAAAAGTGGAATGGAGATAATAGGGCCCCTGTACTGCGCAACTCTCTTAATCCAAAATCACTTATTGCGGGGGGGGGGGATGAAAATGTTGCCATGTTCTGTGACATTCCACTGTGTAATAAAACAGGCTGCTAGCCTGGCACTGAAAAGTCAGTTTGCTTGTGAAATAGCTAACAGGAAGGAAGGATATCATTATCTCAATGCTTAGATTGGGTTAGAGCATTTTCTTGTGCACGTCATTACTGATAGTTTCCTGCTGGTAGAAACAGTTACATACATAGTCATTAGCCAAACACAATCAGTAGGAAATGCACAAGCTATGTCTGTCTGTCTCTAAAGGGGTAATGCACCTTAACATAACTCATTGTTCTCAAGTAATATTCTATAAATAGACTTTTTCCCTATCTGCTTGTTTTTTTTTTTTACAATATCCGGTATCTGTTTCTTTACAGGATTATCAATTGTTACTGGTTGCAACAAAGCATTTGGAGGGATTGCGGGCACAGGGTGAACAATTAGTCAAAACTTAAATTTGCATAAAAATGGGTCTTAGTATATAGATACCATTTACATTTTTAGTGAACTCAAAACTGTAAATGGGTTGGTTTGCTTACCCACCCAATATACTAACATATGTCCAAATACTTATATATGAAGCCCTACTTTTGACAGTTGTGGTCCTCACAGACCATGTTCTGCCCTACATATCTACTTCTTGCAGACATGCCTGTTCTAAATGGTATCTGTTTAATACACCAGTTAACACATTTCTCAGCACCACCTCCAACCTATACTAAATATGCTCCCTGACTGGAAGATTTGTCAGCAACTTAAGGCTCCCATACACGAGCAGATATAAGTTGCCAACATATGAAGTCGGCAGCTTATTGGGCAGTGTATGGGGCCCTCAGATGGTCTTCACATAAGTGGCAGAAAGTTTAAAAATCCCGTCAGATCGAGGACCACATTGGTACGTTGATGCTCCCCTTGATCCACCCGCTGGTATTTTTCTCGTTGTTAGGGCTCAATGATCAGATCAGCCCAATATCGTCCACCTGAAAGTGGGCATATCGGGGAGAGATCTGCTTGTTTGGCGACATCGCCAAACGAGTGGATCTCCCTATGCATGGCCAGCTTTACTTATCAGATTTGCGGGGGGGGGGGGGAGGACATAATGAATTTATTTTTTGACCCTAAGGCTAATGGCACACATAGGGCAGAAGATCAGCCCTATGCTGGCATTAGCTTTCTTCCTTGTCTACACCCGGAACCACTGTGTTGGTGAATTTTGGTGTGGAAACAAGATACATTTCAGCGACAAAATTTGGGGCTGAATCTTGGAGTGTTTTTCTGCAGGCCCAGAAACAGCCCCATGTGGCCCTGGTCACACAGATTGCTGGCTCGACTTGCATTTTCTAGGCAGACAGAGAGAAGCAGATTCACTATCTTCTGCAGCTCCTTATATCTGCACTAACACGCACTTCTTCTGCTTGCATGCAGGTACACAGAGCGCGACATGAAAATACATGCAATCACGTTTCAGGAGTTTTCAAACCTGCCCAATTGATATCCAGCTGATTTTTGAGATTTGTGGAGAGGCCACCAAGGCCCTGGCCTAGGGAAGCATGATTTTAGGGGGCGGCATGCTGCCCAACACCCACATTGGTTCAGAAACACTGGGGAGGCGCAGGAGACATGATGTTTTTAAAATTTCCTCTACGCCAATCCCCATTGCTCTGGTCCCAATGATGAAAATTTGATTGAATAAAAAGAAGGGGACAGGGCGATGAACGATAGCGGGCCTAGGGGCGCCTGCTATGTAAAGCTGGCCCTGCTAGCTGGCAGTCTTTATCAGCCCAAGTATGGACACCTTTAGTCTTTATTGTTTAGTTAAATTATAGAATTGCAGCCTATCCTTGGTTTGTGCCCTTGTCTGTTTAAAAGAGGCAACAAACAAGTCTGGTTTTCTTCTCTGAATTCCTGTACAATAACGTGGTAAAAAAGGGTGATTTCATATGCCTATTAAAGCGTTAAAAAGCAAAACAAACGGAAATTGTTGGCATCAAACATTTTTAATATTTTTCCACTATCAGAGATCTGCTATATAGAATTTCAGTGCTACACATATGCATTATTGTAGTCTAATAAAGCACTTTACAGAAACTCTTTAAAGCTTTTTGGGAGACCCCTGTTTTATCCATGAATCAGCGCACAAGTGATAAAAGGATATTACATTTTACACTTACCCTTCGCCAAGCTTTTCTAAGACATCAAAGACCTCTTCTGGCTGTTTAGTCAAGCTGTCTTCACTCAGCTTTTTAAGCTTGCTAATAAAAGAGAAGAAATGCAAAGACATAAGGTCAACATATCTCAAATGATGGAGGAATCTAGACGGTGGAACAAAAGATCATAAACTATGTATACACAACCCTGCAAGGTAATCTAAGGTGTCAGACATCATTGTATTCACATGGACAGCTACATGATCATTAGTGCCATTGATTAGGTTGTTATACATGGACCTGTGAACTCAAAAGCATCCATCTAAAATAAAATAAATTGTTTAACAAGATCTTGGATGAGACCCAAAACGTGGTCCCCATGCTTATTATGATAGATCTACATTATCCCCTTGAATACAATATCTTCCTAGAACAGAGCTGCAGAATTTGGAGTCAATTTTTGGGTCACATACCCGATTTGCAGACTAAAATGAGTTGTAAATCAAAAACAAAACAAAAATAAATAGTTAATGTTTTCCTAATGAAAAAAAAATGAAATTCTAGAAACTTTCATTACTTTTATGTTTACATCCCCATTAATCCGGGCCTCCTGAGAAAAGGGCTATGAATCCCTGCTTTAAAATATCACACGGCAGTGTCCTTAGGAGCATCAGTTTTAAAAAGGTTAGCTAAAAGTGCATGGGAAATTAAATATTTAATAAAATGTATATTCATTTACACATAAGTTATTAAGGGGCCAAAAATTTGGGTTGGGTAGATTGTCACTAAAGGTACACATTTCTTTCCAGCAACCAATTAGTACGCAAAAAAAGAAGCACTGGGTCGCCATCTACCAGCATGTCCCCCCAGCATGATAATGATCCTCATGTTTTCACGGCTATGCATCTGGGAGTTGTATCACAGCATCTGGAAGACTGTGAGCCTGAGCTAAAGTAAATGATATATTCAATTTAATACAAGTTGATCTTCCTCCCATTTCCTGCGACGTCTCCCTTATATGCAGACATTCTTCTGTTTATAGTTGTATCCTAGCATCAAGCGAATTTCTCATGTCTCCCATTATTTCCTCTTCATCTCTCCCCCACACGCAAAGGTTTATGCACAGATAGACAGAAGCATCAGACTGGTAGCCTTGGCTCAGTAAGTCAAAATACTGACATAGTGCATACATGTATAAACAATTGTGATCATGTACAGTAAATATATTTATATATTAAAGCACTGCGTATCTGGACAGCGCTATATAAATAAATGATGATGATGATATTGGTATTTGTCCCTTACATGCCAGAGTATCCCAAAAATATATGCAGGTATGGGACCTGTCATCGAGAATGCTCAGGGACCTGAGACTTTCCAGATGAAAGGTCTTTCCATAATTTGGATCTCCATACTTTAAAGGAGAAGGAAAGTCTTTTTTGCTTGGGGGGGTGCCAAAAAAGTTAGGCACCCCCAAGTGATTGGATTTAAAGCCGAACTTTAACGAAAAAGCTGGCTATTTCATTCTACTGTGCATGCGTATGTCCTGGGAAATTTGAATACTGAAGAAGTGAAGAGCACTCCGTGGTGCTCGCCGGAAGAACCCCGGGTTGGTGCAGTATTGTGCTGATAGGAGCACCGGCCTGTGATTTTAGGTAAGTAAATATAACCACTTGGGGGTGCCTAACTTTTGGCACCCCCCAAGGTATATTACTTTCCTTCTCTGATAAAAATCCTTGAATAAACCCAGTAGGATTGTTTCCCCCACAAATATTAGTTGGAATCAATTACAAAGGTACTGCTTTGTTATTACAGAGAAAAAATAAATATATTTTAAATTTGTAATTATTGGATTAAAATAGAGCCTTTGGGAGATGATCTTCCTGTAATTCAGAGATCTCTGGAAAACAGGTTCCCAGATAGCGGATCTTAGACATGACTGATGAAGTCATTAGTCTCAGTAGAGAGATCATGCTGTATGGCCATCCAATATCTAAACAACAGGTAACATCAGGCCTACTTGGATATCTTGTGTATAATAGTCAAGTCTGCCTATGGTATGGGATCTGTTATTCGGAAACCAGTTATCTAGAAGGTTCCAAATTACGAAAATGCCGTCTCCCATAGAATCCATTTTATCAGTAATTATAAAACAATGCCTTGTACTTGATCCAAACTAAGATAGAATGAATCCTTATTGGAAGCAACTCCATCGTATTGGGTTATTTTATGTTTCCATGATTTTTAGGTATAAAGATCCAAATTATAGAAAGATCCATTATACAGAAAACCCTAGGTGCCAAGCATTCTGGGTAACAGGTCCCATACCTGTACTACGCGTAAGGTTTTACGTGCAGGATGAGTTCTGTGCAATGTTTTCCTACATTGATAACACTATATCCATCTTGGACATCAACTCTGATAAACAATCCTAATGGCACATATAAGGACTAACAAGGTCTGCACACCCAATAAACACTCAATAATAAAAACAGTGATAAGCTTTTAATGAAAATAAGCATAAAGTTTATTTTTTTAATTAGACCTATAGCATAATGGGTTAGAAGCAAAAATTCACTTTTATCCCAACTGTAGAAGTAGTCTGTGGTTGCCATACAATCTGAAGGTAGCAAAAAAAGCAAATGTGGCTTATAAACACATAGGGGGGAATTCACAAAAGTGTCGGGAACGAAAAAATGTCTTTAAAATGTCATAGAAAGTGTCGTAGCAACAGCCGACAAATTCACAGAGCATTTCTCCGCTAATTTTCCGACATGTGCGACACTTTTGAATTAGTGTCGTTAAAAGTGGGCGTGGTTTTTTCGGCTGCCACTTTTCCCGACATTTTTATGAATTACTCGTAAACTCATTATTTTTACCGACAATTTTTCAGACCCTTTAGGCTCTCCAAAATGAAAATGTCAGACAAATTGTCGTTTAAAAAGTCTTGGTAAATGTCGTTTGTACGATGAAAAGATATACGACATTTTAGAAAATTGTCAGACTTACGAGACATTCAGAGATGGTAACATCTGCCTTTGTGAATTTGCTGTTCATACGACATTTTACAAATTTGTCGACCGCCACTTCTGGGTTACTTTTTTTACAGACACTTTTGTGAATTCCCCCCATATTGTTTTCCCTTTGAATATCTCCATTCATTTTATGAGATTGGCCATGTTTCCAACATGTGGCTTGAGCCTTGCCAGCATGAATATACAGGAACACTGTAAGGGATATGCCACTTATTGGGCAATGAACAGAAGTCTGCGATAAATACAAAATTGATTATTTATGCGGCGGTGGGAACCTCTTCTTATTGGCTTCTGTGTTTTTCAGGCAGTAGCCATTGATGAGAGAGGTGTGTACAGTTATGTATTAGAATTTACACATCATAATGATCCAGCAGCAAAAGAGATTGTCTATTTTTTCTGTGTGTAAGATTGTATAGCACAGCATATCCATGTAGCACTTTATAAATAAAGTTATCCATACATCCACGCAATGCAAGCTTCCGCTGATAGTAAAGAATATGGAGATAAATTACACGAGTGTCTCCTTGAGTTGGAAATCTGGATTCTATTGCTGGGAACAATTCACATAAAATAAGCCTTAATACCTCACAGATTGAAAGGATAGGGACAGCTCCAAGCATGCAGCAGTATGCTCCTTTCCATGGGCATCTACCCAAACAACCAACCAGATTTTCCGGATAAGGGATAATTCATAATTTGGATCTCCATACTGAACGTCTACTAGAAAATAATTTAAACATGAAATAAATAGGCTGGTTTTGCCTCCAATAAGGATTCATTATATCTTAGTTGGGATCAAGTACAACGTTCTGTTTATTTATTACAGAAGAAAAAAGAAATCATGTTTAAAAATGTAAATTTGATTAAAATGGGAGTCTATGGGAGATGGCCTTTCCGTAATTTGGAGTTTTCTGCATAACAGGTATTGATACCATACCCGTATATTTTTATTTCGTAGCTACGTAAGGGCATCAAATTAGTAATAAAGCTCATTTTCCTGTGCACTTTAATGGGGATTCTGATAAAATAACCAGATGAACCATGACTATGGTGTCATGACATACTGGTCAAAGAAATATTGTTTTGTCTCACACAATCTCCAACCTACGTCTTTGTAATGTTATTCCGACATGGAGTCAGGTGATCCCTTATTCAGCTAGGGAACAGACTGGTAAACGGATACCTTATTCTTCTAGTGAGCCGACAGGTAAACTGGAAACGAGATAAAAAGCAACACCACAAAGGGCTAGAAAAATTCTGCTAAATAATAATGTGCTAATTAGTGTGGGTGGACATGTCTGTGTTTGTTCTTTGGAACTCTGTACCGTACCAAAATATAATTTCTGTAGTGTAAACACATCAACCTTATATATTATTGTAAATTTGCCCTCTACACATTTTAGCTAGAGTTGGAGCAATCTTGCAAGAGGCACCAGAAGATAAAATGTTAATGAACAAAAATTATAAAACAATAACAATTATAAAATACAAACATATGATCAGAGCATCTACATCGGAAGTACATTTAAAGGGGGCCCTTCAACCAAAAAAAAAGTATTCATAATACTATTTTATCACATCAGTCAAGCAAAATGAACTTTAATTACAATATACAAATTATTTGAATCTTGTTTCCTTCAGCCTAGGAACTCATAATTATAGCAAGTAGGTGTCAGGGTCCTTACCAGAAGCAGCAGCGCCGGCAGGCACGGCTCTCCCTTCCAGCGACGCATCCAAGATAGCGGCGCCCAGGATCCCCACGTGGGCGCAGAGACGCCGGCGTGATGACGTCACTGGCACCAAATTCAAAATAAAGGGACACCAGAGACGCCGGTTCAATGCCCGATGATAGGTCTTATTTTCCTACCTGGGTGTTATTATTACTGCTTATTCCCTGAAGTTGACCTTGCCTGGACTTTTGACACGGTTTGTATGCTGCCTGCCTTTTTGATCTCTGCTTGGACTTCTGATTGTGCCATCCTCTTGAACCCTTGTCTGTACTTCGATTTTGGATTTTGCCCCAGTAGGCAGGAGCCATTTTGTGGACACTGTTATTAAAGGAGAAGGAAATGTCCTCGGCGCTAACCCCCCTCCCCCCTCCCGTGTATTGCCCCCCCTCCCTCCTCCCCCCTGGCCTACCCCTCCCGCTGGGCAAATGCCCCTAACTTGTTACTTACCCTTCTGCGCAGGTCCAGTCCACGGAGTTCACAGCCGACATCTTCTTCCACGCGATCTTCTTCCTCCTTTGACCGGCGTTTTGGCGCATGCGCAGTAGGATCATTTCGCCGGTACGGATCTACTGCGCATGCGCCAAAAGTCACGCGCATGCGCAGTAGATCCGTACCGGCGAAATGATCCTACTGCGCATGCGCCGGTCAAAGGAGGAAGAAGATCGCGTGGAAGAAGATGTCGCCTGTGAACTCCGTGGACTGGACCTGCGCAGAAGGGTAAGTAACAAGTTAGGGGCATTTGCCCAGCGCGAGGGGTAGGCCAGGGGGGAGGAGGGAGGGGGGTTAGCGCAGAGGACATTTCCTTCTCCTTTAAGGCAAGCCTTGCATTATCTCATCTTGTTTGTGCACCAGAATAGGGGACCAGATGTCTATCCCCATGCCCTGGCTACACAATTAAATGGTGAAGAGAACAGCAATTTCTAGGAAGTGCTGAATGGAAAGTTAAAGTAATTGTCTGCCCCGCCTCTATGCCCAGGGCATTGGCTTTCCCCATCTGCACCCCCACTATCTCTGGTCAAACAAAAGCTACACCATATATTTCACATGGATTGGGTGGAATCCACTACAAACAAAGAACAATTTACTGACAATTTTTTTTCAACATGGATGAGTTACATTCAATCGCTTCCAACTCATACTAGACATCTAACGATATATGCATTTACATACACTATGTGGTATGATACGGAACTATTACTCAATAATACTAATGTCCAAGATACAGATCGGTATATTCAAAATCTCCTACGCTCACAGGAACAAACGTCACGAACGCCCCCCAGGAGCCACCACATAAATCAGATGTTAAGAACAAGGTATTCTTAATCGTTTTTCTTTTCCCTTTCAATGATATGTATGAGGAAAATACTGTTGTGTATTATAATACCTTAGTATGTTTTACAATGACAGTTAAGAGGAGACTAATGCTCTGGCTATCGAGTGTGTACGTTTGAAATGTATTAACAATGGATTTATCCGTCATTCTTTTCTTTACGTAATTCCAAATTCCTTTGTATTTGTTTATTTTATTTGTTATAAAAAAAATTTCAATAAAGACATATTTAAAAAAAAAAAAAAAAAAATTTGGGAAACTTGACTCCTTGGCTAAGATTAGATAACGAAGCCCCAAAAACATCCTTTTCTAACCCCACTGTTGCGAGCGTTAGAAGGACTTTAAAATAGTTAATTTTACTGTTCTAAACTACCCGATAAAGCATTTATGTTCATGACAGGCAGGGACCAAAATAAAGTACATAAAGTGCATCTATTTGTAACTGGTAATATATGTATAGTGCAATGAGTGTGAGAAAAGCAATCGGATGCAGTACAGGCATGGGACCTGTTATTGAGAATGCTCAGGACCTAGGGTATTCTGGATAATAGATCTTTCTGTAATTTGGATCTTAATACATTAAGTCAACCAGAAATCATGTAAACATTAAATAAAACCAATAGGCTGGTTTTGCTTGAAGTAAGAATTGATTATATCTAAGTTGGGATCAAGTACAAGGTACTGTTTTTTATTATAGAGAAAAAGGAAATCATTTTGAAAGATTTGATTATTTGGATATAATTAAGTCTATGGGAGAAGGCCATACTGTAATTCTGAGCTTTCTGGATAGCGGGTATCCGGATAACAGATCCCATACCTGTATAACATTGTACTTTATTCATTAAAAAAAATTAACTGCCCCATGTTGCAGAACATTCCATCAGCGTTGTCTGAAACAGGTTTAGAAAGTATTAGTTCTAGTATCACTTTCCAATGGATTTGCAAACTTTTAGTCTTTTTAACCATCGGAACAGGGACATGATCTGTTTTGTCCAGCAGATAAGGAACGGATAACTTAAAAAAAGCACTGTAAGGTTATGCCAGCCTGTGCAGAAACACAGATTGGATTTCAGCACAGAAACACACAAATAGGGATGCATTGAATCCTCTTTTTGAGAAACGGCCAAATACCAGAAACCTTTATGAAAGATTCGGCTGAATACCGAACAGAACTTGAATTCTACTTTGCAAATGCAAATTAAGGGCAGGAAAGGAAAACTGTTCTAAATTGATACATTTAGTTAATACATTTCTTATCTTTGTCCCTACCTGAGTTTCATTAGAGGTGGCTGTTAAAATTGATACAATAGTTGCTAATATTCCAGAGATGCTGCTGAGAAATGAATCAACTAAATGATGCAAATTTGTAACAGTTTAGAGTGCACATGAATTACTGAGCTGCCAGACTCAAACTCCACAGAGACAGAAACATTTAATTTTTAACTTAGATTTTGAAAAACAGTAAAAAAAATAAAAAAATGGAAAGTAGCTGAAAAAAGTCTTTATCTTTGAGGGACAATCGGAAAACAATTGAACTGAAAAAAAGTGTTTGGAAGGTGAAGAACCCCCTTTATGCTACACAGACAGCCAAACATTGGATCATAATTGCCAGCAATGCAGGCCTTAGGAGAGAGAACCACAATCACGTTGTCCCAATTAACATCACACCTGCCCAATGGATATCTAGCAAATTTTCACTTGTTCCTTTTCTGCAATAGAAGATTTTTAACAGTACATCCCACAAGCAGTCAACAGACTGGCAGAAAGGGAGCACAGACAGCTTACTAGATACACTTTAAACTACTAACACGGCTAAAATAATGTAAAATAAATAAAAATGCATTTGATACATGTCTTTATAAATTTGGACAACCAATAGGATTATAAAGTAGCAGCGCAATAAATGATAGTATGCCTTCAACACAGTCCACTTCTTTGACTGAAATGACTAACAAACTTAATTGAAGTTGAATTAATTAAGTTTGGTTTCTAAACACAAGTAAACTAAATGTGTTTCCCTTCTCTTCCTGGAAATGTTATTTTGAGCAACGTTTAAAAGAATGCGTGAAAACGTATACAGTGTGCAGGCCAGGCCAAAAATGTACTAAATTATAGATCATTGTTTTGAGAAAGTTCACTGCACATTGTAACTATTGACAGTGTGCTGCTATTATGTGTATTTTTAACATACAAGTGCTTGTACACCCAACATTTTGCTGCAACACTGGTCTTAATACCTGAGTACAAGCCCCATATTAGGGATTTCATATGCCCCTTTGTAGTCTAACATTTACACACTGCCCACACTAAACTCAATACAGATCAGCAGTGCTATAGTTTCAATCTTCTAAGAAAAAATTAAGTGTTCAGCCCTGTTCTCACCACAACTAAACTTCCAGTCGGAAGTTTCAGAAATATCTGACGCATCATTTATGGCTGCTAATGTCACCGTAACTAACCCCTCTCCACTGATTTACGCTTCCATGGGGTGCTAAACCAACAACAAAAATAAACAAATTCAAACATACATAAATGTATGCTTTCTATGGCTGTGCAAGTTTTGTCAGAAGTGTCTAAGCTAACTTATCTTCATGTCACAGAACTTTTAAGTAATTAGCACATGTCCTTTCACCCATTCTCATATAGAGGAGGGTGTCTGAGCTTTAGAGATGATATATATTTACAGCTAGATCCATAAATATTAGGGCAGAGACAACTTTTTTTCTAATTCTGGTTCGTTACATTACCACAATGAATTTTAAATGAAACAACTCAGAAGCAGTTGAACTGCAGACTTTCAACTTTAATTCAGTGAGTTGAACAAAAAGATTGCATAAAAATGTGAGGAAGTAAAGCCTTTTTTTTTTTAAAACAATCACTTCATTTCAGGTTCTCAAAAGTAATGGGACAAATTAAAAAACTGAAAATAAAATGTTAATTCCCAATACTTGTTTGAAAACCCTTGTTTTGAACATCACCATATTCTGCGTTTCCTCCTTTTTAATGCTCTGCCAGGCCTTTACTGCAGCGGCTTTCCGTTGCTGTTTGTTTGTGGGCCTTTCTGTCCGAAGTTTAGTCTTCAACAAGTGAAATAGTACCTAACTGTATATTTCCATCGGTGCTTAATTATGGTGTGGTTTAGAAAGAAGAATCAAACATAGAATATGGCTGAGTAGGGTCCTAGGGTATATTATAAGTTTTATTTAGAGCCAAGACTAGTTCCAAGTAGGGCCCAATGTGAGGACTTTTTAGGACCAGCATTACGATTCTATTGTTTAAAGCACATCACAGGTAATATTTCGGACTGTTTCCCTTTGATGAACAAAAGTTGGTCAGGCACCCCTAAACTCATAATATGGTTACACAATATGGACCTAATCGTCACGGCTTAGTAATGAATTCAGGGGAGCAAACCAACACACATTAAAATTCCACAATTCTCCTTCAGGTTGAGCCCACAAGACTGGCCTTATATATGGGGTGTTTAGAAACCCTGAGTCATTAGAGATATAATAGGAACATAAATAACCGGTCCATTTCCAGCCTCTAATAAAGCGCAAGCAATTTTGGATACCTGAAGTCGAATACAATAAGTTACAGAGCTCTATTTTAAAGATAATAGTCATATATAATCCCAATGCGCAGTTGTTTCACTAGTGTGAATTCCGGTTGACTAGAAGTTCTGCTAGGAGGGGGGAGCACAGACCAGGCAAGATTACTTGCAATAGGCAAAGTTTCAACCCTTGTCTTTATCAAGACCTCAATGAGGTTCAAAACGTTGGATACACAAGTGATGTTGTAAATAAACCACTTTATTGAAAATAATTGAAGTGCTGGTCCATCTTGAACAATACATGCAACACTTGGAGGAAAAGCCATGCAGACATGGGGAGAACATACATACTCCTCAAATCCCAGAGCTGGAAGGAGAAAGTGCCAAGTACTGTGAGCCACCTGCCCTTTATAGACAACTTACACCCAGGATAAGTGTTGTTAGGGATGCTGGCTCCACTGGACAGCAAATGGAATGGCAGGCGGTCAGGTTTGTATTAAAAACAGGATTATAAATCCATATATCAGCGGTATATTTAAGGGCCAGAGAACAATGTCTGGGTAAATGCGATGGTTGAGGATCAAGGCTTTTATGCATCTGAGTTGTGTGTGAAGGATGAACACTGGGTATAATAACAGCATAACTAGTCAATTCCTTTGGGTAAATTGGAAGAACTAGAGACTGGAGAAAGAGGAATGAGTGAATAGAACAATAGAGTACATTAGAATGACTCCTTTACAACAAAAGCTGTAATGCTTTACGAGAAATCTGCTCTGGCTATTGTGTGGCCCTGGGGGCAGCACTGACATCACGTGATCATGGGGAGAGCATAAGGGAAAGGGATACAAGGGACTGAGGGGCAGAAATGAAGTGGAGGGCAGCGCTGCCTGATGCCCCTGTAACGTGAGCTCCGGTGAAACACATCAATGACGAGCTTTGGGACTTCCAGTTGTCCACAACTACAATACCCATAACCCCCAGCAATACAGCAAAACACGTATAGAAAACACAAGGCTATTCGTGTGACAGAATTATACAAATATAGCAGAATATATAGCCATATCTCATATTCACCGATACGTTCGGACCTCAGTGACTCCCAGGCCTTGCATGAGCCCTGACACCATATCCCGTTAAGTGAAACCCACGGAGCCACCGTCGGGCATTTACCTCTTAGGCGCAGGCTGCTCCATGGCTGACAGCTTCCAATTACCCTAAAGACACCGAGAAGAAGGAAACGAAACAGACCGCAGCCAGCACTAACTCCGTACAACTTCCATCTTCCTTCCCCTCCTACAGCTGCTGCCTCACGGCGCAACCTAACCCGCTCTCTTTCTCATTCCCGCCCCCAACCAATGCCGACAGAACTTCATTGGGTAACTTCATCCCATACGTGCGCTCCTATTGGCTACTTTGCCCGCCAGTCACCTTGACTCTAAGGTAGCATGATCATTTAGTCTGTGTGTGTATCCTCAGTCTAGTGCTTGGCTAGCCCCTCCCCAAAAACATTAAAGGACAGCAGGAAGTGAAGCCTGACAAAAGTGCATGCTGGGTACGAGGCTAAAGCTGTTCTTAGAGTCCCGCCTACTTGCGGAAGTGGAAACGCCGGGTTGGTAACTAAGTGATAGTGATGCACCTGCCGTCCTTTGAGACACAGTGACAGAGCTGCGACCTACTAAGGCCTGTAATGGTTTTACTTACGGATATAAATATCGCAAATATGCTGGAAGTGTTTCCTGGATATACAGTAGTCATAAATACGGATGGTAGTTAACTTACTCTTGAAAACTAAATAGCAAATTGGTGTTCTGAATTTAATGTATGTATGTATATTTTTATTTGTAAAGCGCTCCTTGAGGGCAAAGCACTGTACAACAAAACAATAAATTAGTAGTAACAAACAAGGGGTCATCGGAATAAAAAGTAACAATAAGTGCATTATTAGAATACAATTCACAAAAATATAAAATATAAATACAATGGAGATTAAGTGCTCAGTGTCAAGGAAACAAAAAGCCAGAGGACCCTACCCTGTAGGGCTTACAGTCTAAATGAGAAGTAAGTAATTAGTAAGTAAGCAGGTTGCATCCTCCCTGTGACTCTACCCATTTCTCTAATTCAGCTTAAAGGGGGTCATCTTTAAGTTAATGTTTAGTATGTTATAGAATGGCCAATTCTAAGCAAATTTTAATTGATTTTTTTATACCTTTTGACTTGTTTGTCTTTTTCAGACTCTTTCCAGCTTTCCAATGGGGGGTCACTGACCCCATCTAGAAACAAATGCTCTGTAAGGCCACACATGTATAGTTATTGCTACTTTTTATTATTCCTCTTTCTGTTCAGGCCCTCGCCTATTAATAGTATAGTCTCTTATTTATATCGATGCCTGTGTTATTGAGTTATTTAGATTTTTATTCAGCAGCTGTCCAGTTTGCGATTTCAGCAATCTGGTTGCTAGGGTCCAAATTACCCTAGCAACCACATTGCTGAAATCGCAAACTAGAGAGCTGCTGAATAAAAAGCTAAATAACTCAAAAACCATAAATAATAAAAAATGAAAACCTAATGCAAATTGTCTCAGAATATCACTCTCCACATCATAATAAAAGTTAACTCAAAGGCCAACAACCCTTTTAAGTTATTCTCTTACAGCAAGTGGGACATGTATGTGACAGGTTGATGACAACTGTAGGAGAGAATTTCCATTCTGCCATTTTAATTTACATAATAGTCAGAAGTGATCCTGGCAGGTGACATGGTGAATATCTCATCTCACAAGTCATAATGGTGGGCAGACTTGAAAACTCATACTATTCATTATACACACAGACTGGGTCTCCTAGGGCCCACCAGTGAGTCTGACACAGAGGGCACACTCTCCTGGCCATTATATGTAGATTGAGCTAAATATAATAGGCATTATATTGTACCATGTGGCTGATCGGAATTGTCCTTGGGTGGTGCCCAATGGGAGAGCTCCTCTGATAGTCAAGTCAGTCCAACTCTTGTACACGCTTCATTAACAAGTAATTAAGAAACCTACCACAAACAGGTTTATCTACCAGCAGCATGTAGCTGTGTCACATGTCAATATTAGAGCAATGGGTTATCAACTGAATTAAATATTGACTCCAGTACAGAGAAAGAGATGGATCAGCTTGTGATTTTGCCCTGCCCTGATGCTTTTGCCTTAGTTAAAATGATTTACCAGACACTAGTTAACATGGCTTTGCCTCAAATGGCCATCTTTAAAGGAGAAGGAAAGCCCCAGGGCGCAAAACCCCTCCCCCTCCCCTCCGTTGCCCCCCTCCCTCCTCCCCCCTCCCCCCTGGCCTACCTGTCCCCCTGGGCAAATGCCCCTAACTTGTTACTCACCCCTCTGCGCAGGTCCTGTCCATGGAGTTCGCAGTCGCCATCTTCTTCCACGCGCGTCTTCTTCCTGCGATGACCGGCGTTTTCTGGCGCATGCACAGTAGGAACAGTTACCGGTACGGCTCTACTGCGCATGCGCCGAATGTCACGAAGTTTTCCGATTTCACTTCGTGACATTCGGCGCATGCGCAGTAGAGCCGTACCGGTAACTGTTCCTACTGCGCATGCGCCAGAAAACGCCGGTCATCGCAGGAAGAAGACGCGCGTGGAAGAAGATGGCGACTGCGAACTCCATGGACAGGACCTGCGCAGAGGGGTGAGTAACAAGTTAGGGGCATTTGCCCAGGGGGACAGGTAGGCCAGGGGGGAGGAGGGAAGGGGGGCAACGGAGGGGAGGGGTTTTGCGCCCTGGGGCTTTCCTTCTCCTTTAAGGTGTAAAACTAAAAACTGGGTAAATAGATAGGGTGTGCAAAATAGAAAATGTTTCTAATACAGTTAGTTAGCCAAAAATGTAATGTATAAAGGCTGGAGTGACTGGATATCTTAACATAATAGCCAGAACACTACTTCCTGATTTTCAGCTCTCTAACTCTTGAGTTAGTCAGCGACTTTTAGGGTAACATGGGACATAACTGTTCAGTGAGTTTGCAATTGATCTTCAGCATTCAGCTCAGATTCAAAAGCAACAGTTATGACCCATGTGGACCCCCTCAAGTCACTCATTGGTTTCTGCCTGGAAACCAAGAGAGCTGAAAAGCAGGAAGTAGTGTTCTGGCTATTATGTTACACATCCAGTCACTCCAGACTTAATACATTACATTTTTGTAACTATATTGGAAACATTTATTATTTATCTATTTACCTAATTTTTACACTGAACAATTCCATTAAGGTGGCCATACACAGACTGACGGTGTACCTGCATGGCCTAGTTGGTTCATGTGCTAAACAATAGGAGATTGTACTGGGAGCCACACACAGTATATTTTAGTTTTGTGTAAATAGCACAAGAGGAACTCTGACTTTTCTTTACTTACACCTTTACACCTCATCTGCAGATGCAGCATGTACTAACAATAGAGATTACATTTTTTAACCTGCCCAGTTCCTGATCCAAGATTGGTGGGGCACCATACACATAAATAATTTAGTTGCTATGATCCACATTATCCTAGCAACCATGCATTAATGTACATAAGAGACTGGAATATGAATAGGAGAGGCCTGAATAGAAAGATGAGAAAAAAAAGTAGTAATAACAATATATTTGTAGCCTTACAGAGCATTTGTTTTTAGATGGGGTCAGTGATACCCATTTTAAAGCTAGAAAGGCAAATAATTCAAAAACGATAAAAAATAGGGGTCAATTGAAAAGTTGCTAAGAATTAGCCATTCTATAACATGCTAAAAGTTAAGTTAAAGGTGAACCAACCTTGTCTCTGGTGTTCGAGTCTGGCAGCTCAGTGATCCATGTGCAGGTTCTAAACTGTTACAATTTGCTCCATTAGTTGATACATTTCTCAGCTTATTAGCAACTATTGTATCGATTCTATCAGCTGCCTTTAATGAAACTCAGGGATTCTGCTCAGCAGGTAGAAAGATAAAAAAAATGTACCAACTAAATGTATCAGAAAGAAATTAACTTTAAAATGAAACCTTAAACTTCAACAAGTGCGTACAGATGTTATCCAGAATCCTCGGGACCTGGGGTTTTCTGAATAAGTGATCTTTCCATAATTTGGATCTCCATACCTAGTCTACTAAAAAATAATGTAAACATTCATTAAACCCAAAATTATTGTTTTGCCTCCAAAAAGGATTAATTATATGTTTGTTGTTATCCAGTACTCTTTTATTATTACAGAAAAAGACAATCATTTTTAAACATTTGAACTATCTGATTAAAATAAAATGTATGGGATATGGTCTTCCCGTAGTTCTAAACTTACAAGATAATGGGTTTGTGGATAAGGGATCCCATACCTGTACTAAATTATATGTGCGCACAATTGTCTGTGTACCCAACTGATGTTTCTGTCCTCCGGTTTTTATGAACTAATGGCTCCGGGAACACTGCACTTTTTGTGCCAAGCTTCACTGGGATTTTGGATACCGTTTGGACTTGATTATTTTAATGCGCTTATTCCCTATAGATTGTTTCATTTAATTAGTAAATAACACAGGCCAGGCTTCTCTGCTGTAAGCACATTTTTAGAGTGACTCCCTGCTCTTACTAAAGGCTTCCCAGAATCACAAGAAAATGGTTTCATTCATCCCTGCCATTCTGCTGATTAACGGTGCCCTGTCGTTAGTAAATGATTATCCTTTCTTATAGTAGTTGCTCATTTTCAAAGGGAAGAAGACAGCTGCTGGCAAAGATAAGGTGAAAAAGAAGAAGGGCAGGAGTGGTAGAAAAGCTGCTGACTGAGATAAAACAGCTCTGGAACAGAGGAGTGTTACTTGTGGGCAGGGGTAGAGAAAGCTTAGGTTTGGAGAAGTCAGCATTATAGTACAGCAAGTTTTAAAACCTTTCCAGCCTGAGAATTCTCGGACTCTAAATACCAGCAGTCCAGGGGTAATGTTTTCGTCAGCCTATGAGTAAGTGCCAATTTGGCACGAAACGCGTTAGGCTTTACATGTCCTAATAAAGTTTTTTTTACTTTTGTAACTATTTTTGCTACTGCATTATTATTATTGGGTCTCCTCTCATCTATGTTGTAGTGTTTTGGCCATGCAGCAGAAAGAGCATTGGACAAAGGCCTCCCTCCACAAGTTATTTATCTAGGCTCCCCTGCCTGCCATGATCACAAGTAAATAGAGTCAGTCAACTGATTATATACATTTACATACTTCTTATAAATGAATAAGGGGGCAGTTGTATAAAGAGTTGAGAATGGAGGTGGTGCTGGAGGGTTGTGTTCCTGAGCTTACTTTTCATCGATATGAATCCTTCCACTATTTATTGTTGAACATGGCTTAATGGGGTGGTTCACCTTTAAGTTAACTTGTAGTATGTTATAGAATGACTAATTCTAAGCAACTTTTCAAATGTTCTTCATTGTTTATTTTTAATAGCTTTCTAATTATTTGCTGCCTTCTTATTCTTTCCAGCATTCAAATGGGGGTCACTGACCCCATCTAAAAAAAAAAAACAAATGATCTGCGAGGCTACAAATGTATTATTGATACTTTTTATTACTGATCGTTCTATTCATACCCTCTCCTGTCCATATTCCAGTCTCTTATTCAAATCAGTGCGTGATTGCTAGGGTAATTTGGACACTAGCAACCGGATTGATGAAATTGCAAACTGCAGAGCTGCTGAATAAAAAGCTAAATAATTCATGGCAGGTAGTTAGTTTGTGAGTGGGTAAATGCTGTTGAATAACTACACTTCCCCACAACATCTTCTCTCCCATTGATCCATAATGAATGTTCGGAGCTCTGGAACAGCTGCAGCTGTGCATGTGTCCAAAATTATGCAATTTTAATGTTGGAAAATGTGCAAGAAATCCAAGTTAAATAAAATTATTTGTTGATTTTGAATTTTCATTGTAGAGTAAGGCATAGGTGTTGAACCTGCTGTGTTTCAGCTCTTGCTGCATTAGCAGTCCCATAAGCCTTAGCAAGCCATTGACCCCTATCCTTACCTGGCTCCGTGTAATAAATATATAGACACAAAGAGTTTATACAGAAATTAATTTCAGCGAAAAAATGAAAATCTGGAGTAGATGAATGTCGATTTGTACATCTGGCACCTCTGCAGCTTTTCTTCTCACACAGGAGCTTAGATTTTTTTTCCCCTCTACTTCTGTCTAGATGCCAAGACTCTAAATTTAATATTTTCCCCCAGATGCTAAATGAATGTGCTTTATAACTCATACTGTAAAGCTGAATTGAAAATTTAATGATCCCAATACCCTTTGCCCTATTCCAGCTCCCAATAATCATAGCATCTCGCACTCAATAAACTACAAGCTCTGTTTGAAATACAAGAGGTCTACGGGTTTTCACCTCTTCTCGTTAAACGTCCGTAGTTATCATATGTTTTGGTATATTTATGGAAACCAGTGTAAGTGAAGATGTGTGTGCTTGCTCTATTAACCCACGGATTTATTTTTTCCTGCAAAAAAATATGAGTAATATAAGGCCTACAGCTAATTCTGTGCGCTCCTCAAAAATTCTTCTTCCAAAAAACCAATTTCTTCCCAAGGAGGAGAGGGATTCTGTTATTAGAGTTTACATTTCTGAAGCCGCTATACCTTGCCAGCGTTTAACCACAAATCCCAAAACGATAATGTGAATAAACCATTTATGGCATAAAAAAGTGACTGTTCGCATACTGAGAGCAATTAATTGGGTTTGAAAAGTAGAATTCCTTCTGGGCCCCACAAAGCTACACCAGTTATTGCCTTCAAATGTTTTTTAACTTCTTATCAAGGAAATGTCCAAGCAATCAATAACAAACCAAAAACTGAGCCAAAAGGTCATCCAAGGGCTATTAAAGATGTGGCATAAACTGTCCTACCACATCATTCTTTTCTTATAATGTTACACATTCACCTTCAGTGCTCTATCAGAGATGAGAAACCTACAGCCATTAATTACTACAAATGGTTGAATCACCACCATTATTAAATGCTACATCCATGGAGACTTTTTCTTGGACAGCCCTGTGTCTGTCATACAGATCTGTAATGACTTTAAGTGGGTATGCTCTTCCCTTTGGCTGAAAGATTAAAAGGTCCTTATGGAGTTCAGCAATTTGGGTTTCTACCATATTTTATAAAGGTAAGTTTTTCTTTAAAATAGCACCAGGGAGGCATCATAATACCAGATCAGTTCACAACAAATGTATACAGTATATAAGTTAACCTCTAGGCTGACCCCACATTTATTTTATATTCCATTATCTCCCCCTGTAGAAAGCTAATATGTATATAGCAACATAGTACAGGTATAGGATCCGTTATTCGGAAACCCGTTATCCAGAAAGCTCCAAATTACAGGAATGCCATCTCCCAAAGACTAAATTTTATCCAAATAATCCAAATTTGATTGATTTCCTTTTTCTCTGTAATAATAAAACAGTAGCTTGTACTTGATTCCAACTAAGATCCCAACTAAGATATAATTAATCCCTATTGTAAGCAAAACCAGCCTACTGGGTTTATTTGATGTTTACATTTTTTTCTAGTAGACTTAAGATATGAAGATCCAAATTACGGGAAGATCCATTATCCAGAAAACCCTAGGTCCCGAGCATTCTGGATAACAAGTCCAATGCCTATACTAAGACTGGATGACCCTGCAGCATGAAGAGAAGGGGGTCCTGGGCACATAGATCATAAAATATGTGCTTTGTTACCCCAAAGTCAAATTAAGGAGACAAGTGATTTCCTTTGGAGTAAAGTTACACCTCACGATGAAGGTGTGGCAGTGAGTAAGAGTGTAGCTATAGAGGAAGCTGGGTGCCCGGGAAGTATAGGGGGCACTGACTAACAAGTAGGGATGCACTGAATCCAGGATTCGGTTTGGGATTCAGCCAGGATTAGGCCTTTTTCAGCAGGATTCAGCTGAATCCTTCTGCCCGGCCGACCGAATCCTAATTTGCATATGCAAATTAGAGGCAGGGAAGTAAAAAATGTTTTCCCCTTACCACCCCTAATTTGCATATGCAAATTAGGATTTGGAATTGGTTCATTATTCGGACGAATCTTTTGCAAACGATTCGGGGGTTCGGCCAAATCCAAAATAGTGGATTTGGTGCATCTCTACTAACATTTTGTTGTTTTTATGCTTTGGTGCCCACTACCTGCTAGTTACACCAGCAAAAGTCGTGTTTGTGTAGTGCTAGTAATGTTCTCTCAGTTGGGATTCTTTCTAAGGGGTCATTCTCAGTCAATTTCTGTTTAATATGGCAATTTTTTTTTAAGGTCGGCACAGGATATCTAATAATCCCAAAACATACAGGAAAAAAACTGGAAACCGGGATAACGAGAGACCGTACCTATAATAACCTACAAGTAAATGGAAAGTGAATTGAAAACAGAAAGCTTGTGGCCAGGCACGGAACAAATCTCAAAGTAATGAAAAAATATGAGGCAGGGAATATGGAATAATCACAAGGCACATGGTAAGTCAGACACTAGTCTACAAGGAGCAGTAAACATGGTGACCTTAACCACATGCGGTCCTGTTATATTTTAGACTTTTGTGTGGATTTTTTAGGCAGATACAACATTAAATTCTACCAGCTGATTCTTGTACAGAAAAAGGGTGCACATGGGTCTGTGAGCTTCAGATGGGACAGTGAGAATAGAAGGTATGTGAAAAGGCAATTTGCTTTTGTTTCCTACTAAACTAATAACTATGATCATCATATATTACAGTTCTCACAATTGTCTGCCTTATTATTCTTTTCATAATAGTGTTTTCCATTGTCATTATTAAAGGGGTTGTTCACCATTATATTATATTTTAGTACGATGCAGAGACTGATATTCCGAGACAATTTAAAATTAGTATTACTTTTTTAATATTTATGTTTTTTTCAGTTATTTCGTTTTTTATTCAGCAGCTTTCCGGTTTGCAATTTCACCAGTCTGTTGCTGTGGTCCAAATTAACCTAGCAACCGAACTAATCTGAACTAGAGACCTGAATATGAAGAGGAGAGGCCTGAACATAAAGATGAGTAATAAAGAGTAGCAATAACAATACATTTGTTGCTTTACAGAGCATTTTTATGATGGGGTCAGCTTTTGTGTTTTAGTTGGGACCAGTGACTCCCATTTGAAAGCTGCAAAAAGTCAGAAGAAGGCAAATAATTAAAAATTATAAAAAAAAAAGAAAAATGAAAAGTTGATTAGAATTGGCCATTCTTAGACATCCAGTCTCTCCAGCCTGTATACATTACATTTTTGGCTAAATAACTATATTAGAAACATTTTTTATTTTGCACAGCCTATTTACCCAGTTTTTATTTTTACACTGAACATTTCTTTTAATGGCAACTATCAGTATAACTATGGTCTTTAGTTGTAACCATTGGCCCCATTGCTATTATTTGTATTGGTTTAACAGTAACTGTAATCTTCCCAAAACCATAGTACATCGGAACTAAACCCAGCATAGATCTATGGTCGGGCAATTCTGCCCACAAGGATGAAGACTGCTTGGCCATAGCTATCTATGTAAAGCTGGTTTTACTGTGTAGCGGTTTTATGTTGACTGTTGTTCATGTAACCATTGCTTGCATCAGCCCTTTGGGGGTCGTGTCAGGCATTCTGTGAAAGGGGGTTGCCAATAGTCAAAGCTCATGCCTGTCTGTCTAGCTATTTTCCCAGGAATTCATAGAAGAAGAAACAGTGGCAGATGTAGACTAGTGTAGACTTCACAAGTAGGCTCCCATGTGTAATAAACATAAATAAAAGACATAAAAACAGATGGTGATTTGAGAATATTTATTAAAATACATTAAAATGCTCATATAGATCATCCTTTCAACACAACTTGGCCATGCGTATTGTTGCTTCTTAAATCTAATCTGATTTTAATTTATTCCCAGCACAGTTTCTCTGCATACCAAAATTGTTAAAGCTAGAAATTTACCATTTTTCATTGCTGTATATCTATTGCACTGTCTGATCCAGGTGCACAAAACAAATCTATTTTCTGATTATCTCATTTACACCCATATCTTCCTCCTCACAGTTACATGATCTATTTCCATGTGTTCTTGGGTTTTGTCCAAATGCTGAAGCTCAATTCAATCACTCAGGAGATTTGCTCTCACACCAGCGTGCACATCCAACAATATCATTCACATTTTCATAACAAAATCCATTAATCACTGATATCTCATGGACAAATTATTCTTGTGAAGGAGGATTACTCAGTGAAGTGCACTGTCTGCATGGGTTTGCTCCAAATGTTTTTCCTGTACTCCAAAAACATACAGGCAGGTTAATTGCCTTCCCATGAACATGACACTAGTGTGTGTTGTGTGAACATGATAGACAATTTCCTGCTGGTTATATAGGCAGGCAGTCGGTGGACTTTCCAAAACATGCTCTTGCTACTCCCATTTAGGCTTTGGGCATACAGGCATTTTTACGTTGTGTTTTTGAGAAAAACGGACAGCGGCATAAATACACAAAAAGTGCAGCCTCATAGACTACAATGCAAAGCTCGAAGCATCAATACGCTGCAAAAAAATCCCTCATCCGTGCAAGAAAGAGGGTACATTTGTCTGATATATGCTGCATTTTCCCAATATGACATGCCATACTGTACATGTGTGACATAATTACGCGTCTACATTACCTGCCGGCATTTGGTGTGAATTTTTCATTTAAGCAACTGCTTATTTATAAAAAAGACAGTCCCATATCCTTATTTTGCCATAATGCCATCGTCTTATCATTTCCCCAAATTCCCTGTTTCCATTTGCTTGTTGTGGTTGAATACACCATTGTCACGGCCGGCACCCAATACCAGAACAGGTGCCAAGTACCCTGGTCTCGGCTCGGCTTCACCAGTAGTGTGACCACCGTTGGGCTTCGGGAGGAGCCCTCAGCTTACTTGGGTGCCACCTGGACTTAACGAGGGGTACAAGGCGAGATGTTCTGGCTAGCAGAGGGGCACGGCAGGTAGATAGTCTTTTGGGCCGAAGGTCACTGTACAAATGGAGCAGGCAAGAGAATCGTCAGACAGGCAGGGTCGAGGCAGGCAGATATCAAGAATCGTCAGGCAGGCAAGGGTCAAAACGTGTAATCAAACAGATGGGGTCAGGCAGAAAGAGCGCCGCGTGCCGCGCGCGCCCTAGAGAACCAAGATGGTGCCAGCGCTGGAGGCCGGAACAGGAGCGCGGCGGCGTGGCGGCCGTCCACGCCACCGCACCACTAGCCCACCAGGTAATTTTATTACATTACCCCCCCCCTCTAGGGGGGGGGCACTGGACCCCCAGGCTTCCCAGGAAATTTTTTATGGAATTTATTTCTGAGTTGATCAGCTTTGATATCATCGACTGAGACCCGGGAGTTCTCCTCAGAGCCATAGCCCTTCCACTTAATAAGATACTGGAGCTTACCCCGTACCAGACGAGAATCGAGGAACTCCTGGATCTCAAATTCAGGCTGACCTTCGACTAACACTGGGGGAGGAACAGGAATATGACAGACTTGAGTGGCTGGTTTTAGAAGAGAAACATGAAAAGAATTAGATATTTTAAACTCTGCAGGTAATTGGAGACGAACAAAAGAGGAATTGGGTATGGACCAATAAACCTGGGCCCCAGTTTGAGAGAGGGGACCTTCAACTTAATATTTTTGGTAGATAGTCAAACAGAATCTCCCACCTTGTATTGAGGAGCCTCTCTACGAGATCATGATATAGTTTGATAGATAATAGGTAGATAGAAAATAGTTTGATAGATAGACAATGGATAAACAGATGATAGATAATAAATAGAAAAATAGATAGATAGATAGATAGATAGATATAGTGGCAGCAAGTTTAGCAGCCCTTTATAACAAGCGGATCTTACAGTAATTTAATAAACCCGGTTTAATAAACGTGGGATCAGAAGGCCCAAAAGAGCTTAAAACTAGAACTGAGTAGATTTAACGTTGACATTGTTGGTATCTCTTGTTTCTTATTGTTGTTGGTAACTATACTTAAAATATAAGATTGGCCTACACTGACTGTATTGTTGTATAAACTAACTCCATTAATCCACCAAACCTGTTTGCCCAGTCCCATTACCTTAGGTAACCCCTTGCAGTGCTTCATTTATAACATTCAATATATAACTGGTATATAAAGGTTTCTTCTAATATTGGAATAAGCTGCATTTTATAGCTGGTATAATTGTAGTTGTTTCTAACTCACATTTAGGTCCTCATTCTCATCATGATAAATCACTATATTTTTCCCTTTAAACACTACTTTCTTCCATATTGTGTTCCATGTAGTTCAAGGTCAAATTAACAATTATTCATAATATTTTGCAGAGTTAAGGATATGGGCTGCCAAAGCTGGGCTGCACTAGTCAGCAATCCCTACAGTGTTCTCTTGTTTCTTTAGTAGTCTAGCAGACACAATGTTAAAGAAGAATTTTGCTGGCTCCCCAGTAAGTTATCTTTGTGCTACGTGTTCATTTTAGGAAGAATTATAAATCAGCACTTCCAGGGATTAGATATTCAGAATTAATTGCCCCATAGACCGCCCTTGTCTTGTTCTCAGGAACATCTGCAAAACGGAGCTTCATTTTTGGCCGTCCTTATATTGCTGTTTATCCGATAGAATCCTGTAGACCGAACTGACTAAATTGCATTGTAATAACTGTGTTAACTTAAATACGTCTTGTGATAAAGAGTTTTCTTTAAGGTTGTGTGTCCAATAGTAGCTATAGCTTTCAGAGATATAACCTAAGGCAGGGGTCCCCAACCTTTTTTTAACCTGTGACCAACATTCAGATGCAAAAAGTTGGGCAACACAAGCATAAAAAATGTTCCTGGATGGTGGAAAATAAGGGCTGTGATTGGCTATTCATTAGCCCCTATGTGGACTGGCAGCCTAAAGGAGGCTCTGTTTGGCAGTGCACCTGGTTTTTAAACAAACAACACGTGCCCCAAGCCAGAAATTCAAAAATTAGCACCTGCTTTGAGGCTACTGGGAGCAACATCCAAGGGATGGGTGAGCAACATGTTGCTCATGAGCCATTGGTTGGGGATCACTGACCTAAGGCAACCAATCAGGTGTTTGCTTTAACTGGTTGCAGTGGGAGACTAGGCCCCTTTTATGACATTACTCCCATTATATAAAAACCCTGTAATAATATTCATATAACCTAAAACAATCGCTTGCCATATGAAAAGGCTAATGCTGGCATACAGATAGGCTGACAAAGGCATAACATGCGTTTGTGTGTGTATCAGGCTAGTGTTATTTGGGTGACTTTTTGCACCTTTAGTGAGGAGAAGCAATAACCACAATTTTACCTGCTGTTACAGGTATGTAGTGAGTACTCTTTCCACAGGCCCCTTCTAGGTTACTCCCACTCCCAAAAGTTTAGAAATATACAACAATAAATCATGAGTCATGGGTGCACCTGGAGACACAAGGGCCCCATGATCAAGCTTTTTTCAATTAATAATGGTATTTTATATTAATTTTCATCTGTGGTGCTGGGCCTGGGTCCTGTTGGGACGGGTGCACGATTGATACCTGCTGGTAGAAGATTAGGCAGCCAGAGAAAGCAAGACATGTGTGCATGGCGTGCGCCCGAGCTCTCTAACACGCATTGGGTTTGGCATCCACCCGGCCAGGCCCAAGCCCAGAAGTGCAGATAAAAATGACTATGAAGATTTTCATTTATCCAGGTCATGGTATATCTAGTATAGGGATGCACCGAATCCACAATTTTGGATTCGGCCGAACCCCCGAATCCTTCGCAAAAGATTCTGCCGAGTACCGAACCAAATCCTAATTTGCATATGCAAATTAATAGAGGTGGGAAGTGGAAAACATTTTTTTACGGGACTTCCCTCCACACCCCTTATTTGCATATGCAAATAAGGTTGCGGTTCGGCAGGGCAAAAGGATTACCGTAGTCAAATCCTGCTGAAAAAGGTGGAATCCTGCCTGAATCCCAAACCGAATCCTGAACTCAGTGTATCCATAATCTGGTATCAGTAATTCTAAAACAACTGGATATTTTTTTAATGAAAAGATAATTGAAAAGGTTAAATGGGCCCCTGAACAGTTTGGGCCCCTAGGCTATAGCCTAGCCATTAATTGGCCCCTGTGGATAAGTACAAAAGTCCAACTGATTATGCCCTTGACTAGCTACAACTTGGAAAATACTTTTTTACAAGGCGCTGTATACATTGTATAAAGATATAGCCGCAAACTTTTGTTCTATTTTGGGGAGTAATTGATTGTTGGCTGATAATATTCCTTCCCTGTATGTTTGCATTTGGAAGCCGCCTCACCAGCAAGAATTCCTTATAGACCCCTATGGAGCACGCCCTCTAGTGGACAAGCATGAATGCTGCTGCTCCACTTTTTTCTATGAAAAGAGAGCCAAGTGTAGGGTTCAAGTGCAATGTACAGAGATTAAAGGACTATTTATGAAGCAAGTGCAGCGTGCACTAATAGGACATATTTTTTTATAAATGACTTTAGAAAACTTTATTTAAAAAGTTTTCCCTGAATGGTAGTGTAATTGACACGTGTTTTTTTTATAAATAATTTTGTAAAACTTTATTTAAAAAGTTTTCCCAGAATGCCAGTGTAATTGCAGAAGCACGCTCAGAGTCACCATGTATCATCCACTACAATCAGGTGTGTGTACAGCTATATTGCGTTACACTAGGGATGCACCAAATCCAGGATTCGGTTTGGGATTCAGCCTTTTCAGCAGGATTCGGTCAAATTCTTCAGCCAGGCTCAACCGAATCCTAATCTTTTTGTCACAAAACAAGGAAGTAAAATATGTTTTCCCCTTTCCACTTCTAATTAGGATTCGGATTCAGTTCGGTATTCGACCAAATCTTTCACGAAGGATTCGGGGGTTCGGCCGAATCCAAAATAGTGTATTCGGTGCATGCCTACGTTACACACTAACTTTTCTCCTTGTAGACAAACTGTACATTTCCCCAGCTGGGCTCAGCACAGTGACAAAGGACCACACATATTCGTTTTTCTTTAAAATATTCCTTTCTTTATGATTTTTTTTTTCTTCATTAAATCTGGCTCGCCAGTTCTGCAGCTGGGCCACAGCGACACATAATAACCATTGTGGACAGCAGAATCATACAGCTGCTGGGTTATGTGGTGACCGGGAAACATTTTAGTTCCCCTTAATACTGTTCATTCTGCAGCCAAATTCCTGCACTCGGTGCCTGTTCCATATTATAAAGTCTCTGTCTGCAGCTGACTCACAATCCGATATGAAGCTTGAACAGGAGTCAGTTGCCACCGAAGTGACAGCAACAGCATAATGCATTTATAAGCAAGATTACTTCCCCTTTAAATCTTCAGCAAAACGGCTTTTCTGCATCTAGTGTTTAACTTAGGTAGGTACTAATATAAAATAAAAGATCCCTCATAACCAGCAGCAGTGCCACCACCAGCCCCATAAATAGTGACTGTCTATGGCAATTTAGCCACCCCTCTGGCATTTGCCAGAATCCACAGATTGCCAATCTACCCCCACACAAACACTCAGGACCCCTGCTACAAGTAGTGGCATTCAGTGCACCCCGAGTTTCCTGACAATAAATATTTGAGAACAACTTTCTGAGCTTTCCATTTATCCTAAATGTCCTCTCACTGTGCTTTGCTTGATGTTTATGTGTTGCTGGATTTTGTGAGTCCTGGATACTAATCCTTATACTAAGTGTTACTGCTGATGGCACAATAGAAACATAATACTTTAAGGGGGATAAAAGCCTGCCGGCCTCTGATCTACTGAGTGCTGCCATCATGGGAGGTGCAAGCAGGGACACAGTTACATATCTTAGCCAGGCAACTGCATTGTTTTCTTATGGAACTGTCCGTTCTTGTTTTGTGCCAGGGTAAGTCAAAAAAATGCATTTGCCTTGGGGCCCCAACAGCAGTAAGGCCTCTGAGAAGAGAATATAGATTTAAATCATATTTTACAGGTATGGGACCTGTTATACAGAATGCTCAGGACCTGAGGTTTTCCGCATAATGGACCTTTCCATAATTAGGATCTTCATACCTTAAGTCTACTAGAAAATCATGTAAACATTAAATAAACCCAATTGACTGTTTTTGCTTCCAATAAGGATTAATTATATCTTAGTTGGGATCAAGTACAAGCTATTGTTTTATTATTACAGAGAAAAAAGGAAATCATTTTTACAAATTTGGATTATTTGGATAAAATGGAGTCTATGGGAGACGGCCTTTCGGTAATTCGGAACTTTCTGGATAAAGGGTTTCCGGATAACGAATCCTATACCTGTTTAACAATTGTTAGACATTTTCTGTCCAACTTGCAGACCTCCAGTGGGGTGGGTGTAGGGTTGCCACCTTTTCTGGAAAAAAATACCGGCCTTCCTATATATTTCTCTTTTCCCCTATTAATAACATTGGGGTCAGCCATCATTTTTACCGGCCAGGCCAGTAAAACACCGGCCAAGTGGCAACCCTAGGCATGGGAGTGCTCTATAAAATTTGGAGGGTGACAGGTTAAGCTGCCCATACATGTCCAGAATTGGTCAGGCAATTGGGCCAATTTCACCCATTCCACCAGATCACTGGGCATTCTGCATGTATAACAGGTCAGAGGACTGACTGCAATTTCCGTAAGTTGGCCAAAAATGGAGCTGTAGCTTTATATCTCTTTATTTCTTGCTGTCCTGATCGTTTGGGCAATCAGAACCATACAATGTTGGCCATACATATGTATAATCCTTGCATCATTGCTGAGATAAATAAATGCTACAGTAATAGGATAGACAGCATGACAACCTATTCCTTAGGGACTATTCCCGCGCTGTATTGGACAGACAACTGGACAGAGCAAGGAAGGCTGCTGACTTGGAACTCACTGATTGACAGGGATGACACTGGAGCTTCACTGCCTGGCCCCATATATCTCCCTCTAATTGCTGCAGAGTTTACTTTCCCTCTTTCTTTTTGGAGGTTCCCATCTGCTGGGCAAAGCATTTATAAAGGCCTAGAGTGTAAGTAACTATGGGAAATATTATACATGCCCTCATAGCTGGAACAAGTCTTGCTCTTCCTTTGATGTGTATTAGTCTAGTTCTACTGAGCGGGCTAGTTAAAATAATAATTATAATTAGAAGGGACTCAAGATAAAACATATTTGCATCAAGACCAAAGTAACAAAGACATGAGGCTGTTAAATAATGAACTTTATTAAATGAGTCTCATTGCTCCCTTGCCTGAGAAGTGATTAGTGCTAATGTATTTACTTTGTAAACATTGAGGAAACTTTTTGTCATTTTTGTGAAATGTGACCACTAGAGGGCGCTGTGTTTGGATTACACATGTAGGACGATGATTGGATGATCCATAGCTGCCCCCACTTATATAAATAAATACACAGATAATTTATGTATTTTGTACAGAATAGCCTTTAGTGATAAACTAATTTTTTTTTTTAAATCTGAATCAAACTATACTTTTTGGGTACATTTTTCCTTTACCAACCTGTGAAAACAAATTGCTCTCCTCCCAGTTATATCACTTTTCTCTCTTTAAGTGCAATTGTTTTTTTTTATAAATTGCAAGTATTTGGCAAATGAAAATATTTCAGGCAATAAAACCTGTGAAATGGGTTTTACTATGCCAACATTTCACTTTTTCAAATATTTCTGCTTATTTTCTTATTCACTTCCAGTTAGTGCTGGGCAGTTACCTGTGACCAATGATATAAAGTTTCCATAAATTGCTAATTAACCCTGTTAGGGCAATGGCATATAGGAACAATTCAGCTACTTTCCTTCCATGTTTTTAGTAGCACTATTGTCCTTTGTAATAATTAAAGCAATTGTTGGGCAATTTTCACCTAAAAACATGGATTCCTGTAGTTCAAATGCTTTGTCATACGGATAATAAGAGTCTCAGCCATAAAGCGCTACAGAACTGCTGTCTGACCCTGCCTTCTCTTTCAACTCTACAAGGGGATTTAAAGGAGTTGTTCACCTTTAATATACATTTTAGTATGATGTAGAGAGTCGGAGACAATTTGCAATCTTTTATTATTTAAGGTTATTTAGCTTTTTATTCAGCAACTCTTCAATTTGCATTTTAAGCAATCTTGTTGCTAGGGTGCAAATTCCCCTAGCAACCATGCATTGATTTAAATAAGAGAATGGAATATGAATAGGAGAGAGGCCTGAATAGAAGGATCAGTAATAAAAAGTAACAATAGCAATTTGTAGCCTTATCTAGTATAGGTCAATCTAAAAACAACTGGACTTGCTGAGTAATCAATGAAGACGTTTCACTACTCATCCGAGCAGCTTCTTCAGTTCAACTGACTGGTGTGGGAAGTTCTCGGCATATAAACTCTTCCACTAATCCATTTACAATGGCACATTGTAACTCTTCAAAGAGGTGACATCTGAAGAAACTCACAGAGGTGTTGATTCTGTGTAGTTGTGATAGGATTATCCAATGTGTCATGCAACTCCTAGATACAGGTGTTACTTGTGAGAGTTGCATGAATGGATGTGTGAAGTGTTCTGAATCCGCCGGGGTACAGATGTTAGAACAGCATTGTATGTAGCAGACAGGTGGTGTCGAAGGCCCCCACCTCTGTTCAGAGATGGTCTCTCCACCTTGACATGAATCGCCTCTTTCACGCCTCGTTCAAACCAGCGGTCTTTTTTTATCCAAGATTTGGACCTTGCTGTCTTCAAAGGAGTGTCCCTTGTCTTTTAAGTGTAGAAAGACAGCTGAGTTTTGCCCTGTAGAGTTCTCCCTCCTGTGCTGAGCCATTCGCTTGGAGAGCAGTTGTTTTGTCTCCCCGATGTATAGATCTGTGCACTCCTCGCTACACTGGACTCCGTATACCACATTGCTTTGTTTTTCTTTTGGTGTTTGATCCTTTGGGTGTACCAGTTTTTGTCTCAGTGTGTTGCTAGGTTTGAAAAACACAGGGACATGGTGTTTGTTGAAAATCCTCCTGAGTTTCTCTGACACTCCAGCTACATATGGGATGACTATGTTTCGCCTACTATGTGTCTCCGGGCGGTTATTTCTATTGGTGTTCCTGTTGGGCTTGGTTGCTGCTGTTTTGACAAAGGCCCAGTCTGGGTAGCCACACGCTTTCAAAGCTCCTCTGAGATGTTTTTGCTCTTTGTCTTTGGACTCTGTATCAGTTGCCACACATTCCGCCCGGTGGTGCAGGGTTCGAATGACACCCAGTTTGTGTTCCAGTGGATGGTGGGAATCAAACAACAGATATTGATCCGTATGAGTGGGTTTCCTGTATACTTCCGTCTTCAAGCTACCCCCCTCTTGGATACATATCAAACAGTCCAAAAAAGCAAGTTTGTTCTCATGGACATCTTCCCTTGTGAACTTGATGTTATTGTCCACTGAGTTAATGTGTTCTGTGAAGGCCGCCACTTCATTGGATCTGATTTTAACCCAAGTATCATCCACATACCTGAACCAGTGAGTCGGTGTAGTTCCCTGGAAAGTAAGTAAGGCCCTCCTTTCCACTTCCTCCATGTACAAGTTTGCTACAATGGGAGAGACTGGAGAACCCATTGCACAGCCATGTTTCTGTCTATAAAAAAGGTTCTTGTACTTGAAGTATGTGGTGTTAAGGCACAAATCTAGCAACAAACAAACTTGGTTGGGACTGAGCTTCGTTCTGCTGCTGAGGGTGTTATCATGTTGCAGTCGATTTCTTACAGTCTCAATCGCCTCTGTAGTAGGTATACATGTGAACAAAGAAGTGACATCATATGATACCATTGTTTCTTCTGCCTCTAGTGTAACGCCGTGAATCTTGGTTACAAACTCTTTGGCATTCTGGATATGATGCACTGTATTGCCTACCAACGGGGCTAAGATGTTAGCCAGGAATTTTGCAATGCTGTATGTCACTGAATTTATGCTGCTGACAATGGGTCTTAGTGGGGCTCCTTCCTTGTGTATCTTGGGGAGTCCGTATAAGCATGGTGTGGCTTCCCTGGGATACAGACGGTGGTATAAAATTCGATCAATGGCTTTCTCCTTTTCAAGTTGTTGTAGGCAACCGATCACCTTTTTCTTGTAACCACTGGTTGGGTCTTTCCCTAAGGGTTCATATGTATTGCTATCACTGAGCAGAGTGGTTATCTTGCAGTCATAGTCAGTTGTGTTGAGCACAACTGTGCATCTCCCTTTATCTGCTGGCAGGATAGTGATGTTCGGGTCCTTACTCAGAGAGCTGAGTAGGGATGTAGCGAACGTCGGAAAAAAAGTTCGCGAACATATTCGCGAACTTGCGCAAAATTGCGAGCGGTTCGCGAACGGTTCGCGAACCCCATAGACTTCAATGGGAAGGCGAACTTTAACATCTACAAAAGACATTTCTGGCCAGAAAAATGATTTTAAAGTTGTTTAAAGGGTGCAACGACCTGGACAGTGGCATGCCAGAGGGGGATCAAGGGCAAAAATGTATCTGAAAAATCTGCCTGTGTGTGCTTGGAAGAGATAGTGTAGGGGGAGAGCTGTTAGTGATTTCAGGGACAGATGATAGTAAGTTTGCTGGCTAGTAATCTGCTTGATACTGCTCTGTATTGGAACAAAAAAATAAATAAAAGCAGTCCTTACAAGGACTACTGTTATTGCAGCAGTCAGCAGATGAGATCAGAAGCAGGACAGCTGCCCACTGCAGCTACATACAGAGCACTGCAGTAGAAGGTAGATTACTAGCCAGCAAAGCTACCTAAGCTTAAATGTCCCTCAAACCCCTGCAGACTTCTGTCCCTCCAATAACAGAGCAGTATCAAAACGATTACTAGCCAGCAAACTTTCAACTGTCCCTGAAATCACTAACAGGCAGCAGCTCTCTCCCTACACTATCTCTTCAGCACACACAGGCAGAGTGAAAAAAAGCTGCAGGGCTTCGGTTTTTATAGGGAAGGGGAGTGGTCCAAGGGAGAGCTTCCTGATTGGCTGCCATGTACCTGCTGGTCTGGGGTGAGAGGGCAAAAAAAAGCGCCAACAATGGCGAACCCAAAATGGCGAACGTCGCGCGACGTTCGCGAACTTCCGGCGAGCGCGAACACCCGATGTTCGCGCGAACAAGTTCGCCGGCGAACAGTTCGCGACATCTCTAGAGCTGAGTGCTCTCCTCTCTTCTGTAGTAAGGTTAGAGGGAGGTGTTCTGGCACTTGACAAAGCAGCTGACACTTTTAGCCGGAGTTGTTCTGCTTCTTCATTTTTCAAGTTATTATTTTTGATAGCCTTACAGAGCATTTGTTTTTCAGAAGGGGTCAGCGACGCCTATTTGAAAGCTGGAAAGAGTCAGAAGAAAAAAGGCAAATAACTATAAAACTATAAAAAAAAAATGGAAACCAATTTAAAAGTTTCTTAGAATTGGCCATTTTGTAACATATTAAAATTTACCTTAAAGTTGAACCACCCCACAACTCTTTCTTTCAACTCTTTATTTCTCCATCTCAAAGCAGATTAGGTGGGGATAGGAACAGTGGCAACACTCTTGAGTGCTTATTGAGCCCAATAGCGCTGCTTTCTTGCTTCTTTAACGTGCAATATCCACCACTTTTTGTTCAACCCCTTTATTATTGGTTGCCCATTCATACCTTATCCTCAGTATGTTGTATGTGTGCGAAAGTAATGGTATTGATGGGCGTCACACTACACAGAGTGTGTGTGTGTATGTATGTATATATATATATATATATCACCTTCCTTTCTCCCAAGTTCATTGTAAGCAAGTTCTGAAAGAAGGGGAGAGACTATAGGGAAAGTTACCTCAGCAGCGTTTCCTCCAGCGTGGGAGCACAGGGCTGCCTTACTACACGCCATAACATTCAAATATTGCTTTTTTGATGAAACATATCTTTATGATGGTGCTGCTTGTCTGTGTTCTAGAAAGTAGTATTGGTTATGGAACTGGTAAGTGTTTGAAAGCGTTGTTTGCTTGCAGTGTGAGTTAATGGTGATGGTGAAATTTTATTCCAATTATTCTGCTGCACTGCGCCCCTCAACTCTTCCGGTGCCATTAGGGCCCCTCCTCCTTAATTATTGATGGCGCCTGATATAGCTGCACCCCCTGTAGCTCAGTTGAATTGATATTAATGGATTATTCCATACAGTTAGGGGACCAAGGATGCTTTATTACCTCTTATGTTTACCTACAAATATCTGAAATATACGAAATGCCCCATTCTGACTTGCCTCCAGTTCTTTAGCCATATTGGTATGGGTGTGGGTTTAATGGCACATTCCCCTTCTGAGATTATTTAGGCCCCTTGTACTATGAGGGTATAAAACAGTGCATTCTCCACTCACTATTCTTTATACACGGTTCTCTTCTTGGTATCTGGGCGCTGAGTTGGTTTTGAGTTGTTTTTTTTTTATCTAATTGCTTTTCCACTTTGTCTCTTTGTGCTGACCCTTGCTCCTATTACCTAAATGCACACTGGAATTTGATTTTCATATTGTGCTCCTCTAATTAAACTATTTGAAATTTGAAATAAATTTTGTTCCTATAAAAAAAAAAAAAAAAGGTGAACCACCCATTTAATAAGTTCCTATCAGTTACAGCTGTTCAGGTAATGCTATGGGTCAAGAAGGAACCCATAAGCAGGACCAGAATCAAGGCAAGATTTGTAAAAGTTCTATCAGAGGCTCAGTCCATGCAGGGGCCAGGCAAAAGGGTCAGGGCTTACCATGAAAGGGTTAAAAGGTGGGCAAAATAGGGGCCAGGTTGGGCAGATCAGAGTGTGGCCAGACAGGTGCATGGGACCCCACAAATCCTACTATCAATACAGATACTATACTGACAATGCATTTTATCAGTTTACACATTATTATTAATAATAATAATATTATTATTATTAATAATAATAATATCCTCTATTAACTGACACAGAAGCTGCACATTGGCTCTGCTTGGGGCAGAAAAATGGTTAAATTTCCTTAGGAAAATAAAATGCTGGAATGTGTGATATTAAAAGATTCCTCTATTTGCGGTGATGAGCGAATGCAGCGAGGCCTGAGCTTAGACTGTTACTCACAAATTACTCACAGGTTATGTCACCATATTATGGGATGGCCGGCAGGATCTGTGCTTCCCTGTGCCATTGGCTGCTTGCCTCCTTGGCCTGTTAGCCGCAATATTAAGATGTGGACACTTATCAGCACACAGTAATATTTGGCAAATTCTTGATTCATCAACCACAAATTTGCCACTGAGCTCCATTGCTGCTACTCATACCCAGAACGGGAAATACTGTATGTTACAGATGGAAATTACATTTTTTCTACATTTTTTTTATGACTCCAAATGAAACATCTCTCTTTCTATTGAAGACTTAACAGTAGGGATGCACTGAATCCGGGATTCGGCCAGGATTTGGCCTTTTTCTGCCCGGCCAAACTGAATCTGCATATGCAAATTAGGGGCGGGTAAGGAAAACGCATGACTTTTTGTCACAAAACAAGGAAGTAAAAAATATTTTCCCCTTACCACCCCTAATTTGCACATGCAAATTCGGATACGGTTCAGTGTTCGGCCAAATCTTTCACAAAGGATTCAGGGGTTTGGCCGAGTCCAAAATAGTGGATTCGGTGCATCCCTAATCCCTACTTAACAGTAAGTTCCCCTAAGGCATCTCTCGTGGCCTCTAACGATATGTGGGACTGGCCGGGGGTCCTTGGAGTGGAATCAGGTGGCGCTCAGTCTGAATGTCTTTACTTGGAGACTTTCCATCCCCAGATACACCTGGAACCCCAGCTTGAAGATCAGTTGGGGTAATATTTGGGGTAAATAAGTATTAGCCATTCTAAATGTTTTATATATTCTATATGTAGCTATTCTATTGCTGAATAACTTATAAACCAATATTGTTTATATATTCTATATGTAGCTATTCTATTGCTGAAAAACTTATACACCAATATTGTTCTATATCTGTAATTTTGGCCCTGACCATGACCTCCAAGAGCAGCATGAATTGATAAGGTCCAAGTCCATCCCACAAATAGCCACAGACAAAACAACTTGGCCATTCCGGACTGAGTCAGCTGTTGGCCGAATATATGAGGTTAAAATGACAGTTTGCAGAGACAATATCTGGTTGGCGTTCAATCAGATATAAATTGGTCTGGCTGGTAATTACCATCAGATAAGGATTACACTGGGCTGTGGAAAAGGTTCTATCTGCATCTAATCCAAGTGGAGATGAGTCCAGTCTGGCCACCACCCAAATAGATTTCCCAGTGTACATTGAGCATAGACTTGTACATTATTACACTATATTGGACAAATGGATGTCCATTCCAATCTTCCGACCTGCAACTAACCATTCAGATTAATATAAAGTAGTAAAAGATGTTCGGGCCATTAATTGACAGACAGCAATCGTACGACAGTTATGTCTGATAAATAGTAGTGACAGTCACCCATTGATATAGACACATAGGCAATACATGCAGAGATATTATTGGTAGCCGATAGAAATCTTTCAACCTGTCTGATCGACTGACCGACCGATTGTCATGGCTTGAAAAATGTCAGGGCACTCCACACATGGTCGGACTAGAGCCTAGGAGGCCCACTGGGGCTGCAAATAAAGGGCCCTCCTGGCAGTCCCCAGGGCCCCCTCACAACCTCCAATTCCCTGGCCCGCTGCCCAAATATTTGCGCTGCGCGAGCTGAGAGTTGCAAGTCGTTACTTTAAGGGGCACCCGGGGGAGCAGGTCTGGCCCAGTCGACACTGCACACAGTCCGAAAATCGTATGAATCTTTGTTTTTACAATGGTATATTTGTGTCTATGGCCAGTGTAAAAGAAGGATTTTATTTCTGCCCTGATATGCCAGAGGCTAGCACATAAATCACTGTGTGTGCCTGAGGGGTAGAAGACCCTGAAACTGGCCCAGTTAGTCCCAGACTAATTAGAAAAATTAATACAGGTATGGGATCCGTTATCCAGAAAGCTCTGAATTACAGGAAAGCAATTTCCCATAGAGTCTAATAATCCAAAGAAGAGCAAATTTTGGGTTTGAAAACCGGAAATTCGGCTCTCAAAGTGACAGGAGTGGCATTTTGCCATCATTGGAACTAGTGGGGTGCTGCTGCCTGAGGCGAGTTTTTTTTTTTTTTTGCTTTTAGGTTTATTTAATGTTTCAATGATTTTTTTTAGCAGACAAAGTATGGAGATCCAAATTAGGGAAATACCCCTTATCTAGACAACCCCAGGTTTTGAGCATTCTGGATAACGGGTCCTATACCAGTACACATCTTTCTGTGATTTTGAGGACAACTAAAATGGTTTTGCTGTGGGTCCAGGGTCTACTAGTTACTCCTCTGCTCATGTTGCTTTTTAGCCACCCCAATCTGTCATGGACAGAAACCTGCAAAAAATTATGGGTTATGTGCGCCTGCCCCCTCACTAGCTTATCCCTGGCATCCCCCAAACATCACAGGGTCTGTGTCCACTATTGTTACCCCAAACCAGTAGCTTATTGGCCTATGTATGGGGCCTGCTTGCTCGGTATCCAGCCCATAACACAGAATAATAATAATACTCGGGCACTGTGTAAAATGCAGTGTTTCTCACATCTGTTCTGTGCCACTAACACACGGCTCCACATATGACCTACAGACCTAAAAATGCAAGTCAGACCTGCTACTGTCACTTCATATAAAGCATAAACAAGAGCGCTGGGTCTGTGCAACTGTCAGCCCAGCACATGATAGCACTTTCCAGTGTTGCACCCTATTCCGCATGTCACTTTATTAGTGTGTAAGACAGAAAAATGCCTTTGAAGTCCATCCATCAGTGTAATGATCATATTTGTGTCTGTTCTGTATGTGCAGCTCCCTCTATGGGCCGTGAACTCTGACGTGGGCCTCTGCTTCTGGGACACACGACACTAAATCACAGGGAAAACAATACCTGGATAATGAGAGCAGCATGTGGGGAGAACAGGAATGTCACCCAAGGTTCCCCATATTGTATTCCTCATACCATACTCCATGGAGTCACTACAAGCAAATGTGGGAAAACACACCAGAATATTCTCCTCTCTCTGTGCTGCTCCCAGAAGCAATAGGTCTCCAACTTGGCCATAAGGTTGGGATGATAATACTGTTTTCTGATTCAAGAGAAGGAAAATTGACCCTAATTACTGACCATCCTGCTACATAAGCCCTTTTTATTATTAATAATTTATTACTCATCTTTCTTTCTCTCTTATTCATATTCCAGTCTCTTATTCAAATCACTGCACTGTTGCTAGGGTACCTTGAACCCTAGCAACGATATTGCTGAATATTGCAAATTGGAGAGCTGCTGAAAAAAAGCTAAATAGCTCAAAAACCATAAATAACTAAAAATGAAAACCAATTGAAAATGTTCTCAGAATATCACTCTCAACATCATACTACACGTTAAAGGGACGGTTGAACTTCAAGTTAAAGGGATACTGTCATGGTAAAAAAAATGTTTTTCAAAATTAATCAGTTAATAGTGCTGCTCTAGCAGAATTCTGCACTGAAATTCATTTCTCAAAAGAGCAAACAGATTTTTTTTATATTCAATTTTGAAATCTGACTTGGGGCTAGACATATTGTCAATTTCCCAGCTGCCCCAAGTCATGTGACTTGTGCTCTGATAAACTTCAATCACTCTTTACTGCTGTACTGCAAGTTGGAGTGATATCACCCCCTCCCTTTCCCCCCCCCCCCAGCAGCCAAACAAAAGAACAATGGGAAGGTAACCAGATAACAGCTCCCTAACACAAGATAACAGCTGCCTGGTAGATCTAAGAACAACACTCAATAGTAAAAACCCATGTCTCACTGAGACACATTCAGTTACATTGAGAAGGAAAAACAGCAGCCTGCCAGAATGCATTTCTCTCCTAAAGTGCAGGCACAAGTCCCATGACTGGGGGCAGCTGGGAAATTGACAAAATGTCTAGCCCCATGTCAGATTTTAAAATTGAATATAAAAAAATCTGTTTGCTCTTTTGAGTTCAGTGCAGAATTCTGCTGGAGTAGCACTATTAACTGATGCGTTTTGAAAAAAACATGTTTTCCGATGACAGGATCCCTTTAACTTTTAGTATGTTACAGAATGGCTAATTCTAAGCAACTTTTCAATTGGTCTTCATTTTTAAATTGTTGTAGTTCTTGAATTATTCGTCCTCTACTTCTAACTCTTTCCAGTGGGGGTCGCTGACCCCATCTAAAAACAAATGCTCTGTAAGGCCAGGGCCGCTTCTGCCATGAGGCAAGGTGAAACCCTTGCCTCAGGCGGCAGTGTCGGCCAGTTACAAGGGGTGGCAAAAAGCCGCCTCTTGTAACTTTAAGAGCCGAACTTCCGGGTTTTAACTCTAGCGCTCAATGCACTAGCGATACTGCCCCTGAAACCTGCTCCGACGCTAATTTTTAAGCGTGGAGCAGGAGAGGAGAGGGGCGGCAGCAGCCCCAGAATCGGTGCTGTGTAAGGCTACACATGTATTGTCATTGCTACTTTTTATCACACATCTTTCTATACAGGCCTCTCCTATTCATATTCCAGTCTCTTCTATTCATATTAATGCATGGTTGCTAGGGTTACTTGGATCAGATTGTAATTGTAAACTGGAGAGCCACAATAATAAAAAAATTGCAAATTGTCTCAGAATATCACTCTCGACATCATACAAAAGGTTAATTCAAAGGTGAAGCACCCCTTTCATGAAACTGTGTGTGGGGTGTCGATTTAATCCGGTTTAAATTAAACGCCTGTACGACTATAAAGGAATTGTGGAATCGCCATACAATAATGTTTGGCAATGACAACCCCCCATGCAGCAAGACGTCCCCTCTTTGGATCCCAATCAGCGTGGATCATAACCATGATCAGGCCATGACCCGAATTCAGCAGCGAAAGGGAAACGTTCCAACATTCCCAGTGCGATACCGAAACGCACCAGCGGGTGGAGCTGCAGCTCTTCGGCCCAGGCATTTCTGCCTCCTGTTTAGGATTTTATTGCTGGAGATCCCTTCCCCCTGTCTGTTGCTTGTGTCCCGGGATCCTTTTATCCAGTGGTTCCCTCAGTGCAGAACTACCAGTCTGGCTTCACATTTGTACCCCTAGAAATAGATCTGCCCCTTCTGACATGGACAGTAACAATTAGCGGCTTCTATTTCTCTTTTCTAAAGGCAAGTTATTGTGGAAGAAGCCTAGAAATAGTCTCAGATGGATTGATCAGAGTAAAGCAGCATGGCACCTCATAGTTGGTTTCATTTACAGATAAAGTGGGTGGGAGTCCTGGGACTTAGACATAGACATAGAAACACAAAGAGCAGAAGAAGTCGCACAGTAGAGGGGCGGGAGTCGCAGTCCCAGTGGGGTCGGTGTCAGACCAGTTATGTGTCCTGCAGCCTCAGCTCCCCCTCCCTTCCCGGTACAAGGTCTCAGTCTGTTCTGCAGAGCAAAGTCCTAAGCCTGGAATTGCTCTTCCTCCTCCTCCTCCTCCCAAGAGAACAAGTCTCCTGCCGCCTCACCTGCTGCACCAAATCCCCAGCAACAAGCACCTGAGATTTGACTCACTCATACATTCTTTCCTATATTCTCATATTCATATATACTCACATTCTTCTGTAATATATATCGGTACATTGCCATTTATTACTGTAACACATTGGTGCTCTAGTCTTATGGGAGCAAAGATTGAATAGGAATATCACTAACACAGGAGTGAGCTGTAACTGTACTTTATATTCATTCAATCTCATTTCTGTCTTATCACTTTATATTTCCTTATATCTCCAATCTATTTATATATGTGTCTATCTTTCCTTCTATCACCTGTCCAGCTCTATTTCTTTCTATCATCTACAAATATATAATCTTATATCATCTATCTATTTATCATCTATATATCTATCATCTATCTATGGCTATTTCTTATTATTTAGTTCTATTTCTATGGTCTATTTTTCTTTCCAACACCTGTCTAGTTATATTTCTTTCAATTCCTTTCTGTCTATCTATATATTTTCAACTTATATCTCCCATCTATCTACCAATCATTCTATCATCTATCTATCTATCTATCTATCTATCTATCTATCTATCTATCTATCTATCTATCTATCTGTCTGTCTGTCTGTCTGTCTGTCTGTCTGTCTGTCTGTCTGTCTATCTGTCTATCTATCTATCTATCTATCTATCTATCTATCTATCTATCTATCTATCTATCTATCTATCATCTACTATATATATATCAATTATCTGTCTGTCTATCTATCTATCTATCTATCTATCATCTCATCTGTCTGTCTGTCTATCATCTATCTATCTATTATCTATCTATCTCTATCTACCAATCAAATAAGACAGAGAGTGTGAGTGTGGTCCTATGGGTACAGATTATGGCCCAATAAGGATTTATAATTCTAGATTAATCCCTGGAATAATTGTTACTGTTTGTTGGGGAGGAGATGACTTCCAGTACAGACATTGTTTCTCTCATTACAACTTGGTTTGGGGCAATATTAACGCTAACAATAACTCCAGCTCAGACCACTATAACTGTATGAATATCTCTATAGTTCTCTGTGCACTGGCGGGTCATTACTATTATTAGCCTTTTTATATAAAACTATATTTGGTTGCCACATACACAGAGGAATCCAATCCCTACATAATTAGCGCTCATAATAGCAATCGAAATATGGGCAGATTATTAATTGTAATTATTATTATTATTGTTATTATTATTAATAATAATAATAACGTGCCAACATATCGCAGCGCTGGATAAAAACATTTCTTACTGACTGGCTCGACATTGTGTACCTTTTACTGACATTACATTGGAGCCTGACAATTAGGAGATATTAACTGTCAGTGCATCTGTCCTTTGTGGGACTTGGATATAAGGAGCAGGGACTATTAATGATTCTGCTATGGAGATATTAAAGTGGATATGTGCAAAGGGCATAACAAAGTGTTATATGTGTGTGTGTTGTAATGTTACACATAAGTATTCAATGATACACACACACACACACACACACACACACACACACATATACATATATATATATATACAGAAACACACCTATACACACACACACATATACAGTGACTCATGACATACAAACACATATATATATATATTTATAAGCACACACAGTGAAACACAATCACACACACACATTTATGAGGTCACCCCCCACCCACATCACTTCATTTACAGCACAGTCAGTAAAGAACTATAAATGGCACTGAATGACCTGTGCAGTGGTAGAAGCCTGTGTACAATGAAGTATATACATTACACACACACACACACACACACATATATATATATATATATATATATATATATATATATATATATATATATATATATATATACTGTATAGACACATTAGTGCAGCTTTATATAGGGAGCAGTCACATTGGCGCATGGATATTGGATATTACTATATATGGAGTGCTGGGGGTAGAGGCTGACTGAGTAGAATTATCCCCATTTAACAAACAGTTATTCCATACTCACTGTATCTATCATCAGCTTGTATATAACAGATATATATTTACTGTTAATGAGCAGTACATACATCTTCTATATATAACACATGCCCTGTATATACAGATAAAGATCAGTCTGCCCGGATCAATTACAGACACTTGCACTCTCACCCCTTCATTCCCAGAAACATTCTCCGTTGCTCTTCATAAATAAAGGAAGAATCGTACGAGCCCAGTCGGTAGAAAATCACCTGCAGTTTGTTCTCACTATTCGTTACTGAATCGCTCAGCTTGAAATCTAAACGCAGCGATCTCCCAGCGCAGCTTCTCTGTACTTTTTCTCTGTACCTTGCTCTTCTCCTTCTCTGACAACCGTGCGGACACTGAATGTCCCTCAGCTCAGGGAAATACACGTTACTGTGAGTATTCACTTGCACTCAGGACTGAGCGGCGCTAAGCCAATAAACAATCGTTTTATAAATCAGCCTTGTGCTTAGGAAAAATGTTCTGATGTGAAATTACTGGAAAAACGCACATTCTTGCACATTATGTAACTGACTTAAAGACTAGCATTACCTGCCCTGTATTTATAGATATTTCTTTACAAATTTGAGTTTATTTTTACATCAAAATGTACAAGGCTTCTGATAAATTCCGCATATCCAAATGGACTGCTGCCAAATTTTCTATCTTGTCTTTTGTTCACCCTGCGCCCCTATAAAAGCATTTGGACCCTGCACCATCAATAAATCAGTGTATCCCTGCACCCCTGTAAAATCAGTGTATCCCTGCACCACCAATAAAATCAGTGTATCCCTGCACCCCGTAAAATCAATGTACCCCTGCACCACCAATAAAATCAGTGTATCCCTGCACCACCGATAAAATCAGTGTATCTCTGCACCACCAATAAAATCAGTGTATCCCTGCACCACAAATAAATCAGTGTATCCCTGCACCACAAATAAATCAGTGTATCCCTGCACCACTAATAAAATCAGTGTATCCATGTATCGCCAATAAAATCAGTGTACCCCTACACCACCAATAAAATCAGTGTATCCCTGCACCACAAATAAATCAGTGTATCCCTGCACCACCAATAAAATCAGTATATCTCTGCACCACCAATAAAATCAGTGTATCTCTGCACCACCAATAAAATCAGTGTATCCCTGCACCCCTGTAAAATCAATGTACCCCTGCACCACCAATAAAATCAGTGTATCCCTGCACCACCAATAAAATCAGTGTACCCCTGCACCACCAATAAAATCAGTGTACCCCTGCACCACCAATAAAATCAGTGTATCCCTGCAACACCAATAAAATCAGTGTACCCCTGCACCACCAATAAAATCAGTGTATCCCTGCACCTCTGTAAAATCTATACCCCTGCACCAATAAAATCAGCGTATCTCTGCATCACCAATAAAATCAGTGTATCCCTGCACCCCTATAAAAGCATTGTGACCCCTTAAATACACTATATCCACGCATGCACACATTCTGTACTTGGTCACACACACAGTTACAAGAGGCAAATATATCAAGATGAATGGCCGGGAAAAGTTCCTGGAAAACGATCTACAAAGCCCAATAAAGAAATAGCTGTTACGGTTTCTAGTGAAGAAATATATGCAGCTGCGATTTCTACACCGGTCTATCTGGAAGCGATTTTCATCGCACCGATCTAACACAATATTTGGCAATAATCTCTATATTGTTGTACAGCGGGTGCCTTGGGATCGTCATCAATCCCAAATATCAGTGAATTTCTGGGTGTAGATCTGCAGCAACTCAATATCTGACTTGGATTTGTCAGCCCATCTAAATCGCACCGATTCGCAGCTCATGTATAAATCAGAGGTGTGTCCTACTTCAATCACAGTCTGTAATAAAGCCAATTAGTATTTTTTGTGTAGTCTCTGTACATAACAGTTACACAAATACACCCAATGACATCGCCGCAGCTTTTACTGCTAAACGAACTCAAACTATTAAAATTAATACGCGAATAATTAAAATTCGCGAGATTAAAATAGAAAACAATACCTTTTTTTCATAATAAAAGTGTCAGGTTTTTTTTAACATCTTTAGTTTTTTTTTTTTGACAAATGCTCCTGGTTTTTCCATTTACAAATATGACCTATGAAACCTCCATTCCTAAAGCCTTGATCAATCCACGAGCCCATAATTATGAATATATTTACGAGGCTGTAAAAAAAAAAATACCTTATTTACAAACACGAAATATTCGCCTGTGAAGCGTTTTCGTGGCTGTTTTTTATTTTGCGACCGCGTTTTGCTGATTCGTGCGTTGGTGAATAAGAACAAATGAGTTACATGTAAATTATAATTTCCTACTTATTTTTACAAAGGCGAACAAAGAATTTTCTGACACTTATATATATATATTAATTGACCTGCTAAAGACATAGATAGATATAAAAAAAAAACAATCTGACTAATCCTGGGGAAACAAATGTTTTTAGTTTGATGCGGTTACAGTGGTTAAAATAGGAGATATTTCATTGCATTATCTGGGGAAAGACATTAACCCGTTGTATCTCTCTTTCGACTCATTTGTGACAGTCAGAGGCTGATTATTGATGGATTATACAGGAGTGTAGTCTCTAAATAATCCCTGCCCCCTCCTTATAAATAATATGTGAGAAATAATCCATAGGGGAAAGTGCAGCAATTAATCGCTTATATTGGGAGACACAATAAAAAGTGCAACAATGAATCTATAATTAGTCTCATTCATTAAAGAGGCAGAATTGTTTGGCTTGTTACATATCTATGGAAAAAAATGAAGTTTATGAAATAAAAACTGCAGTTTCATAAAACAACCATCTCCTCCAGGTCTTCCCTCCTCCCAGGGTTTAATGAAGTATATTTTACGTTTATTTATAAAGAGCCTCGCCCAGGAAATATTCCTGGTGCAGAGCTTTTATTAATAGAAACACTATGGAGGTGGATTTTGGAAAGAAAAAGGGCACTTTAGGTAGAGCGGGGTGGAAAGGAGTATTTCCCCTTTAAATGCAGTTGCTAGCCAAACACAAGTAAACATTCAGCGCAGAGAAGAGGGAGCAGAGAATAAAGGGGCGTGGCCATGGCGAGTCAGAGGGAGGGGATAGACCGCTGCAACTGTAAAAACCTTCCCACCGATGGGAGGGGCCGTCACAGTGGAAGGCGTGGCTAAAAGTGCAAGGCTCAGAGAGCTGAAATGTGATGGATCTCAGAGGCTGCTCTCAGAGTTGCACAAAACTTTGTAAGGGAAGAAGCAGGAGAGAGAGAGAGGGAAAGTGAGAGGCAAAGGGACAGAGCTGTAACCCTGCAGCGCCCAGGACTGACACCCAGTAAAGCTGAAGCCAGTACTCACCCCTACAGCATGAATCGTACCGGCCGGCCAAGACAAGGGAAGCTGTGCTGAGTCTCCATGGTGGGCCCATTGCTTGGATCTAATGAAAAGGCAGAGAAATTGGGGGTCAGTTGTGGACATTTTGGATTAAACACGTCTCCTGACATCAAACCCCTGTGGTAGGTTCCCCCAGATCCTTCCTTCATAATTGCACCTCTTCTAGTGCGGCTTTACTTTCACTGTCTGTCTGTGTGTATTAGTGTGTATTGGTGTGTGTGTGTGTATATTAGTGTGTGTCTATAGTGCACAACAGCGTGTGTATTTGTTATGTGCAATGTACTTGTGTGTCACAGAGTGACCCGTGGAATCTGAACTTGTGTATGAGTGTGTAAGTGTGTAAGAGGGAGTGTGTGTTCCTGTGTGTGTTAGAGCAAACTGGTATTTACTGAAGAGTATAGGTGTGTGTGCTTTTGGTGTTTCATGGTGTGCATGTGTGTATTAGTGTGTCTAGTTTGTGTATGTGTGTGTATTAGTGTGTATATTACTGTGTGCATGTGTGTGTCTTCGTGTGTGTATTAATTTATGTATTAGTGTGTGTGCATGTGTGTGTATTACTGTATGTATTACTGTGTGTTGGTGTGTGTGTGTGTATAAGTGTGTGTGTGTATGTGTGTATATTACTGTCTGTGTGTTAGTGTGTGTATTACTGTGTGTGTATTAGTGTTGTGTGGATTACTGTCTGTGTGTTAGTGTGTGTATTACTGTTTGTGTATTAGTGTTGTGTGGATTACTGTCTGTGTGTTAGTGTGTGTATTACTGTGTGTGTGTTAGTATGTGTATTACTGTGTGTGCATGTGTGTATTAGTGTGTGTATTAATGTGTGTTCATGTTCAGGCGAGTATATACTAGTGTGCGGTAAAAGTGCCGGTAAGTTTGCGTGCGGGTGTGAGTTAGTGAATACACACGTGTGAGCAAGAACAGGGCATAGGGTGTAACAATAATCCTGATATAGTGAGTAAATCTGCTGAATGTATAAGAGACGCACAGTCGGAATTCTGTTTTGTTACATGTGCGGGTTTCGCTTTACATAACAGGAGCTTTGCTGGACCCCAGATTCTTAATAGGAAGCGATTCCGAAATCCTTTCCCACCCCGGCCTCAGTGGGCTGATGATATTCCATCTCTCTGCAGACAAGTATTTAGTTGCAGGGGGTGCGCTTGTCGCTGCATGCGACGCAACTAGACGAGCGTAGCCGCGACTTCTTCATTATTTCCTCGGCTCATCTGCCTGTGCTTTAGGGGTCGGCTCTCAGCGGAGGGGGCACAAGTGCTAATATCCCATAACAAGTTTCTCCTGCACAATATGGATTAGATCTCAGTCTGTACTGAATACTCATTGTCTGAATGCAGCAGTGTATAGTAGGAGCGAGTAGTGGCAAATACAAGAGTGAATGGGACTGTGCAGACATATGGATAAAGATAATTTAATTTAATTAACTTGGGACTGCTGTTCATCTAAAGATCCTGCACAGTGCAAACAACATCTTCTGCACAGCCATATATTTATACAAAGGAGACTTTTATACATTTGCCAGTTTGGGTGCCAGACGCAACTGTCAGCCCCATCACACCTTCACCAGTCAACCTGTCTGTTCTAACAAACCTAATTATTTACATCTTCATTTTCTACTTGTTTCTCTATCACAAACCATTAGAAATCATTTCTAAGGACAGGGGCAGAAATTACGAATTTCTTGCAAATTATGTTAAAATAAGAATAAGGAAAAGCTTTCCCTTGGTCTGATAGGGTAGTAATTATGCCACAGGTAATTATTAAAATAAAAGAAAGGCAAATGGATTTACTAAGTTTCTATAGTTGATTTAGTAATTGTCTGTGCTTATTTATTATGTGTATTACACGAGTACAATCACATTAGCCGACTAAATATTTCAATTGTATCTGATTTCGGAGAAATACTGTTAATTGTTTATGCAATATTTAATCCAACATCCTAATATTTCATCCACTATTTAATTATAGTGCCAGGGTATCCAATTAATATTGTATTTATTGGGGATGAGATATTTGTAAATATTTTTAATTTGCTATAAATCTCTCCTATCTGCCCGATCGGAATACACAACAACATTATAACATAAAGAACAAATACACCTCTACAAAAAAAAAAACATAGCAATATAATTAATTAGCAATATAATAATTACAGAGTTGTTGGCGATAGTTGGGCTCAGTAATGCAATTCGAAATCGTGGGATATTAGCAGCGTTATTTTGATATTTTAATATATAAATGTAGGCAAAACTTTAACTTTATTCTTCCATTAATTATTCCTACATAAATAAGACGAATAAAGGTGAAATTTCTGTTAAAATCTGTTAGTTTTGTGTTGTCAGGGCTTAGTGTTATAGTAGTGATACACAGCCCTAGTGGTGTATGTGTATTGGGGGGTAGTAGTTGTGTACAGGTTATTGTGCTAGTGATATAAACACAACCTCTCTATTGTTTTGTTGTTTTTTTTGTGTATACCTTGCTAGTATTGTGTGTTGTGCAAGTGAGTATATTGGAATGAGATATAAAGGCTGGATATTATGCCAGACTAGTGTTGTATATGTGTGATGTACAGCCTGTGTATTGTGTTAGAGCGCTGTGGGGTGTTAGTGCACTGGGTATATGTTTGAATAGTGTAGTCCAGCCTTATATTGCATGTGTTGTGGTGCAGTAGTGTATAAATGGTTTTAGTGTGTGTGTGTTCTGGTGTGCAGCCTATACATTGTGCAAGTGTGTATATTCTGTATCTATATATGGAGAATTAGTGCCCGTTCCCCCACCCTCGGGTAAAAAATCACCCTGACACCCTACAGAACCCAGTACAAAAACATTATAAGGACATAAATCAATGTAAATCAAAGGGCATCTCCTTGCTGTGTTCCCCGACTTATTTATACCAGTCTTTACAGCTGCCAAACCCAATGTGCCCAGGGCCAGGGAACTATAACTGCCAATATCCACTGGCCTCAATTCACAACTGTCACATAGGAGAGTGAATGTGGTTTATAGAATAATAATGAGAACCCCTGGGGTTCCGTCTCCTCCATTGACTAAACAGCAGTGAAACAACGCAATGGCCGAGCCTATGTGCCCATGTTAAGGTTATATATGTAATAAATACCTGCGACAGGGCTGCAATTTAATTGCGATTAAAGTGAAAGCTCTTTTACATGGATTTTCTACATGTGTCAAGTGTTAACGTGGAGTTCTGTGTTTTGGAGGCTGTGAACTCCTGTAAATTCGGGTCATTTGGAGGGAGTTACGTTGAAGTATCACAGGGGCAAATATTATATTACCGGGGGAATATGATTTATTTTAGGCACATGTAATGGATGGGTCGATAGACTGTATCACTGGCCTAGGAGAATTGTATCATTGGCAGGGGCATATTATATCACTGGGGTAGATAAATGGTGTCGCAGTGAGATAAGAACTTTGTACAATTATTTGTATCACTGGGGCGGCTACATTGTATCATTGCGGGAAACTCACACTGTTACAGAAGCGTCTGCGGGAAATTTTAGGGCAATCAGCTCAGTTAGCGGCGGGGTCAGCGCCCCAGGGATGGCAGCAGTTTGGCCGATGTGCAGATCAGCGAGGGGCCCTTCTGGGTGGGTTTTTCTAGTATTTGACCATCTGGAATGGATCTGGGTCTAAAGTGGATTTGTTTAGAACCTGCTGCAGTGCCGGGAAAGTGTTGCTTTTCTATCCTGTCGCTGATGAATGACTTGTTGGGCAATGGCATTCCCTCCCCTAAATTCAAGGCCGGAATTAACCCGTTGCTCCCCTCAGGCGCAGTTAAAATAATATATCCCAGGTAAATAAAACATATAGTACCCAGACTGTTAGGGAAAAAATTATGGGTTACTTCCAGCGCCCCCAACACTGCATGTATAGATATATTATTACCCCCAAGAGCTTATTCCTTTAAGATATATTATTACCCCCAAGAGCTTATTCCTTTACCCCCAGGCGTTTATTCTGGGGAATCTATAAATATCTAGAGCCCCTCACAGACTTTGCTGGGTCATGCCCTTCAAATACAGACCCAATGTCCTTTGGAAAATATTCATCTGATGTCAATGACTTGTAAGTCCAATAATAATGGCAATAATGCCCTTCTCTCTCTTTTTTCCCTTTCCGCAGGGATTGGCTGCCCGTGAGTGGGGAGTTGCCAGTGGATCTGCGTCAGTAGAAATATAGGTGCTGCTGGGTGCTGTGACTTACATCCCTTCGGGAAGATGGGCAGCAAAGCTCTTCCAGCCCCCATCCCTTTACACCCATCTCTGCAGCTCACCAACTACTCCTTCCTCCAGGCGGTGAACACCTTCCCGGCAGCAGTTGACCATCTGCAAGGACTTTATGGGCTGAGCGCTGTACAGACCATGCACATGAACCATTGGACTCTGGGATACCCCAATTTGCATGGCATCACAAGGTCCACCATCACTGAGATGGCAGCGGCCCAAGGCTTAATGGATGCCAGGTTTTCTTTCCCAGCTTTACCCTTTGCCACCCATCTTTTCCACCCCAAACAAGGAACCATCGCCCATGTTATACCAGCCTTGCACAAGGACAGGCCCCGCTTTGACTTTGCCAATTTAGCCATTGCTGCCACCCAGGAGGACCCACCTAAAATAGGTGACTTGTCCAAGCTGAGCCCTGGGCTTGGGAGCCCTATCTCAGAGATTAGTAAGCTGTCCCCTGACCGAAAACCTTCCAGGGGGAGGCTGCCCTCCAAGACAAAAAAAGAGTTTATCTGCAAGTTCTGCGGAAGGCATTTTACCAAATCCTACAACCTGCTCATCCACGAGAGAACACACACAGACGAGCGGCCATACACGTGTGACATATGCCACAAAGCTTTCAGAAGACAGGACCACCTGAGAGACCACAGGTAAGGCTGCCTGCATGCAATACGGCCATATGTTGTGCTACTTTACTACTGCATAGCCACGTGTTTATTGGTATTGGCTCATTCCTTTGTTTACCCATATGTGCTATTGTCTGTTCATTAGGAAGGGGTGGCTTTATTTAATTTGGACTTCATTTGGATACACACCAGGGCACCACTATCCTATTATGTAAGTCAGATCAGGGCTAAACTAATTACTGGATCCAAGGCAGCCATGGGGCAATGAAGAGAATACAAATGTATGTCCCACCTCCCACCCATTATTGAGGACCTTATCTTAAAATTTAAATGTAAATCCAGCAATATAGAAATAATTGGAGCAGTGTATTGTACATTATGGCTGCATTTAGTAGTCAGCTGGGGAATCTTGAACATGTTTCACTCCTCCTCCCAGTGGATTTTTCAGTCTATCATAGGGAAAAGTAGCATATGGCCTGTACCATTTAGTTGTGGGGGTATTTGTTTCTAAACTACACACAGACCCCTCACATTCCTAACACTATAAAATGGTTACATTATTTTCAGTCATTAGTGTGGGTTCAGGGAACAAAAAATAGGATATACTTTAGTAACAGGGAGAGTCCTGCTCAGCAGGCCCTAAATCTCCTGCAAAATTCACCTTCCAGCCTGCCTGCCTAGTACATAGCAGCAAAGCCTTTGCTCTCATATAAAAATAAATCATTCCGCTGCCCCAGTGCTATAAATAAAATTGTGGCTTGTTTTTATAGTCTTTCCACCCACAGTGCACGGTAAAACTATCGTCCCAACGACCCTGGGACAGGCCGGTTCTACAATTTACGGCCTTTGTGGCACATCATGGGTTAAGCGAGGTCACGGTTGCAGTTGGGTGAGGGGGCTTGGCACTATAAGGGGGCGATTACATAAATATGGGGTGTCCATACTGTGGCCCTGCAACTGTTGTTGTTCTACAAGTTCTTGCTCCATGAAGGTTGGGGTGGGTTAGAACTGCATTATTAAGGGATTCGTGCAGTTTTATGCTTTTAAATGGTGCATTGAGGAGTTGCAGTTCAACAACATCTGGAGGGCTGCAGGTTGGACATCCCTGATAAAAAAAATACTGAAACATCTGAACATCATTACACAACATAAATACATTTATCTGCATTTGTGCCCTCATGGGACCCCTCTGAGAATGAGAAGCCAGACAACACCCCTCTCTGCCCTATCCTAAAACCTGCTCTGCGCATGGCTCCCTGGGCGAATAATGGGTTACACATGGCTCCAGTTCACGTGGCACACCAGGGGTTAAAAGTAACTTATATTCCTGCACATTGGGTGTAAATAATGACTTTTCTTTGTGTAGCACATTGGGGTTTAGCGTGGCTCTGGTTAATGCGAACATTAGGGGTTAAATATGGCTCCCGTTTATGCCACACATCAGGGGTTAACAGTGTGGCTCCTGCCCATGTCTGATTGGGGATTGGTATGTGCCCACCCTGAATGTGGAGCCTGTATGTACAGGAGCTGTGTAGATAAGATCCCAAGGCCATTGTTGTGCAGGTAGTTAAACTAATAGTTTAGAGTAAGACAATGCTCAGTGTTTGTGCCTCGCACACCTACAGTCGAATATATTGGCCAGACAGGACCTGCAAAGCTTTTCATCAGCATCACTGATCTCTTCTCAATTGGCCAATTCTGGTTAACCATCCACAGAAGGGGCAGGGAAGGGGGGGTCGTCCAAGGCAAGGGGGTGATAAGGGATTATGGACTGATTCATGTGGCCCAGTGTTTGCTCACAGTGTTTGAACCTTGTTATTGATTTGCAGATACATTCATTCCAAAGAGAAACCATTCAAATGTCAGGAGTGTGGCAAAGGATTCTGTCAGTCCAGAACTCTGGCCGTGCATAAAACCTTACACATGCAGGTGAGACGGACTTCCCCTTCTTCCTCTACTTCCATCTCTCTTCCAAGGGGCCTCGGCCTGATGCTCTCTAGCAGTAACTGGGGGTGATGGGAGTTGTAGTTGGACAACAGTCATAGGCTGAAGCCCCCAAAGGACATGTTTTGCAGCTGTAATACTTCAGATGGTCATATTCAGAACTGACTTCAGGGGGTGCAACTAGGTGCCGTGAACCCAAAACCGTTCCACCCTGCAGACTTATCTCCTATATATATATGTGTGTGTGTATAGTAAGAGATGATGTGTCAGAAGAAGGGCCTGTAACTGAGGGCTAGTGTGTATAGTAAGTATTGTATAGTACTAGTGTGTATAGTAAGTATTGTATAGTACTAGTGTGTATAGTAAGTATTGTATAGTACTAGTGTGTATAGTAAGTATTGTATAGTACTAGTGTGTATAGTAAGTATTGTATAGTACTAGTGTGTATAGTAAGTATTGTATAGTACTAGTGTGTATAGTAAGTATTGTATAGTACTAGTGTGTATAGTAAGTATTGTATAGTACTAGTGTGTATAGTAAGTATTGTATAGTACTAGTGTGTATAGTAAGTATTGTATAGTACTAGTGTGTATAGTAAGTATTGTATAGTACTAGTGTGTATAGTAAGTATTGTATAGTACTAGTGTGTATAGTAAGTATTGTATAGTACTAGTGTCTATAGTAAGTATTGTATAGTACTAGTGTGTATAGTAAGTATTGTATAGTACTAGTGTGTATAGTAAGTATTGTATAGTACTAGTGTGTATTGTATAGTACTAGTGTGTATAGTAAGTATTGTATAGTACTAGTGTGTATAGTAAGTATTGTATAGTACTAGTGTGTATAGTAAGTATTGTATAGTACTAGTGTGTATAGTAAGTATTGTATAGTACTAGTGTGTATAGTAAGGCAAGATATAGGATAGTACAATGGTGTACGTAAGTGTGAGACAGTAAGACTAAATCCTGTCGGGGAAAGACAAAGAACTTTTATATATGTGTGTAGTAAGAAAACGGGGCTCATTTATCAACACTGGGCAAATTTGCCCATGGGCAGTTACCTATAGCAACCAATCAGTGATTAGCTTTTTGAAACCAGCTGCAAGTAAAAAAATGAATGCAGCAATCTGATTGGTTGCCATGGGTTATTGCCCATAAGCAAATTTGCCCAGTGTTGATAAATAACCCTGTGCCTCTAATTGATATTAATGCACCAAGTGCTCCCATACATGTTGTTTTGCCCCTCACTATTAATGTGGCCCCTAGTGCTAATAAAGTGCTAATAAAGTGCTAATAAAGTGCTAATAAAGTGCTAATAAAGGACTGCCACTGTACAGATGGGACGCACTTCAGGACTTAGACAATATGTAATTAAATGAATCACTTACCTCTAGTGATTAAATGCTCCCCCATAATTCCTCTGCATCAGGGCTTTCCATAGGGAAGATTCCACATCTGTATCCGCAGGTTCTCCCTATAGAAAAAAATAAGGGAATTCAAATCTATACCCTGTTATGGGTGTTCAGAGCCAGAGTTTGAGACGTCTGTGGCCCTCAAATATACATTATATATGTATTTATATTGTGTCAAACCTGTGGCAATTGTTCAATTGCAAATCCCTGCATCCCTATATGGTATTCAGATTACAGCACAAAGAGGAGCTGTACAGTTTACACATCCCTTATGTCCTGATCCCCAGTGTTACACAAGAGAATATCTTCTATTCCCCCATCTGATCCTTTCTACCCTATAAAACAGGCCCTGGATTATTATAGTCTAAGCAGCTTCATCTGAAAGTGCCCTGTACCGACGTTTCCATCAGCTAAACTGAGGCTTCCTCGGATCTTTTGGCTGCTAGGGGGCGCTCCCTGTTAAGTGATGCTTAGACTGTTGCCCTGTTTGGTGTTGTAGTCACATTAAATAACGCAGGAGAGACAGTGTAAAGGATTAATCCTTTGCTTGCTTCAAATCTGAACAGGAATCACCCCACAAATGCCCCACATGTGGAAGAACCTTTAATCAGAGAAGTAATCTGAAAACTCACCTTCTTACCCATACAGACATCAAGCCCTACAGTTGTGAGCAGTGTGGAAAAGTTTTCCGGAGAAATTGCGATTTGAGGAGACACAGTCTGACCCACAGCCCCAGACAGGACTTCTAGAGATGGGCCCCACCTCCTTCTCTCCCCCACATTCCCCAAGTACTAGGGTGGGGGACCACTGCTATAGCACAAGGACTTGTTAGAATGGACTGAACCTCTGCAAGGATGGCCCAGCAGAACTACAGCTCCCATCATCTGCTGGCAGGGGATGCTGGGACTTGTAGTGTAATACAAAAGCCGGCCTGCTCCAGAGCAAAGGCTGATGTTGTGCTCTGTACAGATAACGGCTCATTTTAGAGCTATGTAAATAGCGCTATACTTTTTTTATTATTATTATTATTGTGCACAATGGTACAGATGTTGGAAGGATACAGCCTTAATACTATATTGTAAACAATAAAAACGAAAATCTGTTTTGCAATGTTGCACTTTATCTCTCCTTTCTTGCCATTTGGTTCCTATGTGAATATTTCATTTGCAAGAGGGCAAAACTGCAGACTATATCCTGGGCCCTTTGCCCACAGAGCTTACCATCTGGTTTGGGAAACACTGGCATATGTGTAAAGTAACCAGAATCCAACCTGACACTTTAGCAAGAAAGGGCATCGTATGTGCAAAACTAGGGGTCCCAGCAGCACCAGGGCCCCAAAAACTAGAATCTAGTATTATTCAACAAATACAATAATATAAAAGCCCCCATATGTTATATCTGTTTAGGGGGAAAAGTGGCTTTTGGTGGCAGCTTTGTGTGTGTGTGTGTTTGTATAACTGTGTGTGTTTGTATGACTGTGTGTGTATTTGTATAACTGTGTGTGTGTGTTTGTATGATTGTGTGTGTTTATATGACTGTGTGTGTGTGTTTGTATGACTGTGTGTGTGTGTTTATATGACTGTGTGTGTGTGTTTATATGACTGTGTGTGTGTTTGTATAACTGTGTGTGTGTTTGTATGACTGTGTGTGTTTGTATGATTGTGTGCGTGTGTTTGTATAACTGTGTGTGTGTTTGTATGACTGTGTGTGTGTGTGTTTGTATGACTGTGTGTGTGTGTTTGTATAACTGTGTGTGTGTTTGTATGACTGTGTGTGTGTGTTTGTATGACTGTGTGTGTTTGTATGACTGTGTGTGTGTTTGTATGACTGTGTGTGTTTGTATGACTGTGTGTGTGTGTGTTTGTATAACTGTGTGTGTGTTTGTATGACTGTGTGTGTGTGTTTGTAAGACTGTGTGTGTTTGTATGACTGTGTGTGTGTGTGTTTGTATGACTGTGTGTGTTTGTATGACTGTGTGTGTGTTTGTATGACTGTGTGTGTTTGTATGACTGTGTGTGTGTGTGTTTGTATGACTGTGTGTGTGTGTTTGTAAGACTGTGTGTGTTTGTATGACCGTGTGTGTGTTTGTATAACAGTGTGTGTGTTTGTAAGACTGTGTGTGTGTGTTTGTAAGACTGTGTGTGTGTGTTTGTATGACTGTGTGTGTGTTTGTATAACAGTGTGTATGAATACATAGGCAGTGTGCTAGTGGCATGGAGTGTACACTGTACAAAATGTCACAGTGAGGAGCATAAATGGAATTCATTGGGCCCAGGACATAGTATTGGAGGCTTATTGGGAAATCACTGGGTGTGAATAGCAAAGCTGAGTGAACTCTAAAGCAGTCGGTTAATTACAGACAGGACTGAGCAATAAATGCTGAGCCATAGAAAACTTGTGCAACTAACCAACACCAGGGCAAATGAATCACAGCACACACCAGGGATTATGTATTGGCTCATTGTCACTGCTGCTATAAATGTATTTTATTGTTTTATATAACAACACAGGGACCCGTTGTTTGATCCCAGCAAGTTCTTTCCCTGGGTCTGACAAAAACCCAAAACACTCACATAGAAATATTGATCCATATTATAGATGATTCTAAAATAAACTACCCTGTAGTGGATTTGTGCTTATGCCTGGGACTTCTGCACTTAGTGCTTTAAAGGGGATCTCCACCAAAATGCTATTTAGCTTTGTTTCTTACACAAGGAAAGATAAATAGAATTTTAAACCACATTACAATATATATTTTATTACAAATGTTAAATGGCGTTAAAGGCATTAATACAATTGTTTGCAGTGCCTCTCTGTCTCTGACTATTTTTATTATGTGCACTACTGTCCCAGACTCCTGAGACAATGTAGCAGAAGCCAAGCTGATTAACAGACCTGGAGGAGAACTGACCTCTGCTACTTTGTTTCATGAGTCGGTGAACATAACGTTTTCAATTGCAATTACAGTTACAAATAACAAATCCCTATTTTTGATTGAATATATATAAATATATATATTAAATATATACACAGTTCAGAAGGACCCGCACTCCAAAGTTAGTGAACCATCATTATTTAGTTTTCAAACTTGTGCATCCAACATTTTGGCCCATTTATCAAGGACAAAATACAAGTGTGTAAGCAATTCTTTAAATACATCAAGCCTTTCCCAATTCAAAAATGGCGCCAATCATGACGTCATAGATGTCCATATTGTACTTAATGAGTCATTAGTGAAACAAACACACACACACACATATATATATATATATATATATATATTATTCTGCAAACAAAATGTAATCTACTTAAAACAGGAGAGACCACTATTACTGCTATCCCTATTACAAGTGCACACTAACCCAAATGTAATAAAACTGAACATAAAAAGTGAATGTAGACAAATGTGAATGTAGACAAATGTGAATGTAGACAAATGTGAATGTAGAAATGTAGGGCGATTATATGAATGGTTTGGAAGCAGCTTGTCATGGTTTCAAAGTGGGTCAGGTGCCAATTAGACTCCCCTGTAGCCCTGTTATTAGCCACAATGGTGTCACAATGGTATACAAACAACTTTTCCAATCCCCAATTTAGAGGTATCGGTTTCTTGGTCCTTTACCTATAATATTATATATACAGTGTCTAACACATTACATGAGAGACGAGTCTTTGAGCAATTTGCCAGATATACAAATAAACAAAAGTAAATGCATACATTTACATAAATAACTAAATAATCACTATATTCACTATATAACATTTGTGTTATGTTCAAGTAAATTCATTCTATATATATATATATATATATATATATATATATATATATATATATATATATATATATATATATATATATAGACAAATACAAGAGGCCCTCTGCACTCAATCCATTATCAATATATTTAAGACATTTGAGACATTGTGTGCCTTAAGCTACTAAAAAATGCCTTACCCTTCAGACAAAACAGGAATTGTTTGTCCATTTATTGCAATATATTTATATATTTATTTATTTATTTTTATTTTATTTTTTTCATGGGAAGCACTCCATATAATTTTCAGTGTGCACCCACTGTTGGAAAGCTGCAGATCACCCATTCCTTAGTTACAATTCAGACACTATATATATATATATATATATATATATATATATATATATATATATATACATATATATATATATATATATACATATATATATATACATATATATATATATACATATATATATATATATATATATATATATATATATATATATATATATATATATAAATACAGAGGTAAGAGGTCCTCAGCACTCAACCCATTATCAATATATTTAAGACATTGAGACATTTTGTGCATACTGCTACTGAAAAATGCCTTACCCTTTAAACAAAACAGGGATTTTTTGCTCATATATTGCAATATATTTAAGATGGTCATCCCATACCTCCGCTTATATATATATATATATATATATATATATATATATATTTTTTTTTTTTTTTTTTTTTTTTTTTTCTCCATGGGAAGCAGTCCATATAATTTTCAGTGTGCACCTACTGTTACAATTCAGACACTATATATGTGTGTGTGTGTGTGTTAAAACAAATAAAATAAATATATAGTGAATATTGTGGATTTAACCAATTTGTATAATCACAATAAGGAAAAAATGATAAAATGCAGATGCAAATATATTAGTATTCTACACAACACAAATGAATATAGTCATGTACTATATAAGCTATTATTTAATTACCAGTGTTTGAATTTTCTTTGGAAATAAAACATTGCAACTGCTGCTTATTTTGCTGTCACTGAGATGAACGAAAATGAGTCGTTTTACCCTAGAGACGCTGTTAAAAAAAACAAAAAAACAATCGTTTAACCCTTTATCTTTTATATTTTTTTCCCAGTTGTCTTAAACTTTAATCCGAATATGATTTAGATTTTTGGTGGCGTTAGCAATAAGGATTCCTGCACATAATTCAGACAATTTCTGTAGCTTTGCGCTGTTTAATCTTATATATATATATAGCGCTGGTGCGACGCAAAGCAGGTACATTGCACATTAAATGCATAATTCAGATGCAAAAATTACAAGTTATTTGATTAACCTTAATAGAACGTCCCTGCTGTTGCTATATATAAATACCTATAGAATGACCTATAAATCGTGCCTCAAATCGGCCGTACGAAATAGGCGTGAAAACGTGAGATTTAATGACATCTATAAAATTGCTAAATTAATTCAGAAGTTAGAAACGAATTTCGTTCTTGGTTCTTGGAATACAACGACATCTATTTTGTATTACACGAACAAACAATTCAGTAGGAGTCTGAAGACGAACTTATTCGTATGGCAAACAATTTCTGTTCCACTTTATGGAGGAAACAATCAGTTTTTTTTTTATTTAAAATAAAAAACGCTTTTGTTTTCAGGACTTCTTGTTCAATGATTTATGGGAAATAGAATCTAAAAGAAAGAACACAGTTGCTGCGTTTAAAAGAGTTCTTCTTGCTTTGTATAACAATGTGGCTGCAAAATGCTTAATAATAATAATAATAATAATAATAATAATAATAATAATAAACCCCAGTTATTTCCAGACAAACACCATTGCACTTCAGCAGCTAATTGTAAGCAATTTATCATGCTGGTGATTTCCAGGCTGATAATATTATTTCTAGAACCACTGAAAACAGAGAAAGGGAATCAACCAAGAAACTGGAATTCTTTAGTGAACATAAGAATATTCCTATTTTCTCCAGTTCCAGGAGCAGATATTGCTCTCAAGTGAATCTGGATCAGCAAAAAAAAAAACAAACAACTGCTTCACCAACAAATATATGAATATGAACATTTTAGTTACTGACAAGGTGTCAGATAAAGTGATTTTTTTTTTAGAAATAATTGAAAAAGTGACAATTTGTTCCTTTTTAATTAGACTATACATGTTTTTATTCTCAAGTCAAAGCAGGTGCCAGGACTTTTAAACTCCAGTGATAATAGTGCTTACTATACTCATGTGATATGATTTTTTTTTATTGGCAAACATATAAATAAAGCTAAGGTAGAAGCATTGTTAACTGTAAGCACAAATTTTCCCAATTAATCGCATAATACTCATTGTGGGACAATTATAAATTGAATCGTATGGTTCGCTTTTAGGTTTAACTTTCAGTATGTTATAGGATGGCAAATTCCAAGCAACTTTGCAGTTGGTCTTCATTATTTATTTAAAGCATATTTGCCTTTTTTCTTCTGACTCTTTCCAGCTTTCAAATGGGGGTCACTGACCCCATCAAAAAAATGCTCTGTAAAACTACACATGGATTGTTGTTGCTACTTTATATTATTCATCTTTCTATTCGGGCCTCTCCTATTTATATGCCAGTCTCTTATTTAAATGAATGCATGGTTGCTAGGGTAACTTGGACTACAGCAACCAGATTGCTGCAGACCGGAGAGCTGCTGAATAAAAAGCTAAATAACTCAAAACCCACAAATAATAAAAATAAAAATCAATTACAAATTGTCTAAGAATATCACTCTCTACATCATACTAATAGTTAACTTAAATGGTTGTCCTGTCCATTGACCCCACACAGCTTATTTCTGTGCACAGAGCAGTCATTTCTTAGTGGATCATTCCCATTTTGAAAAAAAAGGTACATTTACCCTTTAAAAAAATGAAAACCAAACTCCTGATAGCTAGGAACTGGGAAAAAAAGTAGATTCCAAATATCCACCAAATACAACTAGAAGTAACTAATAAGTAATAACTAATACAAGAAGCATATAAACTTGGTCTATCTAAGATCAAAACATAAAGCCTACATTCTCTAGGACTATCTTTAGTACAGGTATGGGACCTGTTATCCAGAATGCTCGGGACATGGGGTTTTCCGGATAATGGATCTTTCCGTAATTTGGGGTTTCATGCCTTAAGGCTACTAGAAATTCATGTAAACATTAAATAAACCCAATAGGCTGGTTCTGCCTCCAATAAGGATTAATTATATCTTAGTTGGGATCAAGTACAAGCTACTGTTTTATTATTACAGAGAAAAAGGAAATCATTTTTACATTTTTGGATAAAATGGAGTCTATGGGAGATGGACTTTCTGTAGTTCTGAACTTTCTGGATAATGGGTTTCCAGATAATAGATCTGTACATGTTTCTATATATTTATGGTTCTTGTATATTTTAAGAATATATTTTACAGTTTATTGATGACATTTGCAAATTATCTATGTTAATAGAATTACAGTTATAGGACTTGTTATCCAGAATGCTTGGGACCTGGGGCTTTCCGGATAACAGATCTTTCCGTAATTGGCATCTTCATAACTTAAGTCTACTAGAAAATCATCAAAACATTAAATAAACCCAATAGGCTGGTTTTGCCTCTAATAAGGATTAATTATATCTTAGTTGGGATCAAGTACAAGCTACTGTTTTATTATTACAGAGAAAGGGGAAATCATTTTTAACAATTTGGATTATTTGGATAAATTGGAGTCTATGGGAGACAGACATTCCATAACTCTGGATCTCGTGTTTCCGGATAAGGGATCCTATACCTGTAGTAACTACTCTGGGAAGTATAAAATCCTTTTTTTGTGTGTTTTTGGTTTTTTTGATATATAGTTAATGTTTGATCTTACTCCTTAGAGTAGTATATGAAGATACAATGTATGTATTTGTTGAAAAAACACAATGAATAAAGAGAAAAAAAATGAAAACCTTTAGCAGATGGAGTCCAGAGGTTCAGAATAACAACACAGTAAAAAAAAAAAAAACAAGGACATTTATTGGTTTGGCTGGAGGCGCAACTGTCGGGTAGAACCTCTCTCTGTTTGTTTTTGTATGTTTGCTGACAGTTATATATGTTACAAGTAATTTTTATTTGAGAACCAGATATTTTTCCCTTTTTAAGATTCTCAAATAACTTTTTTTTATTTAGTTTGTGTGTTTTGAACTGCATCTCCCAGTGACTCCCTCTTCCCCTCATGCAGGAAAGCTTAGTCTCTGTCATTCCCAGCTGTTACACTAAGGCATATGGGACCTTGTGTGTATTTTCCACCAGCCAAAAAAAGCACTGCCCAACACTTTACCTACCTTTCACCTGTATGGAATAGGCTTGACACTAGTGATGGTAACTGCTCAATTTTGGGATGAAATGCGCCAGTTCCCATCATTGCCATGTATTTCCCACTTAAGCAAAGCAGTGGCTGATTTTGGCGCTAATATAAATTGTACACCATCAGCCTAAATATAGTAAAGGGGAACCCCACCCAAAATTGCTTTAATCCGGATGAAGGAAAATGTAATTGTAAGCCACTTTCCCGTACACGAGTTTTACACTAATTTACATTGCCAATGGTTTTGATGTTCTTTGTATATAAAATTACATTTGAAAGCAGTGGCTGTTACAAATCTTCAGCTCCTGCTAATACCATTGCAACATTGTAGGGGTCACTAAATAGTGCAAGAGCACTAAATGGTGCAGTTGTGCCCCTGGAATGAGAATATAATGTACTGCTGCCCTGCCCTGGTAAAACTGGGGTGTTTGCCTCAGAAAAACTATTATAGATTTTATAAACAAGCTGCTGTGTAGCTGTGGGGGCAGCCATTCAAGCACAGGATACACAATGGATCACAGATAAGTTCTGAAGAATCGCATTGCTTTCTACAGAGCTTATCTTTTTTATCTGTTGAGTATCCAGTGCATTTTCTTCTTTTTCAGATTTGAATGGCTGCCCCATTGCTACAAAGCAGCTTTTTAATAGAAACTATAGTAGTGTTTCCAAAGCAAGGTGAGGGGACGCACACAGTCAAACGCAGTCTGAAATATATGATTAATTGCGCACTGCATTCAGCTTCACAAATGAGGCCCTGTACCTGTAGTCTCCTCCAGCCAAGCCTCCAGTTCCCACAAAGCTTTGCATGTTCTACGATTACCAGACCAGGGAGAATAAAAGCAGAAACTTAACCAGAGGGGGGCGGGCCCTGGTGCGGGACATGGAGCCGGTCCCCGCCCCCCTCCATATGTCCGGAAACGGCCGCATTTACCTGAGAACTCATTGGCGCGCGAGCTGCGGGGGGCCCTGAGGGGGTGTGGGCCCTGGCCCAATTGCACCTCCTGCTCCCCTGGTAGTTACGCCACTGAATAAAAGTGTTCAACCCAAGTTTTGGCTGGATGAGTTGATTTCTGCTACCTCGTTAATGTATTCTGGCAAATAAAGAATAGTAATGACAAGACAAATACTCAACCTTAAACTCATTGGAAATGTTTATTTAGTATAAATTGTAAGCAAACGTATACTTCATTTTCGGGTGGATATATCCCTTTAAGTACACACGGCGCATCACTGAATACAATTGGCTCTACTATGTTTAGATTCAAAACCTGCTGGGAAATAATCAAACCAGCAATATTCAGAGACATTTAATACGTTTGTCAGTTTATTGTCGTTTTTTTTTTATAGCTCTAATAATAACCATTAAGTTAATTAAGTTAAAGGGAAGTCAAGCTCACTTTTAAAATATTTTTTTACCCCCTCTCTTGGCTGGCGGTGGTGTAGCAGACACCATCTTGCATTATGTGTGAAGGGATAATAAAAGGGATTCTGTGATAAAACTCACGTTGGAGGGTATTAAAGGTATGTTCACTTTTATATTAACTTTTAATATGTTATTGAATGGATAGTTTTAATGTGCCTTCTTCTTCTGGCTATTCCCAGATTTCAAATAGGGGTCGCCGACCCCATCTAAACAACAAATACTCTGTAAGGCTACAAATGTATTGTCATTGCTAGTTTCTTTTACCCCTCCTTCTATTCAGGGCTCTCCTATTCATATTCCAGTCGCTCATTCAAATCAATGCATGGGTGCTGGAGTAATTAGGGTCAGTATGTTGGTTAACCCAGGAACACCCCCTGGTATGCACACAATTAAAGTGCAAGCTAGTTGTGTACCCAGGGATGGAACATATGCCTCATTCTACAGCTTGAGACAACTCCTGTGCTGGCTAGATAGGCCTTTAAAACCTCTTTTTCTCAAAATGGCTTGTTCAAAAGACTTTGGGGTATATTTATCAAAAGGTGAAGAGATCACAGTGAAATTCCACCACTGTCCATTCATTTCTATGGGATTTTGAAAGGCATATTTATCAAAGGCTGAACTTTCACTTTCACCCATTGATAAATCCTCTTTTAAAAATTCCATAGAAATGAATTTCACTCTAGAGGACTGTGGCGATCTCTAACTTCACTTTTTAATAAATATACCCCTATGTGTTCATTGCAAAAGTGCTCAGAGGAGCAGAAGCCTTTAGTTCGCCTTCCAAGAATGTGTTCATTTTTGCACTATATTTTTCTTAAAGGAACAGCATCCCCAAAAACTGAAAGTGTCTTTAAGGAATGACAATATAATGTATGTTGCCCTGTACTGGTAAAACAGGTGTGTTTGCTTCAGAAACGCTACTATAGTTTATTTGAACAAGCTTCTATGTAGCCATGGATTCAGCCATTCAAGCACAGGCTACACAATGGTTAACAGGCAGGTTCTAAAAAATCCCATTGTGTATAGCAGAGCTTATTGTTATCAGCGGTCTAGCCTGTGCCTTTTCTCCTTTTTCCGCTTTGAATGGCTGCCCCCATGGCCACAAAGCAGCTTGTTTATATAAACTATTGCAGAGTTTCTAAAACAAACACACCAGTTTTAACAGTGCAGCGCAATGGTACATTATATTTAAATTACTTTAAAAGAACTTTCATTTTTTTGTGTTACTGGTCCTTTAATGAGAATGGTTGAAGCAGAGATACAGGAGAGGGCACAACTTAGCGGCACTTAGACTGTAAAACTGCATATTTAATTGTGCTCTAATTGTTAGATATATTTAATACATGTGCCAGAGATGTCTTACCTGTGGTTGGACATTCCTATATTATGTTGTTCTTTCCAATAAGTTTGGGGGCCCCAGGTTTCCCACATCGCTGGCCCCTTGGCTGTTTCTAGAATAAATGCTCTTAATACAGTTCACTGCACAGCAGATGGGACAGTCAGCTATTTGCCTTGCTAAACTAGTTAATACTCATTTATCATCAGTTATTATTAGTTAGTTATTACTAATAAAACGTAGGGGTGTATGAGAGGGATAATTTTAGCTTGCTCTGGGCTCAGGGCTGGATTACCCAAAGTCTCTCCGTGTGCTCATACCTGACCTTTATACCAGACACTTAGAACAAATGCATAGTACATTACCAGCTCTTTAGTAGTGTCCCATATGGTCAATTTAATCGTATTTTACTATTATGTTTCACATATATTATTTCTCATACATTATCATTTACATTAAATGTCAAATCAAAGCCTGAACATCATTTTCCATATGATAGGACTGCTGTACATGCTTGGTGGAACAGCAGCCAAATTATAGTAAAAGTGATTTTTCTCATGCCTGCCCCCCCCCCCCCTCGGTCACTTCCAGTCCCAGATCTGTATTCCTTGCAAGGGTTCACTGATATGTGTTGCACCCGAGGAAGTAGTTGGTCCCCGAAACCTTGTGCTTCAAATGAATGCAATAAAATGAGATAAAGGCATTTGCCAGAATACTTGGGGGTAAATTTATCAAAGAGTGAAGTTCCACCACTAGAGTGAAATTCCGCAGCCCTCAATTCATTTCTATGGGATTTTGAAAGGCGTATTTATCAATGGGTGAAGTGAAAGTTTACCCTTTGATAAATACGCCTATAAAAATCCCATAGAAATGAATGGAGAGTGGCGGAATTTCACTCTAGTGGCGGAACTTCACTATTAACTTCACTCTTTGATAAATATACCCCCAAGTGTGCTTCTTTCCTATACAATCTGAACAAATGGAATAAGCCAAACCTAGAATCACCTTAAGGTGGCCATACAAGGGCAGATAAAGCTGCCGATATTGGACCGATTTGACAGCTTATCTGCCCGTGTATGGGGGCTTCCGAAGGGTCTTCCCGATCGATATGTGGCCACGATATCGGGAAGGTTTGATTTTTAACTGACCAACCCGTCGGATCCCCTTGGCGCATCGTAATTCGATCGTTCGGCCATACGGCTAAACGTTCGCATTACCCCCGATATAGCCATGCCATTAGTGGCATATCGGGGAAAGATCCGCTCGTTTGGCGATGTCGCCAAACGAGCGGATCTTTGAGTCTATGGCCACCTTTAGATCAGGGTTGTCCACCTATAAAGTTGAAATGCCCAGAAGGGTATGGTGGAGTTGTTTTGAGGCAGTACTGGAATGCAAGGACATACTGATCAACTGGTACATCACAATTCTTTTAGGTCCCACTGCCTTAAGCATCATATCCAGATATAAGGAAATTAAGTTCTAGGATGTACGGTGTAGTTTAAAGGAGAATTCAAGGAGAAGGAAAGGTTAAAACTAAGTAAGCCTTTTCTGAAAGGTCCAATTAAATATACAAGTAAACCCTCAAAATAGTGCTGCTGCAGAGAGTCCTCTGTCAAAAGAAACACAGTATTTCTTTCCTTCTATTGTGTACACATGGGCTTCTGTATCAGACTTCCTGTTTTCCGCTTAAACCTCCTTGCCCTGGGCGTGAGCATGCTCAGTTTGCTCCCCTTCCCCCCCTTCTCTGCTGTAATCTGAGCCCAGAGCTATGAGTAAGCAGGGAGAGACTCAGGCAGGAAGTGATGTCACACCAAGCTAATACTGCAGCTGCTATCCTAAACAATTTATTATAAAACATTCTACAGAATAAATATAGCATTCACGCTTGCACTATTGCAGCTAATCTATTGGCAATAAAATGCCTCTGTAGCTTTCCTTCTCCTTTAACTAAAAAAACCCTACCACCCTACCCCACACCGACCCCCTGCCTCCTCCCCCCCAGCCTAGCTGCCCCCCGGGGAAATGACCCTAACTTTTTACTTACCCCTTGGTGCAGATTCAGAGATTGCAGTTCAGGGCAGCCATCTTCCTGGTCTTCTGTAATCTGAATCTGATAGCGGTGAAGCGATGCATGCGCAGTTGGAGTAATTTCAGACAACTGCGCATGCGACGAAATGGGTAAGTAAAAAGTTAGGGGCATTTCCCTGGGGGGGAGCTAGGCTGGGGGGGAGGAGGGAGGGGGGTCTTCGTAGGCTAGGGGGATAGGGTTTTTTTTTAGTTAAAGGTTGATTTCTCCTTTAATTTTAGAAACAAACTAGATCTTATTTACTATTCGATCTATGTGTGTGTTGGTGGGTTAAAGTTGACAAAGCATGTCCTAATCATACAGGTAAGTTACCATACACATACCAATAATTATACAAAATTATGCGGGTTGCCTGCCAATCCTGACCGATAGCCACATACTATGAAAAGTTTTTACCCAATCCGTGCTAAACTTATATGTACAATTAATCAGTGTGTGTGTTCTAGATGAACTGTGACTCTCCCCAGTGACACTAACGAGTTCAATATATTCTATAGACACATACAACAATACAATGTGCCATTTACCAGCTTAGAGCTTCTTTATATCAGAACACCATCGATTTTTAATAAAAGTCAGTTCCCAGGTTTATTCAGATATTAACAAGATATTTTCAGGAGGGATGCAGTGCCAATGAAGCGAGTCGAAAAACTTGGCTCAGGAGGCAGCGCTCCTCAGGTTACCAGGGGAGGCAAAAAGCCGGTCCTGGTACCTTTAAGAGCCAAATTTCCGCAATTGTGTTCTCCGCACTAGCGATGTGCGCCCCTTGGACTCCCTCCAGCGCAGGAAAGGTAAGTGGAGGGGGTCAGCATTGATGGTACCTCATGTGGCTCCTTAGCCAGAAACGCTCCTGATTTTCAGGTAGAACAGTTAACAGTATTATTCATTAATAAAATCCACTACACAAACCAATTATATGTGACAGCATTTCTCTTAAAATTATCAGGAAAGGATAAAAAAATTGCACAATCCCAGCTTTTACAGTGTGGATTTCCGGCACATAGAATGTAGTGGCTTAGAAATGCTGTCACATATAATCGGTCTGTGTAGGGGAATTTATAGTAATGTCTGGTTAGTACTGTTCACCCTGAAAATATCTTGTGAATATTTAAATAAACCTGGGAATTGAGTTTGATGATAAATGTGTGGTGTTCTGAAATAAAGGAGCGCTAGCCATGTACTATGGATCAGAACGACAGAAAGGCAGCCATACTGTTTGTGGCCTCTCAAACCCGTCTGTTCAGCCTGTGAATGGTGACCTTAAGGTATAAAACACATCAGGGAAGCAGCTTAATACATAAGAAGTCAAGCAATAAATAAAATCACAAAAACTAAAGGGATCATTTATTAATCTAACATTTCTGAACTGTTAATGTTAATACTAATTCTTATTGTTATTAAGGAAAATGTGCATCAATTCTGGCACAAAATGAACCTTTGGGTATTTCATTAATTCGAGAATCACAATGAGTCTAGCACTCCGTGTGGTTTAGTTGAGGGCTGACACCTGTGTGTTCCCCGGGCTATTCCCCCTATGCTGTTCTGCACCTACAGGACTTGTTTATGGAAACTATATCTAATGCGAGAGCGTATTTTGTAACATACACAACTCTGTATTTTTTATTCCTTTGCAGAAGTGTTAGAGTTTTACACTTCTTCTTCTTCAACCTATCATTAAAGGCATCATTAAAGGCATGATAAACTTTTTAATAAGTGTTTAGTAATTGATACAGAAATGGCCATTTTATCCATACATTTGCTTATCATTTTATCAGTGGGATCCTCCATGATTGATCCAGCAAGGTAACCTTATCCATGTACTTTAAGGGTCATTGCACATGAAGTGTCTTCATTGTTACTTGTGGTAGTGATAAAAATGCCTTACCAAGTGCCAAATTTGAATGTGGACCACCATGTGTCACCCAGAACCCACCCCTGTCTCACAAAAGAGACTCCCAAAATGAATGGCTAAAACATAGTGAATCTCTGCTGTTGAGCTTCAGAGTTCCCGCAATGCTCCTATTCAGGTCCAACTGGGATTCAAAAGAGGCCCTGGCATTCTATGTACACAGAGACCCAAACAGGCCCCTAACAGCCCAATAAATAGTGAGTGTCTATGGCATCTTACAGCAGCTCCTCTGGTATTTGCCAGAACCAACAGACTGCCTATGTAGGTTCAGGGTCGGACTGGGGGGCCCGGGGCCCACCAGGACTAATGTCCAGGGCCCCCTCCAACCCCTCGCCCCACTACTATGACACGTCAAGCGTGCATGCGCCTGTGTGAAGGCGCAGATTGGCGCTGCTGAATCAATAGGTGCCGCACGCATGCGCAGATGGCGCTGCACGGCGCCTAAAACGCCTTTGCCGTTTGGGAAAGGGGACAGGCCTGGTGGGGGCCCTTTAAGTGCCACTCTTTGTACTCTAGTCTGCCAGTGCTGCATTTGGTCCCTAGGCACACTCCATCCTTGCACACAGATAAGTAGACCCAAGATCAGTGGTGTAACAAGCACGTGCCGCCCCCCCCCACCAGAAAAACTTTCTCCTGCAACCCCCACTCCCCCCGAAAGCTCACACTGGCACAAGTGCATCAATTAGAAGAAGAAGAGAACATATAATCAGCTGGAATTTTTAAATTACTTTATAACAGGTAGAGATATTTTGATTTAAAATAAATGTGGGTTTCATGCAGGGGTGCAACTACAGAGGAAGCAGAATCTGTGGCTTCAGGGGGCCCCAGGAGGCATAGGGGGCCCCACGAGGACCAAATAATGAGTAATTTTAACATTTATTGGTAAAAAGGACAATATCTGGACATGTTGGGGGCCCTAAAATTTATTTGCTGTGGGGCCCAGTAACATGACATGTTTATTATACAGATTTTATGTCTGGGTGACAGGTACCCTTTAAGAGCAGAATTTCTGTTTGCTTTCCTTTAAAGTGGGAATTTATCCAGCATGCTTGAGAAGATGGAAGCCCCTTCCCAGTATTTCCAAACCACTAGTACCCAGCTCTTTGCTGAAAAACACACCCTCGATGCACGATGGCCCTTAAGCAAAGTACTACATATTTTACTCATTTAGGAAGCTGTTTGTATGAGCGTATTAAAGGGGTGCAGATTGCTGAAATTGCAAACTGGAGAGCTGCCAAATAAAAAGCTCAAATACTCAAAAAACACAAATAATACAACATGAAATCCAAATGCAAATTTTTTGAGAATATCACTCTGTACATCACACATAAAAGTTAACCCAAAGGTGAATCAAGAGTGAGGGCAGTACTGACACCCATTTTTTGAGAGCATGGCAGTTAGTGATTGGGGGCATCAATGTATCTTTGCTTTGGATTAAGCAGTAACATAAATGAATAATGTTCCCAGGACTGGCCCTGCACATTTACCTGTTTAGGGGATATATTAGCCCTAATATTATATTTTATACTGTGAGCAGTGGGTCCCTGTGCACAGCCCATTACAGCTTCTTGGCATGTAACCAGCTAGTGAATTAGGAGCCGAGAGGCCAACAGCAGAGTCATTTTATGGTTTGGGTTTATTTATATTAATGCTCTGATACTAATTGCACACTGAATAAAAATAAAAGCCTTGAACTCATTGTATAAAAATATTAGGTAATTGCTACCAGTTGTAAACAGGGCTTATTCTTCTCTTTATACATTACACCAACCTCTTCATCATAGGAAAATGTAATTCCAAGCTTAAACTGTTTGTCATTAATCATATGTCCAATTGGTCTATTAGTAGCTATATACCGTATGTACAAGAGCTTCAGCTATACAGTCATAATGTAACCCTAATGTACAATGATATTTAAAAGTCACTGATGAGTTACATGACCATATAAAGGTATGAGGTTGAAGGCCAACTTCTTTTATACAGGTCATGGAACTTCAAATAATATTTAGTGTCAGTGAGTCATGTGGCACTAATTACATCACTAATTATAACTAATGACATCATTAAGCACTGATTATAAGGAAAAATTTACAGAATATTCATGTCTCTTGTTTATTATCTCCAAACCTCTTTATGATTACTGTGCTGCAAAATGCGTGAACATCTTATAATTGCACAATAGGAAGTCTTTTCAGAGCTTTGCCTGTCTTTTATTTAGCATTCTGACACTCTACAGATATTTGCCCAATATGAACCCATTTCACTAGCCAAAAGCACAGGGAAGGAAATAATAAAATAAGTAAATAAGGAGAGTGAAGTGAAAGAAATAAAAAAACATCAAACTGTAGTTCTGATGTTTGAGTTTGGCAGAATTCATAGCCTGCACTGATGCAATCTGTCCTGAAGCTTTGCACTGTATAATAAATATTATTCTGTCCAAGTGGGGTCCAAGTTAGAGAGCAGGGCCCATGGCAACGCAATGAATCTGGTTCAGTATTGGAAGTGGAAAACATCAGGCATGTGACTGTCCTACCAAGGACCAGCATAACCTTAAGTGAAGTCCCCTGGAGATATAGAGTTTTAGTTGATAAACAGCTGTAGTGTATGTGTATAACAATTGTGTGATATGGGTATGGGATCTGATATTGGAAACCATTATTCAGAAAGCCCTGCATTAAGGAAAGGCCATCTCCCATAGACTCAATTTTATCTTAAATAAATAATCTAAATTCTTTAAAATTATTTCCTTTTACTCTGTAATAATAACACGGTAATTTGTACATGATCCCAACTAATATATAATTAATCTCATTGGCAGAAAAACCAGCCTATTGGGTTTATTTAATTCTTACACGATTTTGTAGAAGACAGGATATGAAGATTCCAATTACAGAAAGATCCGTTATCCGGAAAACCCCAGGTCACGAGTATTCTGAATAACAGGTCCCATACCTGTATATATATATATATATATATATATACGTTTGGGGATAGGCAGGAGCCCTGTCAGGTCACAAGTCCAAATGGGGGTTCCCGAACTGCCATGAAAGGGGCAGGATTTTCTGCTAAAGGGTCAGTATTTGGTATATTAGAGGTGGAGCTGGACTGATTTGATGGGCAGGGTTGGCAGATGAGGACATGGGCATGCAAGGATATGGTGCCGCAGGAATCTTGATGTTGTATATACTGTACATAAAGAGATCCTTTTTGAGGACACAGGGTCATCCTGAAATCAAAATACACACAGTCCAACATTAGCTGCCTATCTGGCTGTTGTGGGCTGCTTAATGGCACATGCATGGGGTTAAAACAACAGCCTGCCCCACCAATATCTAGTATTTACAAGATACCTATTGTGCAGGTCTGGAAATCCCGTCCAGTGGCAAAATTATAGCAGTAGCAGAGGGGTGTCCAATAAAGACTTACATTCCCCTGCTACTTCTTACCCTCCTGACTGCTCCCACACCACCAAATGTATACATGTGGGGGAGAATACATGTTGGGGATGAGGATATGGGTAAATCATGCTACCATCAAACCCTATTTGGTGAGACCTTGTCCAAGGGTTTGCATAGTGCCGGAAAGGGTCCATATTGTGCAGAAAGCACAATTGCTCTCTTTGCACTGGAAGAGCCAAATTTCCGGTTTGATAACCAACAACTTGGCTCTTAAAACGTTTCTCAACTCACCTAATTGCAGCAGGGGATGACCAAATAAGCAGATTTTTTAGTGTATGACAAAATTTAGTACAAATCTAACCCAGGGATCCATCCAATGAAAGGATTTTTTTTCCTGCTGTCAGATTGGAGACAGCTTTAACTTTACTCTAGATCAGCTAGAGGTTAGACTGAAGACACTTGAGCAAAAGGTTGAACTTGATAGACGTGTACATTTGTATCAACTCTGTAACTAAAGTATAGTTAACAATGATATATATATATATATATGTCCTTTTATTGACTCCCCCCGTGGGCCCCTGTAATGCTGAAGGCCCAGGGCAAAAGACCTACCCTTAACTTGCCATGCATCTTAATTCATTTCATATCCCAGATCCCTGGTAAATCGCCTGTGGATATTCTGTACACACTGTTTGAGATGAAGAAAGCCTTATTTAACATTTAAAATATTAGGAGACATCCTGCAAGGAATAATTTAGCCTCTCTCTCTCTGGAACCCAAGGGCTTTAGCCTGTTAAAGTGGCCCTGTTGTCTGACATGGCCTAGTAAGGCTCAGCCCATGAGAAGGTCATTTATCACAGCAAATGCAAATACACAAGCTGGTTTACTCACTGGAAAGGGATACCATTAGCCGGATTTTCTGTGTCATCCATCAAAGTGTCCAGGTGCAAAGAATGTGCACTAATTTTATCATGAAAAAAAAAAAGACTGTTTCCCATTAAAAACAATTACTCTTTTTACATCAAAACCATCTGGCTGCACAACCCAGTGTGAACTATTGCAAATACACTATGGTGTCTGTGGTTAGAATGTAATGTCCTGTATTTCCGTCAGGCTTCAAGTTAGAAAGTGGCAGCGAAAAAAACAAAATGACACCAGATTTACTAAGTCTGGCCAGGGCTCTGCAGACCTTTATAAATAGCCCTATTGAGGTCTGTCCTGAGGCAGCGCTGGCAGAGCTCGTTTCCTACAAGGTACTTTGGGGTCTCTTTTCAGTGTGGTGAGCTTATATATGGTTGCAGTACAGGAAGATATTTGAGCACAGGATTCGGCACTAGCAGCGCTGGGTTATACTGTACAAAGCAGACTTTTATGAAATGCATTGTATCTTAACGGCATCTGTTATACAGTGCACTGTAAATAATATTGTTATAGTCTTATAACATTTACAAGGCGTAATGCACTCCCAGCTGACTTTATATAAACAGAAAATGTTCACCATTTCATCAAACGAGAATATTAAAGGTCACAAAGGCATTTCATGGCAATATAAAAGCAGGAACCTGGTTGATGAACTTGAAAGTAATGGGGTAGATACATAATACACAACAGGGTTCATTTAGTAAAGCAAGTGCAAAGCACAAAAATGTCTGTAAAATCAGCGTCGGACTGGGGGCCTTGGGCCCACCGGGGCCGCTATCTCAGGGGACCCAACACACCCCGGGCCCCCCAGTCACAAACCTCCGTGCCCCCTACCGCACCCACCCCCCACAAGTACCCCTCTATTAGTGCAGCCACAATCTGTCCCACACAGCCCCAGCCGTAAACCCCTCAAGCCACAACCGCAACTCCACCTGGGACCCCCTGCATACCTTACTAATCTTGTGGAAACAAATAGGCCCACGCCGCACAAATCTTGAGAGAGGGAGTGGATCTTGGCTGGTGGGGCCCACAAGGACCAAGGCCCAACAGTTTTTTCCCAGTGTCTCAACTGCCCAGTCCGACCCTGTGCAAAACTGTGTCCTTCCAAATGCTATTCACAAAAGTTCAGGCATCACTACATGCTCCTCTATACATGTGCCATGCTATTTCAGGGCCATATAGAGGCAAAATCGACAAACTTAATATGCAACAGGGTTCATTTACTAAAGCAAGTGTAAAGCATAAAATGTCTGCAAAACTGTGTCCTTCCAAATGCTATTGACAAAGGTTCAGGCATCACTACATGCTCCTCTATACATGTGCAATGCTCCAAAAAATGTCAGTTGCTTCTGCTTCGGTGAATAAGGTGCAATGTGCAAAGTATAGGGCACACGGAGGGCTGCAAGTAAAGTGTCCAGCATCAAAAAATGAAAGCTTGTTTTATAAGCACTCCCCTTCTATACATCCCAATACTTTTTGTTACTGTATTCCAATTGACCCTGTATTCATTACAGGCCCCTTATACCCCATATGAGGCCCTCAGCAGTTGTTCATTGAGACCAGAATGCTCCTTTAATTAATCTTTAAATTTTTCCTAGTTCAGAGCAAGAAATAACAGTAACTGTAGATATACCAATAGTCAAATGCACACACTTTTTTTTAAAGAACTAGTTACTACAGAAATGAAAAATAACCTACAGAAATGTTCTCCATCTCTTCAGGAGATTGCTCATGATTCCATCTACATGTGTTAGCAAGCATATAAGCTCCAGCATAGCTATACTTAGCTGGTCCTGCCTGATACATATATATTTATATATACAGGTATGGGACCTGTTATACAGAATGCTCAGGACCTGTGTTTTTCCAGATAACGAATCTTTCCATAATTTGGATCTTCATACCTTAAGTCTACTAGAAAATCCTTTAAACATTTAATTGACCCAATAGGCTGATTTTGCTTCCAATAAGGATTAATTATATCTTAGTTTGGATCAAGTACAAGCTAATGTGTTATTATTACTAAGAAATACACTTTGCAATTTTAAATTATTAGATTAAGACGGAGTCTATGGGAGATGGTAACCTGAAATCAAAGTATAGCACTCAACAGGACTTAAAAAATAGATAAAAAGACTTTATTGGAAACCAAACATTTCAATCACAAACAGTGACCTTTCATAAGGGTAACAAATGGAGAAAAGTATATATATATATACTACGCTTCAGATGATTAAGTGGTCTATTTGTATAGAATTGTGCATATCACAAACACGGACCCCTGTATTTGGCAAGGAAGATCAGAGGAGGGACGCAGGGCTTACACAAACTAATAAGAAACAAAAATAAGCAATGAAAGAAATGCTATCAAAGCTGTTTTTTGAAAAAAAAAAACCCTAAATAATTGGTTTCCTTCTTGTAATAACATTCATGCATACGGCCCAATGAGATGAAGGATGGAGTAGGAAATGGAAGCTGCCACGAGTTCTGCTTTAATGATTTTGCAAACAAAAGGAACGAGAATCAGCAGAATATGATTGGTCACAGAGGAAACTGGGCCTTATTTTCATTTCATTACATTTAACATGTTTAAGCATATTTAAGTTTGACATTCCTCATTTAAAATTGCACATGATGACCATACCCAGAGACATCGTTTATGGATGATATATAGATACATTTAGAATAATCTCAACCTGGGGCAGGTGTAGTAGTTGGGCAGTAAAGTAGATTGACAGCTCAACCTGCAGTCCTGGGTTTGTTACTGAAATGTCCCAACTTTCTCTTTGATCTCCTTCACTGAACAGCCAGAAAAAGATACAATGTTTCTATCTTAATTGGCTTTTAGCAGAGAGCCCGGAATATGTGGCAGGTGTACCTGATACTTTTGTAACAATTTAAGATAAGCAAAGAAAGTATTGTAACATAGTAACATAGTAAGTTAGGTTGAAAAAGACACATCCATCAAGCAAACAACAAACCCCTTCCCAATATTTAGGCAGAACCTCTTTTCTTCTAATCGGAATGGGTGACCTTGTGTCAGCTGGAAAGACTTACTGGTAAATAAAGCATTAGAGAGATTATTACATGATCCCCTTATATATTTATACATAGTTATTATATCTCCCTGTAAGCACCTCTTCTCCAGCGTGAACATCCCCAACTTTCCTAATAGCTAAGATTTTTCATACCAGCTTAGTTGCCCTTCTCTGTACCCTCTCTAATACAATATTGTTCTGTTTGAGCACTGGAGACCAAAACTGTACGGCATATTCTAGATGGGGCCTTACCAATGCTCTATAAAGTGGAAGAATAACCCCCCTCCTCCTGTAAATCTATGCCCCTTTTAATACAGCTCAAGAACTTATTTGCCCTTGATGCTGCTGACTGGCATTGCTTGTTACAGCCAAGTTTATCATCTACAAGGACTCCAAGGTCCTGGTGTAACAATTTAAGATAAACAAGTCTCTTGGGGAAACTCTGACTTGCAGCTTAAAGGGCAATTCACCTTCATTAGCAAAACTGCAAAACCAGAAATATGTTAAAATTTTCATAACCTGCCAAATTTTGTAAAATGAACATGGTAATTATGGGGTGTGGCCACAAAAATGGGTGTGGTCAAAAATGTTCACCACAAAAAGCACAGCAAATCTTTTTATCCCTCATTCTATTTCCAAAATGTTGGGAGGTATTCTGAGCTTTCTGGACAATGGGTTTCTGGATAATGTATCCTCTACCTGAATGTGTATTAGTAAATAGATATCAAATAAAGTTAAAGCAATCAGTTTATGTTTTCCATACATATTATTACAATTATTTATAAAGTGGCAACATACTCTAAGCCGCTGTATAGCAACACAGACAGGAGTAATGCGTAGGTATAAGCAGGGACCTGCCCACAAGGGCTTACAATCTACACATACACAATATGTTGCTATGCTCAAATAGCATTTTCTTTAACAGAAGCACATTACTTGATGAGAATCAGTAAAAGCAGAATGAAGTCTCCATAGCAGGAGAATGTTCCCAAGAAACGGAAAGGGAAACTCAGCAGGTTGTTAGCTGTATAGAAGGAGCTTATTTTTGGTAACATTCTGTCATGTCCGTTAAGTAAAACATTTTATTATGTGAACTCCCCTTATGTAAAGATTGAAAATGCCAGGAAACAGTTATGCAAGTGCTGATCTTACCCCACGAGAAGCATGAATTGAAAGTGTCTTGGTGCACTGGCCACCAATTATTCTGGATTTCTATATGTCAGCCCTGGGATCTATAAATGCTTTCAAACATAACATTCATTGTGCTGTCAGAATAGTGGAACATGGAGAGCGCTTACTTCTGCATCAAGCCGAAAAAGAAAAAAGTTCAGAGCAGGAAATCTGAATAAATCCTTCACTATTTTTAGTGTGACCAAATGGAAACCTTGGTTTAATGTTATTTTTTTTCTTTTTCGTTTCATATATAAAAAAACAAGCGAAGTACTTGGGACACCTGGAAAACAAGAAGTGTGAGGAAACAAGTATATGCTTTGATGGAAACCCAGATCCTGTAGATATTAATAATGCATTAGTCTGTTGACGGTTACTTGGTCTGTTTGTGTCAATGAATATGTCATGGTCCCTGCCAGCAGAGGGGTTATCAGCTGGGACATTTTTCGGGAAACTGTACAGGTAGCATATCCGAAACAACTTTTATGCATCACCCGAGGAAGAGCAAGTGGCACAAATCTGAAACTACAGCATGTGCAGTCATTCATACACAGTCCTATTGAAGGGCTATGGGAGAGGTTTTGGATCACTGGTTAAGTCCCCAGAGTCGGAGAGCCTTTTCACCAGTGAATTCTGATTTTGGCTGAGTTGCTGAATCTACATTAGGCACTTGTTAAGTGGTAAGTGATGCCGTGATCAAATGTTAGAAAACAAAAAAGGGTCTTGATGGTCAAGAGCCTGAATACTGTTGCTTTTCTCTAGGTGTTCAGATTGTCTTGTGCTTTGTGCATGAATTCTGAATAAAATATTAGTAACTGAAATTTATTGCATCAGATGAGTGCAGAATGCTGGGGCCTGTCATGTGTTAAAGGAGAACTAAACCCTAAAATGAAAATGGCTAGAAATTAAATATTTTATGTTACTGAACTTATTATACCAGCCTAAGGGTTCAGCATCTCTATAGTAGTAATAACCCAGGCCTTCAAAAAGGTCACAGAAGTGTCTCACCTTGGAGTGCACCAAAAGGCCTGTGTCTAGGGCGGCAGCTTTAAAAGCCAGTGCCTTCAGGTACCTATATAACAAATGTAAAAAATGTTTTAATAAAAAAATCTCCCCAGTCGCTGGCGTTTTGTGGGCATATCTGTAGGCTAAGATGGAGCCCCCCTCCAGCTTAGCCTCCAGATATTCCCACAAGACTCCAGCGGCTGGGGAGATTTTCTTATTAAAACATTTTTTAAATTTGGTGAGGGGGTAAGAGTGTACTTCTTGTGCTCGTTGGTGAAAGTGACAAAGACGTAGCGCAAGTGATGTCACACGCACAACGTCACTTCTGCAAAAGGGGGTGTGCTGAGGTCTGGTGCATAGGGCGGCACATACCATAATACAACTCTATATGAGTGTCAGTGACACTTACATGCTCAGTGGGCTCTGAGCAGCTGTTGAGAAGCTAAGCTTAGGGGTTGTTGCAAATCATTAAGCAGAAAATGAGGCTCTGTCATATAAGATGATGCTACAAGGCTGATGATTGATTTCTGATGTTAATTGCATTGGTAAAAAACCTGAGTTTTGGCTAAAACCAATGCCATTTGTGTTTAAATTGCATTTCTGGTTGTAGTTCTGAAGCTTATATCCCTTATATCACCATAAGTGAACTGGCAAGTAACTCAATGATTCAATAAGCACATTTTCCCTTTTAATAAAAGTTTGTAAGCAAATGGAACCATGCACTGGTCTGTTCTTCATTACTGTCGCACATTGCAGTTGTGACGTGATGCCTCAACCATCATTTCAGACTACACAACGTGCGTCACTTACTGCAGGTCACATAAACACGTCTATAGACATAGCTCTTAATTCCATAAGATCAAACCGTTACCCCCTTTCTAATTTCTCTCACAAGGCAAATATTTAATTCTCTTTTACTAACACACTCCCTTTGGTGGCGTGACACATGAGAAATTTTCATTTCTTCTCTGATTAATTAGAACCATTTTTTTTTTTTTTTTAAAAAGTGACTTTATGGAACAACACAACTGCCCATTTCTCTCAATTATGTTTAATACTCATTAACAGATTAATTTGTCATACGTTAACTGTAAGCACAGTCAGCTGAATCTAGGCCTTTGCTGTCTCTAAATAGATCCAAAAGTTAAAGGGACCACTGTTTGTTTAGCCATGCAATGAATCTGAGTCAGACAAATTTTTTTGCACTTTGCTCCCAGGCCTGTGCTTCTTTTCCCACAGGTCTCTGTACTCCAATTGCCAGTGGCATAACTAGATGTTACTGGGCCCACAATATATGCAGAAGTTGCCCTGTTTTAACAATACATGTTGATTTTTCTCATTAATTAGGGCATCATGGTGCCCCCTATACCCCCTGCAGTCTGCTTTCTCTGTAGTTAATCCCCTCCCAATTGTTTCCCCCCAATGAACATAACACTAGTTGCTTTGCAAACCCACCAAATAGCATGAATTTATCATCAGTGTCGAACTGGCCCACCCGGGATACCAGGAAAACTCCCGGTGGGCCAAGGTGTCTGTGGGTCCTTGTGCTGCTAAACATTTGGCCTATTTCATGGTCATTCCCTATTTCTTTGAGAACAAAGAGGCTAAATAGATGGAATAATAGATTATAGTATGTAAAGAATAGAGACTAGGAGAACAGAGGTTGAGTGAGGAGAAGAAGAATAATAGTACTGAGAGTGGGCCCCTAATCTATGTTTTTATGGTGGGCCCCTGGTCTAAGGTTTTTGGGTGGGCCCCTGGTGTCCCAGTCCGACACTGCTGCATCATACAAAATATTATATTCCAGCAAGCAGCTGTAAACATTCCTTCTTACCTCTTTTAGTCCTTTCATTAGAAATGTACAGTAGTTGTCTCCAATTTGGCAGCATATGAGTTGCTGTCTTGGTCTTTGGAATTTTTATATACAGTATATCTGTGCATGTTGCATAACACTTTTTAGATTATGAGAAGCTCGTAATTTATCCTGAGTGTTCCTGTTTGGGGTAGGGAAATCAGAGCTCTTACACTTAGCAATACAGTTTACTAACCCTTCAGGAATGTAAAACAGTGTCAAGACCAGAGAAAGACTAATGTGGTTCCCATACTGTACTGAATGTTCCTTCGCATCTTGGTTTGAGTATCTGTGGAACACGGCCCACAATGGCTGTTCCCTATTTTCTACAAATCGAACTCACACATTATCTCGTGACTGCTGTGGCTTTTGTCTTGATTAACATGAGAAGAAAGAGAATGTGCCAGAATCATACGACATTTTCAATAAAGCAAAACGAGTCATTATGCTTGATTAATTTGTTATTACTTACATTGTTTGTTTGTGTTCCCCCAACTTTTGGCTTTCCCTTCATCTTTGGCTCTGACATTAGATGTTGGTAAGAACAGCGATGTTGAGTCATGCTATACACTTATAAACACTGTTCAGTAACTATGTGAGTGAATAAATCAGAGAAGCTGAACTTCATAAACAAAAACATACATCGATGTAAAATTTCAAGTGAATGGCGCGCATGCCAAAACTAAAGTAACGGTATCTGTTTATGCACTTCTAGACTAATAATTTCCAGAATTTACATTGAAATTGATATTGAACTTTCAGAAACACTCCGACGTCTCGTATTGCTTGGTTGGGCCTGTGCCCTTGAATAATGTTTGGGATTCAGTTAATGGGTTTGATACTAACAAAAAGTAATCTGGTCATTCTAGGCTTTTTGAAGCTCATATTTGCAGCATTTCAGCTTTTCAATAAACTAAATCATTCAGAAAAATAGAAAATGTCAGGGTTGCGAATTCGTTTACTACTGTTTACACACGCAAGCACTTAGAGTAGGTATGGTTAATGTTTGCTTATACTGCAGTTTTAGGCCAATTCCCTACTATCAATAAATACTGACTGTAACACAGACGTATTCCAAAATGTGGAACCCCTTCACAAGCCAGTCTGTGGTTCAATCAATTGGATTAATGCTTTAAATGCATGTACAGGCCCAAATTGGCAATATGTGGGTTCTGGCAAATGCCAGAGGGGCTGCTTTAAGATGCCATAGACTCACTATATAGTGGGCTGGTGGGGGGGCTTGTTGGGCCTCTGTGAAATCTGCCCCTGCTTCTCTGCATTGCTACTGCTTTATACATAAATTACGCAAGCTTCTATGTAAGTTATGTTAAGTTCCTAGACAAGTTAGGGCAATTTTTGCAGTAATTGCTTACGTTTTAACATAACTTTATACATAACTTTTGCAACTTGCATAATGTTTACAACAAAGCCGGTTAGGGTTGCCACCTGTCCGGATTTCACCAGGATAGCCCAGTTTTTTGGAAGGGCTCTCCAGGTGAAAAATGCCTGTCTGGATTTTCAAATCAGGAATACTTTTATTAGGGATATTGAAGTTAATGCAGTGTCGGACTGGGCCGGCGGGACACCGGGAAAAAACTCGGTGGGCCCCGGGCTCTTGTGGGCCCCGCCGGCCCAGATCCGCTACTTAGTTTGGCTGCGCGACCCCACTTTGTCGGGGGTCGCGGTAGAATTGAGGATCTGCGCATGCGCACAAAGGTATCCTGGTGGCTGCCAGAAGGGCCCTTGTTGTTGCAGTCTGACTCTGAATTGAGTCCGGTTGATTTTCTTTTATTGACTGATTACCCAACCTATTTGTCAAAATTCAAATTTGTGTAAGGTTTGAAGGTTTTTTTCACTACTTCAGTAAACTACATTTCTTTGCAAACTCAAATGTTTGCTTATTTACTAGAAAATGAAAACATGTTTAAAACTTTGAGATGCCCAAGATTGACATTTGAGTTTTATGCATTTTTTGTGCAAAATAAATTTCATAGATACAAGTTTTTAAAAGCATAATTTTAATACAGGCCCATTTGTGCATTTTTCGGGCCAAAATCTGATCCTTGTGAGCAAATTAGTTCCAAAGTTAATGGTCCAGTTTTTAGATCAACAATAATTAAAAAAAAAAAATATATATATTTTGCAAAATAACACTGTTTTAAAGGACTCATTGAATAAAAAGACTAAGGGGCAGATGTATGTAAGGGCCAAAATCTGATCCTTGTGAGCAAATTATTTCCAAAGTTAATGGTCCAGTTTCTAGATCAACAATAATTTAAAAAAAAACAAAAAAAACCATATTTCTTTTGGAAAATAACACTGTCTTAAAGGACTCATTGAGTAAAAAGACTAAGGGGCAGATGTATCAAGGGTCGAATTTTGAGGGGTTAAATCCCTCGAAATTCGACTGGGGAATAGAATCGAATAGGGAATTCGGGCGAATTTACGCGCTGGTGAATAGTCGAATGGGTGAATAGTCACCGGGACAATAGTCGAACGATCGAATATTCGATCTAAGGATTTTCATTTGATCGAATAATCGATCGAATGCCTTTTTATTCGATCACAAACTTTAAAGAAAAAGCCTATGGGACTTTCCCATAGGCTTTTAAAGCAATTCGGTAAGTTTAATCTGGCGAAGTAGGCAGTCGAAGTATTTTTAAAAGAGACAGCACTTCGACTATCGAATGGGCGAATAGTCGCATCGTTTTTTCACTCAATCTATTCAAATCATTCTACTCAGGCGAATTTACGCCAATTCGATAGTCGAGGAGCACAAAAAACGACTCGAAATTCGAGGTTTTTTCCCTCTATTCATTCACCCGTGCTTGGTGAATGTGCCCCTAAGACTGACCTCAATAGAATTCTGTAATCTATTCTGCAACTTTTAAGCCATAATGGTTGTTATATCTGATTGGCCAATTAAATTAGTAGATATGATTAAGAAAGGTTCTGGAGAAGGTTCTGGTTAACCCCCCATAAAGGTTATGCATTTTGGTGCTTCTGTGGAAACATAAAGGAAACTTTATTTTATAAGGTCCATGTGTCCTACAGATCCAAGCAATTTATCTTTTTCTAGTAAGTAGATGGTCCAGCATCTCTCCTTCTTATAAGAGAATTCAGTAGAAAAACTTTCATGTGTCAAGTTACCAAGATCAATCCTATGGCTTCGTAACTCAAGGCTTACATCTTGGTTAAAGACCAACATAGAAAGAATTCATGTACCATCTACTGAGAGTATTTCAAATATTCTGTGAGAGGATTCTGATCAAAAGATACCTTACAGAGTAAAATCACTATTTGGGAAATGCATATGCATCTCAATCCGCTATTTCTCAATTACTAGGAAACCATTGCCTTACCCATATAGACTGAGAGTTCAGAGATGGAGACCACACTCACTGCACTCAAATGTCTTAATGTATTGTTGTATTAGGGTTTCTCTTTTGTTTCTCAGTAGAAGGTACTGTTTAACTATTACAGAGAAAGAGAAAATCATTTTTACAAAATTATAATGATTTGCTTAAAATAAACTCTATGGAATATGACCTTCCTGTTATTTGGAGCTTTCTGGATAACAGGTCTCTGAATAAGGCATCCCATACCTGTACTTATTATTTAATTTGTGCCTTAACGTTGGAGACATCGCATTCCTTATACAGAAAAACACACGTTTAGGTTTCTGAAATGTTGGCATAGCCTTAATATGTTTTTCTCACGCATGCTCGACTAACAGAATGGTACAAAGATTTTTCTAAACTTGCCAAGAAGTGCATTTTCACATGTGCTTGTCCTTACACAACTTATTTTACAACTTGTTTTTTTACTTAGGGCCAACATTTCAAATTTCCACTTCATTAAGCCATGGAGATGCTTTCCAGGCTACATGTCAACATCAGCAATTCACTTATTACATCTAGAAAAGATTTATACTGTGCTTCGGTACCCTGCAAACTGTTTTTTACTTCCTAAATCTAACTGCAATAGCTTAGCTTGTATTTTTAGAATTTCCTTTATAGCAGTTTATTAGGTTCAAGTGGGGCTTCACACTGTTGAGTTCTGGCAAGTTTAGGTCATGATGAAAATTCTAACTCCTGCCAATAGGGTGGCATTTAGAGGACTCAATTGAAGCTATGTCCCAACACAAGCCTGGATTTTCCACCAGAGTTCACAACAGTTTGAGTCTTCTTTACAGGCAGCCAACAACTAGCAGTTTTTATTATGACCATTGTGAGTGCTCTTCAGTACCTCTCTACTGTATTATCTGTATAGTGACACATGGGGCTGCGATGAAATCTAACAGGGCCCTTTGAGAGCATGTAACGCATTTGATCCTTCTACTTGCATGAAGGGACAACATGGAATCACACAGGCAGGTGAGCAGAAGGGGCTGGATTATGAAATGGAAGCTTACTTTAAACATCTGGTGAAGGGAAATAAAAGTCCTTTGACCTCTAGTGATGCCATTGGTAAAACTGCAACAGTAGCACATTTTTGCAATATGAGCCTTTAAAGTACCAGTCTCAGCACCTACCAACAGGAGAAGATGGTGTTTCATATGGAAAATAAGGACTTAAAAAGACTGTTTGGTCCTGGTTCCCATCAAAACTAATGATGGCACTTGCTTTTTGGATAAAAGGAGGTGGTTAGGGTCATTCCTTGAGGATAGACAACAGTATCGGTATTGACATCTCAGTCATGGGACTGGCTCAGCTGGAGCAATAAAATGAATTTTGCAGCTTGGACCCAGAGCTGAATTTCTGGTTTGCAGGATACTGGGGAGTTTCTCAACTTGCTTTATGGTAGGAGCACCCCTGTCTAATGTTCAACCTAGTATTTAGCTCTGCACTGGTGAATTCCTAATCACAAGGCACCCTCTCCATTTAAATATCCCCGGCTGCATTGCTTCCCCTAGTTTACCGCCGCTGTCAGCCAACAATGTTACCTTGTACCAAAATGGGCACTGCCATTTTTTTATATACTCATACTTATCCGTCCCATTTCCCTCTGATGATGTCAGAGATGGGTGTGGTTATATAAATAATGACAGCACTGCAAGCCGGTTAGGGTTTGTGATGGGATCAAGCGCACATCACTTATATCCACCTAGGAAGAAGTAAATCACTGTATGTTGGGGGGAAGGGGTTTAATCATAAGAATATGTATACACAAAGGGAACTATGAGAAACATCCTACATGGGATAATCACCAGATTATCATTATTCTTCATTTATATAGTACCATAATATTCAATAGCACTTTACAGACATTTTACAGGTATGGGATCCATTAACGGGAAACCCGTTACCCAGAAAGCTCAGAGTAATGGAAAGGCCGTCTCCCAGACTACATTTTATCCAATTTTTTAAAAATGATTTATGTAATAATAAAACAGTAGCTTGTACTTGATCCAAACTAACATATAATAAATCCTTATTGGAGGCAAAACCAGCCTATTGGGTTTATTTAATGTTAACATGATTTTCTACGGTATGGAGATGCAAATTACGTAAAGATCTGTTATCCGGAAAATCCCAGGTCCTGAGCATTCTAGATAATAGATCACATACCTGTACATTATTTACATCACATCACAGTGAGTTTACCTAAGCATTGCCAATGTGTCCTACCCAATGGAACAACGTACTTTCACGTCGACTTTTCTTTACTCAACTTAACATACCGGTCCATACACTTTATTGGGATGTATATCGCTGTATACAAAAGGACTTTTAAACAGTTTATATTAAAATAAAACTGAGCAACTCTAAAGCATAGAAAAACATTTTTTAACTTATGCACTTGTCTTTAACAGAAATAAAAAAAAGTTTAGTTTACCTTTACAAAACCACAAAAAAAAAGTGCAGTCGAAATGATACAATATACACAGAATAGACTCCCCTAGATTCAAATTCACTTCCTGGCAGCATTTAAGAAACCTAACTGGCACTGGATATAAGCTGCTGGAAAATTAATTGGAAAATCTAATAAATGACATCTGCCCATTTCAAATGTGCCACTGAATTTTATATAAACCTTTTGCTGGATATTGCAAGGTTTCCTGAGCCAACACGGGCAGCTCTGTGACATCTAATAACCTAGAATGTAATTTTCACATGCAAAAATTGGCACCGGTAACAAGGTTACAACAAGTTGTTTTCTGATGTTGAAAAGCAGTTGTAAATCAACACCAGCACTAAGAACAGTTTTATGTCTACTTAAATAATCCTGCTTTACTATTTAATGTGTGTGTAATGTATGAGGAACTAAATCTTTCCAGAATGGTTGTGTGCAACAAAGCCCTGTAATTGAATTTTAAATCTTGTTATTTGTACAGCCGTCAAAAGTCAGTTGTAATAAGAAATTTATATGTTTCTTTTCTTTCTTGGGGTAAATTCCACGACTCAGCTTAATTTACAGAGTGATGTTAAATAGAAGTGATACTTTGTTTTAGCAAAGGGGAAAAAAAACATTTGTATAATGCACGTGTTAAAGGGGAAGATGATGCACAAACAGGGTGACTGGCACAGAGAGGACTGGTCCAATAAGAGTGGTCCAAAGGCTAAGTACAGGGGACCTGAGGGGCAGAACTTAAACTCCTTCATGCTACTTAAGAATTAATGGGGAGTTGTAAATTAAAAAAGTAGCAGTAGGGAGAGCCAGTATTAATATAAATGATAACTCACCGAAATCAGATATGTATGTACAAACAAGAGATTTTTTATTTTGCTGCGAAAATGACAGCCATAGACTCTAATGGATGAAAAAAATTGTTTCTTCAAAAGATTTTTTGACACCCATAGACTTCATTGCATTGTGGCAAATTTTTCATAAATTTTTGGCTAAAGCTCCCCATAGACGCGACGATTCTTCTTGCCGAACGACCGATTTTAGGGAAGCCCGACCAATCCTTCGAAATTATCGTGCGGTTAGTGGTATTCGAACGATCGCACATCTTACGATTTTTCGTCCGACATCTGTCGGGAAATTGATCGGCCAGGTCAAAAAATCTTTGTCAGTCCCAGTGCAATGTATCTATGTTTGCAGGGCCAAGCAGGCAGCTCCCCTTTGTTTTCCTGGCAAATTGGTCTTTTTAGTTGATGGAAATTCATACGATCGTTCTGAGAAGATCGTGGTCTCACGATCAGGATCTGATCTTTTAAAAATCTCAACATCTATGGCCAGCTTAAGCAAACGGGTCAGATCCGCCATCACTAATGGCCGACATTGTCCAGCCTAACATTACTTTATTATACAACATATGCTACTACCAACTGGAAAACAAAATACTCAGTGCCACATCTCTCACTTTTTTACTCCTGATTTTGCATATTCCAACACATTGGGGGTTATTTATCAAAGTCCGAATTTATGTCAATATTTTCTGAAAAAAACTCAGAGCAAATCCGCACGGGTTTTTGGGCTTATTTATTAATACACGGGAAAAAATACGGAAAAATCTTGAAAAATCCGATTTTCACAATTTTTCCGGATTTTTCATCCGCTTTTCACAATTTTTCACCTGAAAACTCAGAATTTTGCCCGAAAACTCTGAAAACTTTGGGGTATATGCAACCTCGACAGGTCTGAAATACCGGATTTTTAGATTCAGGCTTTCCCCATCCTCTGGGTTTAATAAATTCCAAAAAATTTGTGATTTTTTTTTAAAAGTTCGATTTTATAAAAAAAAAAAATCACAAATTTTTCATGATTTTTGCATTCAGAGTTTAGTAAATAACCCCCCTTGTGTCTCATATGCCATTCTCGTTTAGATTGTAAACTCTATTGACCAAGACCCTTCTTATGTCTGTTATTGGTTATCACTTGTAATTTTTGTATGCAATCTGTCTGTTCACAATACAGTATGTACAAATTTACTATTAATATGTAATAATAATCATGTTCATTGTTGTAAAGAGATTGTCTTTACTGTATATCCGCATTCTACTTGGAGACTGCCTCAAGACTTATAAGTTAGTTTGTAAGTTGTAGAGGGCAGGGACTCTCTCTCACAGTATATTTGGGACCTATTATATTTCTGTAATTTGTATCTCCTTACATTGTCTGCTTAAAATTAATTTAAACTTTAAATAAACCAAATGGGATTGTTTTGCCTCTGATAAGGATTCATTATATCTAAGTTTGGAATAAGTACAAGTACATGGGAGATGGGCTTCTTGTAATTTAGAGTTTTCTGGATAACAGATTCGCATACCTGTACTATAAAATATAAGGGATGACCCAAATTCAGGATTCTGTTCTGCATTCAGCCTAATTACAGGACTTTTTGCATCAAGTTCACAAGTAAAACTTGAAACTGGTCCAGAGGAAGGCGAAAACCTTATAAAGCTGTATCAAATTCCCATTAAAAGGAGAACATTTTGCTTCCAGGCTCCAATTTGAACAGTTCCTAAATTAAGACTGTAGAATAAGTATTATTACTCACTACTCATTGTATTTTCTTGCATCCAACCCTTGAAATTATTCATCCACCAGTACTAATGCTTCAGGGAAAAATACACACACCTACACAGTTCTAGCAAATTTCACACAGTCTTCACACCTCTTTTCTTTTAGAGCAATGACATATGGGGCACTGTCCCCAAAAATACCTTTCAATTGAGATAAATTTGGACAGCTGCATTTAAAACACCTTACATGCAATTTAATCACAGGAAAATGGCTTCTTCTAGATTAAAGGGTGTTTTCCGGGCACTTTCTCACCTGCAAGATAGATAATCTCCTGTGGGAGACAAAGAATCCCATCTGTCATTGCCCTTAATCTCAAGGAATGAACTTCTGGAAAGATCTACTGATATATATAAAACATTAAATAGATAATTTATGGTCTTTCATATCCCCTCAAATGTCGCCTCTCCAAAGTAAACAACACCTGCTTGTCCAGCTTCAAAATCTTTCAAATCTTTCAAATCCTTTATAATTTTTGTTACCCTTCTATATACAGTACATATTTTTATTTTAGTAATCTCCCTTTTGAGTACAGGTATGGGAGCTTTTAATACTGTGTTATCAACAAAAACAGATACGAGTATGGGATCCGTTATCTGGAAACCCGTTATCCAGACAGTTCCAAATTACGGAAAGGCCATCTATCATAGACTGCATTTTATTACATTTTATTTTTAAATGATTCCTTTTTTCTCTGTGGTAATAAAACAGTAACTTGTACGTGTACTTACAAACTAATATATAATTAATTATTGGAACAAACCCAGCCTATTGGGTTTGTTTAATGTTTTCATGATTTTCTAGTAGACTTAAGGTACAAAAATCCAAATTACAGAAAGACCCCCTTATCCAGAAAACCCCTAGTTCAGAGCATTCTGGATAACAGGTCCCATACCTGTACAGTGTTTAGTGTCCTTCTCCAAGTCACTGAATAAATGTGAACTTAACATAGAATCTTGCGGCCATAACACTAGACCTACCAAGACTGAACCACTGAACACCACTCCCTGTACATTAATTCAGACAGTTCTCTACCAAAGTACAGATAGTAACACCAAGGGAGAAAGCTACACATCACTTGTAACAACTGTGCAGCATGATTATGATACTGGCTTGTCATTATTTAACCACTTCTCCAGCAATAGTAACACTGAAGACCTAAGATTTACTGCTGCTGTCCAATTTGTGCCATCAGAGACATTTCAAGTACATCTTCTTATAATGACATTCTTCAGAATAGAATCTTCAATGTAACAGGCCTATAATTTCCCAGTAGAGTCTCCTTTTAAATATTGGAATTAGACCTGCTTTCCTCCAATCCATTGCAACCATACCAGATGAAAGAGAACAGATTAGGGGGCAGATTTATCAAGGGTCGAATTTCGAAGTTAAAAATACTTCGAAATTCGACCATCGAATTAAAATATTCAAAGTCGAAGTTTTTTTCAGCGAATTTGGGTATCCTGCGGTCGAAGTAAAATCGGACGATTCGAAGGATTTCAGTGACCGATCTAATGATTTTACTTCGACTCCAAAAACGTAGAAAAATGCTCTAGACGGTTAACATAGCACTCCGGCAGGTTTAATTTGGCGAAGTATTGAAATCTAAGTTTTTTTTAAAGAGACAGTACTTTGATTATCGAATATTAGAAATATGTAAATTCAAATCGCAGTCGTAGTATCCTATTCCATGGTTGAAGTATCCAAAGAATTACTTTGAATTTCGAATTTTTTTACTTCGAAAATTCCCTCTAATTCACTTCGACCCTTGATAAATCTGCCCTTAAAGCTGGCCATAGACGCAAAGATCTGATCGTACGAATCGAGGATTCGTACGATTTTCGGACCGTGAGTGGAGAGTCCCGACATTTTTCGTCTGGCGGAGATCGGTCGTTTGGTCGATCGGACAGGTTAGAAAATTTCTGTCGGCTGCCGATAATATCTCTGCATGTATTGCCGATCATACGATTTTCAGTGGGAGACTAGCTTTGGTTGGACATAGATATCGTACGATTGCTGTCAGGGGCAGAACATTGCTGATCTGTTCTTTAACTAATCTGACTGGTAAGACTTTGATCTGAATGGTTAGTGGCGGGTCGGGAGATGGGAAAGTCCGATCGTATGATGATTCGTACGATCGGATCTTTGCATCTATGGCCAGCTTAAGAGTATCATGTCAAAAACTGAACAGTTCTTCATTGAGTACTTATCTGAGTCTGAGTTTTCATGAGTTACTCAATTAAGTCCTGGGGGTCACAATTGGGGGTGGATACAATAAAAACATTGAACAAGTAGAAAGAAGCAAATTGGCAAATTCTAGCTGCCAAAGTGGGTACATGTTAAACATGCAAGTCAACCAAAGAAGATCTCAGAGTTAGAAGTGATCTGCAAGGAAAAGTGGACAAAAATCCCTAGAAATCAAGAACTAAAAGTCTCTTAGCTGGATACAAAGGCATTTATAACCTGTGATCTGTGCCAAAGGGGTGTTACTAACCACTAACCAACTAACTATTGTGGACACATTTTTTCCACATGCCCCATCCATGTAGCAGACGGATTCCTGCAGGAGTAGTGCACTATTTTCACCTATAAAATGAGCTGAATATGGAATTTGCAAGAGGTACCCAAGCTTCTTTCAGAGTCTTGTGTGTGTCCCAGCACCCTGCCATTTATAAATGCTTGTATTTTCCTTGTGGTGTGCAGGATATTTTGACCTTTTGGGGTTTCCACTGATCAGTCAGCACCACCACATTCCTTACAACAGGGAAATAGTTTCATGCCAGTGTTGCTGACATCTGGTAATGACATGCTGAAAAAAGACAAAACTGAACACGATTGTAGTTTCATAGGTTAAACAGTTATTCTGTGGTTAGAATAATAGTATCCAAACTTGTATTTTTCTTTTCCTGCTTTTACAAGTTAAAGGCTTCTCAGTTACACTGAAGCATTGTTTTTTCACTGGAAAAATAAAATTTCTAGTTAACGGGTCTACAAATCCCATTACAGGATTATTACCATGCTTCAGAATTCACCCTTGGGAGTGCAACTAAACATACTTTTTTATTTATATGTAAAGTTGCTTTTTTTTTATACATTTATATTGGCACACACAAAGTGACAGACATCCAGGATAATTCACAAAGACAGGGCCAAAATAGTTGACATGCAGCTCCATCATTCATGTACATGACCAAATGATACCAGCAATGAGTGTTTGAGCTCCAGTTTACCATCAGCACAAGGGCCCTTGAACCTTGGACATTAACTCAAGGGATGAAAACATAATTGTGCCTCTTGATCCATGGTACACTATGAGGAACATGATGTTTCTTTAAGTACAGAGGACATCATACACAGATATTGGGGGATCTTTCTCGTTAGACATAGAAGTGAACAAAGAACAAGAGGCCACCCAATATGACTTGAGGAACTGAACTTTTAGTTGAAGCAGCAAAAATTAGGGATGCACCAAATCCACTATTTCAGAATTTGGCCGAATCCCGAAATCTTTTGTGAAATGATTTGGCCGAATCCCGAACCGAATCCACACCCTTATTTGCATATATATACATTAGGGAAAAAAGGGGGAAAGAAGACCATTCAATGCGCACATGGTTAAAATATTTTGAATTTCCTTGTTTGTGTGATGAATACTCGCGATTTTTTGGTTTATGATTCGGTTCCGCCAGGCACTTGGATTCAGCTGAATCCTGCTGAAAAAGGCAGAATCTTGGCTGATTAACGAACTGAATCATAGATTTGGTGCATCCCTAGCAAAAATGGTTCTTTGCAGCAAGGGTGATGAGGTTGTAGAATGCCCTGCCAGTTGATATTGTGATGGCTGATTCTATTAATGCCTTTAAGAGTGCTTTGGAAGACTTCTTGAACAAGCATATTAAGTAATTGTTATCTTAAAGGAACAGTTCAGTGTAAAAAATAACTGGGTAAATAAATAGGTTGTACAAAATAAAAAAATATTTCTAAAACTATATTTTTCACAGCCTATCTATTTACACAGTTTTTATTTTTATACTGAACAATTCCTTTAAAATTTATAGTTAATTTAGCTTAGGTAACTCTTCTCTCATTACCTCCTCACATGCTCGCATTCAAGACTTTGCAAGGGCTGCACCCCTCCTCTGGAACTCTCTCCCACGGTCTGTCCGACTTTCTCCCGACCTTTCTGCTTTCAAGAAATCTCTTAAAACGCACTTCTTTGGAGAAGCCTACCCTCACTCTGCTTAACTACCAAACGCAACACCACATACAATACCACATTTCTCACCCACTTAATTCGATCTTGCCCACTCCCACACCTTGTGTATTACTCCCTTCCCTTAGACTGTATGCCTATGCATAGGGCCTTCCTCACCTTTTTTCTACTGGTATTGATTGTGATGTTTGTTACTCCATATGTTCTATGTATATAATTCATGTGATTTAGTTGTATAATCACATTTACTTTACAGTGCTACGCAACATGTTGGCGCTATATAAATACATGTTAATAGTAATAATAGGTATGTGTATATATTTTATATATGTAAGTGTATAGACAGGTCTGTATATATGTATGCACTGGAATTCTTTTGGAAGGTCTGAACTTGATAAACTATTGTCTTTTTTTTTTAACTCAAATGAACTATGTCATTTGAAGACTATATACAGCTACTAAATCCAGTGTCCACTGAGTTTAAGTCATCTATGTCACTGATTTCATAGCTGATACATTGTATTGCAGCTTTAAACTGCCAAACTGAGCAGTACAGAACTGTAACCAAACTATACAAAAGATGGTCTGAGGATCTGTAGATTTAAGGAAAACTATACCCCTCAAACAATGTAGGTCTCTATAAAAAATATATTGCATAAAACAGCTCATATATAAAACCTTGCTGTGATAACTCACCCTGGTGGTCTAGAGGGAGGAGGTCTGCAGGGACACCTGCAGCCTCCTCGGGGGGGACACCCGCCAGGCCGCCGCTCCTCTGGGCCGCAAAAGGTATAATGTTAGGGCACGCGTAACTTCCTGATTTGTTTGCGAATGCGCGCTGGCGTGTGACGTCGGTGCTTCTGTGCGTTTGAGCTTCTGATTACTCTGTATTGATTCCTGTTGTGGCTTCTGACTATTCTGACCTCTAATTCCTGACCCTTGCCTGAACACCGACTACCTATTCTGCGTAACCTCTCTCATTGACCTCCTGGTTTGACCCTTGCCTGCCTGACTACATTGATTCTCTGCCTGCCCCGACCCAGCCTTCTCTGACTACTCTTTTGCCTAACGTCTTGTACCACGACCTTCTGCCCAAAGACTTTACTAAACAGTCGTGCCCCTCTGTTTATCCAGAACCTCTAGCTTTGCACCTCTCGTTTAAGTCCTGGTGGCATCCAAGTAGCTGAGGGCTACTCCCGAGGCCAAAGGCGGTCACACTTCAGGTTAAACACGAGCCGAGACCAGGGTGCTTGGCATTTGTTCTGGTGTTGGGTGCCGACCGTGACACCTGCTTCATGTAAATAAACCATTTCCATAATAATATACTTTTTTAGTAGTACGTATATGCCATTGGGTAATCACAAATAGAAAACTGTCATTTTAAAAAATAAGGGCAGCACCCTGGGATCGTAGGATTCACGGTGCACACAAACAAACCAAACAAAACAAACTTTAGGTCACATGAGCCAATTAACAAACAGAGTTCTGTCTTTTGCTTCCAAAATTTGTCCTGTTACAGTTAGAGTTGTATTTTTTCTGGTCAGGAGATTTCTGAGGCAGCACACAGACCACTGCAAAATGGTGGTTCAAGGCAAGAGATGTAAAAGGGCAATATTTACTTAAATATATATTTCAGTTGGGTAAGATTCTTTAATATGACACTTAATTTGATTTAAACTATCTGTTGATCAAGTATTCATTTTGGGGGTATAGTTTTCAAGAAAACCTCCCCCCCATGTGCCACCAATGATGTCACAAAAGGGGCAGGGCAGTCAAGAGTCTATAAAACAGGAAGCCGACAAACTGAGGTCACAGGCGGGGAGAGCAGGCAGAAGTGATCAACCCGAACCGCAAGAGGAGAAGCGAGGTTGGCCTGCTCTTCACTACCATAGAGACAGAAATATTTAATGAACATGCTTAAAATAAATACACACAGTTGCTAAATTTGAGAATTTATTTTGACTAAGGATTATTAAATTATGTTTATTAATATTATTTAATATTTACACTCAATCAGCCAATGACAGATCCCCTTTAAACCACGAGAACCTGTCAACATCCCTGGAGAACAAGTATTTTCTTGGCAAACCAGTTTTTATGGAAAATTGGATCGGTATCCGTTGTGCTTTGAAGAGCGTTAACCAAAATCTACATCTACTCAAAACAAAAACAGCCCTTTCTGTTTGATGGCATCTGCCTGTACTTTAGCGGTAACCTTGTGCGAGCTCACTGCTCCACTTTTATTCATTTTAATAACTTGGAGAGAAGGATAAAAGCTCTGTTTTAAATTGTAATAATCTTAAAAGCTGTTACGTAATACTATCATTTGCATTTAATCATCACCTGCCATATCCAATTTTAGATGCTACTTTTTATGCAAATTTTCCTTCTTAGGCATAGTGGTACATTCCCTTTCTGTGTCAGGCTGTATGAAAGTATGATGGATGACCCAAAAGAAATAACCAGCATGGAAGACCATTCTGGACCATGTGTTCAATTTGAATATTAGTCGCTGCATACCAAGTAGCCTGTTAAGTAATGCAGAAGTTTCTGACCTGCATTTGACAGTAATCTCTGGGCTGCAGGCACTCATCCAACAGAAGCAATTTGCCTTCTGGAAAAGACACAGCCTGCTTAGCCTCCAAAGAAGAATGTGTGGACTGGAATTCTCAAGCTTTGGTCTGCGTGAATGTTTCCAACTAACAGCCTGGGTGTCAGCTTTCAAACAGGCTGGTATGGTATGTCAGTTCAGAAGAATTTTGGACACTCTAAGTGCCTAGTTACATTGTAGGTTCTTGCCTTGGTCAAACGAAATCATTGCCGGATAATGGAGTAACTGATAATCCTTTACAAACATGATGATGGTTAAAAATGGCATTGGAGTGTTAAAACATGATGTTTCTGGCTTGTGGTTATATTCAGGCATCAATATACTAATGAAGCTCACTTTGCAGGTATGTTGCTTTGCTACAATGTAGAAACTAAACATAAACACATTTCATTATCAACACGTATGTCCCGAATGACTTCGCTAGAACTGTCCAGGATATGTATGTAAAAAGAAAAAACAATTTGAACAACATTACTATGTCGTGCAGGTAGTTAAGGAAATTCAGATTATAATGATAGCCTTTTAACAAAAATCAGATTTGGTTCATCTTACATATGTGGGTTGCTCCCCTTCAACATCAATACATAGTGCCATAAGTTCCCCTTAATGGGTCAAAGACCTGGGAGGGTTTCATTCAAAGTTGTAGCATGACAGAAAAGCAAGAAAGGGGTAAAAGTTTGTTAAGAAGAAGAATGTCATTTTAAAATCACTTGCCCCAACATTCAGAACAGTATATTGGACTCTGATTGTCCCCTTTTTTTTCTCAGCTTCTCACATGTGTTGACCTTCCCTCTAAGATTACCCAGTTCAGTAAATCCTACGAAGTATCTACTACCTGCCCATTTATTAGGACCGATGCCCAAGTCCTCAAACAGTAGGCTAGTTGTCAAAATTTCTAAAACAATTCCTAAAACTTTAGTAGATGATATGCCCTACAATTCTTCCGACTAATTGATCCATATCCCAGTCCTTATTTTGCTTCAAGCTAGAGAATAAAACATTTTTTTTATATAGTAGCACTGGTGAATGTAGCTTAAAGGGAATGTCAGCCCAAAAAATACATTCTGCCTAATAAAAGAAAACCTTCCAAACACTTTTTTAAGTTCAGTTGTAAATAAAGACTTTTTTCAATTACTTTTATTACATCAATTACTTTAATTTTTACTGTTTTTTAAGTTTAAAGTTGAATGTCTCTACCTCTGGTGTTTGTCTGGCAGTTCAGTAATTCAGGTGCTGAACTGTTACAATTTTGCAACATTTAGGGGCCCATTTACTTAGCTCGAGTGAAGGAATAGAAAAATAAAAAACGTAGAATTTCGAATGTTTTTTTTGGCTACTTCGACCTTCAACTATGACTTCGAATCGAACGATTCAAACTAAAAATCATTCGAATATTAGTCCATTGATAATCGAAGTACTGTCTTTCTCAGCAGCATTTCTCAGCAGCATCTCTGGAGTATTAGTAACTATTGTATTAATTATAACAACGGCCTGTAACGAAACAGCAGACCAAAAAAATTTGTTTTTCTCCAATCTGTATGTCCTAAAAAATGGTTTGAACTTTTAATTGCATTGTGGTTATCACTTTTTGGAGAAAAACTCACAATTTTTGTCTGTTGCTACATGTTTGTGCACCCATGGACTGGGTTAAATTGTGTGTATACATTTTTCTCCCCTTACTTTCATTGCCCCTGTTATTAGATACCAATGTGCTGTTATTGGCAATTTGCATCAATTTTGCTATTTTTGCCTGTAATGAAACCCAGGGACAAGGATAAGAAATGTATCAACTTAATGTATCAATTTAGAACAGTTTACAGGATCCGCGACCCCCCCCTCCAAGAGCTGCTTTATAAGGTGAAAAATAAAACTTTACACTTCAATATTAGAAAAATTGTCACACATACAGGATGGAAAGTAATTGTAAAAAGTCTTTGGGGCAAATTCACTAAAGGACGAAGCGCCTAACGCTAGCGTTGATTCGCAAGCGTAGCGTGGTTAATTTGCCGATTCACGAACGGACACTGGCGTAAATTCGCTAGTGTTACTTCGCACCCTTACGCCTGGCGAATTTGCATAATGGACATAACTACGCAAATTCACTGACGCGCGCATTGTTCTAAACGCTACCTTTTACGCTAGACTTCCTTCGCCACCTCAGACCAGGCGAAGTGCAATAGAGTAGATAGGGATTGCATCAAAAAAAGTTGAAATTTTTTCAAAGTCCCAAAAAACGCTGGCGTTTTTTCTTTTTTTATGGGTGATAGGCGGAAAAAGATCGAAATTTTTTTTGGGGCTCCCCTCCTTCCCCCCTACATTTCCTAACTCATGGCACCTTAACGATACAGTGGGCACAGTGGGAAAATAAACATTTTATTTGAGGTTTTGAAGGTTTCCCAGGCTTGTGAAGTGCTGCTACATATACTTCCATTGTAAATTCAATTTGGCGCCGTATGCAAATTAAGCATCGCTAGCGTAACTTCGCTTTGCCTGGCAACTTCGCAACCTTTCGTTTCCCCTGAGCGCAACTTCAGATTTTAGTGAATTTGCGTAGCGCTGGAGAAAATTCGCCTGGCGAAGTGCGGCGAATCGGACGCTGGCACAACTACGAATCTTAGTGAATTTGCCCCTATATTTCTGAAACAACATACACACCTGTCTTTGTTGGGGGAAGTAAGACTTTTGCAACATTGTTTAAAAAGTAACAACCAGGAGCGAATGCTGCTTTCAATAGCAATTGTTTTTACAAATACATTTAAAAGCACTGAAAAAATTTAATAGATGTCTTTTTTAAAGTGGCTTAAAAATATTTTTTTTCATTAGGGTCAAATAGGGGCATTTTCTGGCACATTTTAAGTTGCACCAAAGAACTCAAAACTTTTCAACTTCTGGCTACGTTGGGACAATTAGGGGCAATTTCTGGCACATTTTAAGTAGCACCAAAGAACTCAAAACTTTTCAACTTCTTCTACTGGCTTCTTTGGAAAGCTCCTAAATAAGTGCCAGTCCACACTGCCGGATAGCAATTGTTTGAGGGCAATACCCAAAGAAGTGTTCTTGAGCTACTAAAAATGCAGAGTTCAAAGCATCTGAAATTTCACCAGGTGCCACAGATATAAACAGTGTAAAGTTCAACCCTGTAGTTCTTTAAAGTAGTTGTGCCAAATGCAAATGAAGTACATCATGTGCCATTCCTGCAGTTTTATCTTTTTTCTCTTTCCCCCTGGGGATCTGCACTTCAGATAAAGAGCTTGACAAATCTTTGCATAATTAAATTAGAGCACTCTAATTGATTGCTAAAAAAAATAAGAGCGTTGCTTGACCTTTGATTGCGTATCTAAGTGGATTTTTGTAAAGAACTTATTTTTACAGTTTAATGAATGACCCAGACAAGCAGTGACATAAGAGTCAGACCAGGCTTGTCTGTGAAAACAAGGAAAAATAAGTTTGCTCATAGGAAAAATAGTTACAGTTGTGACTAGAAATTTTACCGTAACGGAAAAATAAATATGACACACATAAGTACATGTATTTTTGAAGGAAAACGTTGTCGCAGATTTTTGGGGTCAACAAGTCACTTTATGGTAAAAACTAAAAGCCTGATTGTGGACTTCATTCATTTTTTTTACAGAACCTAGGGAAAGTCTACATGGCCATGAACTTTTATTCCCATCTGTTGCGTTGCTGTAACTTGTTTTTATGCATTTATATACACTTTGTTCCTATTTAAGAAGTTATCAGACACTTTTAGGCATCTTTTTTATCTGATAGAAAAGATATGGTCAGATTTGAACAAAAATATTACTCAGCTCCCACAAACAGCTGATAGAAAAATCATTAACTGCTACAGGTATGGGACCCGTTATCCAGATACCTGTTATCTAGAAAGCTCCGAATTATGGAAAGGCCTCCTCACATTGACTCTATTTTATCCAAGTAATCCAAATTTTAAAAAATGATTTCCTTTTTTTGTAATAATAAAAAGAATCTTGTACTTTATCCAAATTAAGATATAGTTAATCCTTATTTGAAGCAAAACCAGCCAATTGGTTTTATTTCATGTAAACATGATTTAGACTTTGAGTTAAATTTACTAAGCGACGAAAATTCGCCAGCTACGGCTGCGCAGCCATTGCAACACTTCACCAGACGAAAAATTTCTCAGACAATTCTAATTTACTAAAATGCAAAGTTGCGCCGAGCACTGGCAAATTTTTGCTAGCGTTACTTCGGCAATGTGAGCAAATTAAAGCGAAGATGCGCTAGCGTTTGATTCTGCCTAGCGCAACTTCGTTAAGAGGTCTTCGCTAAGGCTAATTTGCATATGGCGCTAAATTTACAGTTAAATGGACGTATATGTTGCAGCAAATACATTACATTACATAAGTCCAGGGAACCATAATTAAGAAAATCGAGTTGTTATAATGCCCTACACATGAGCCCAGTGTATAGTTTATGTTCCATATGAAAATGTATGGGGGAACCCGGTTACCAGTCGTCCATTCATAACGTCCATTTGCCAAAGCGAAAATTCGCCTGGCGATAGAGTGTGAATCACCACTAGCGTCTATCTCCTTCCCTAGCGAAGTGACGCCTATGTCCATATGTAAATCAGCGAAGTCCCTGAAAATGGTAACGCTGTTAGAATCTTTGCCAGTGTTATTCAATTTGCCCTTTAGTAAATCTGCCCCTTAGGGTATGAAGATCTAAATTACAGAAAGATCCATTATCCAGAAAACCCCAGGTCCCGCGCATTCTGGATAAAATTTTCCATACCTGTATTACAGCTATGGATTATGTTTCTAAAAATGTTGTATACCTAGACTTTGATATTTTTCATTCTTTTTAATACTTTGGTAAATGGGAATGAACAACGTTATAAGGGTTTTCAAAGGACCATTTAAAGATAATTACAGTTTGTTTAGCTATTTATGTACTAGTGTGGGTTGTGTGAATATGATAAATGTAGATTGTAAGCTCCACTGGGATAGGGACTAATAGGAAAGATGTTCTTAGTAAAGTACTGCAGACTATGTTGGCACTATATAAAGATATGTAATAAAAAGTAATAATAACAAAATTGTATCACAGATAATTCGTTTTTTTAGCTGCTGTTGCCCATTCCAACCAACTGAAAGCTGAAAAGAGGCAGAAGAGGGGAGTGACTCAAAAACTATAAGACAAACCGAAAGGCCAAGAATAGGAAATTCTATAACATGCTACATATTAACATAAAGGTGAACCACTTTTTTTTTACAGTTTTATGTCTAATGTTTAAAAATGAATTTAGCATTTGTGGCGAAAGTAATGTAATCTGCTTTTTAAAGGTAATTACGGTATGTTGCTAAATCAGAGGGTGTAAAATGTGGGGTTTTGAAATGCTGCTCTGGTCACAGAATAAAGTAGTGCATTATGCAGAGCGTGGACCCTGACTACTGTGTGAAGCACCAGTTTGATATGTCCCGAGGCATGGTGGGCGTACTATTACTGCACAAAGATTTATTGGGATAAACTGGAAACATATGGCTGGATTTCCTCCCAGATGTGGGTAGCCAAAGGAGGGAGGAGCAAAGGTCAACCAAAGAAATAATTCACCTTGAATCCACATTTTTTTTAGCTCAGCTTTGCACCATGAACTTTAAATCTATACATGCGATGATCAGCAAACAATTACTCTAATAAAGGCCCACACAAGAGTATTAATCAACTAATTCAAAACAAACGAAACTGGCCACCAAGGTAACTGCATAAAGACATAACTCAGGGGGTCTGTAAATGCCACAGAAGACATTCTGCAGTACACCCAGGCTAAGGTGCGGCCATCTTCCAAAGAGCTGAGAGCCTGAAATGGGCAAGTGAATTTAATGATCACAAATAAATCAATGACACATGAAAACAGCAACCTTTTCTTTCAATACTCTACAAATTGTGAAGCTGCTCTGAAGCATTAGTCGGTCATGATCATGCATCTTGTTAGGCCATTAAGAGCTCTCTGGTGTCCACAAGGTTAATGCGAGGACAAATAAACTGCTAATACGGAAAGCTCATATTTAGAGAACACTAAAGGCAGGCTGACCTATGGTGCTGAAAAGGTTTAAACAAACTTCCCTGCCAATCAAACTCTTTGAGAGCACTGCTGGTAAGGGGTTACACAAACCAAGAATCTGTTGATGCGAAGTACAGTTTGTCCGCCCCTGAGAATTTGGTTGTGCCATGGTTAGACCTACTTTCAAATATTCCCAAACTGTGGGACTGACCCTCCTAAGGGAGCTTAAATCCCAAAAATCTCAAATAATGAAGTCTTAGACCCTTTCAGTTGCTACCAAGTATGGACCGGTACTTTCTTCTCAAATAGGCCAGGGACCCACAAGTTATTAGACTCCCCAGTATGGATCTGTCTTTGGGTTGGCAAAAGCTAATTTATCACTGGGGCCAAGTCTTTGGAAGGGTATAACAGGTGAGCCCTTGCAATGCAAATGTTCCTGCAGCGTTAAAGCCTATATTGATATGACAATGTCTGGCACCAGCAGCTATTGAACATACAGTGCAATTTCCCCAATAAAACAAATGTGGCATTCCCTGGTGAATGTCCTGGCTGAACCACACTGCAGAGTAGGGCACTTACAGAAACTTCCCAATATATTAAGACCCAAAAATAAAAAAAGTCTCTTCTCTATGCACATGACTCCTGCCTGATGTTTTCATGCTATGTATATTAGTAAAAGTGAAAACAGAGAACGTTTAATACCCATATATTAATAAAAACCATAGGCAGTATCACACATAAAAAAGTTTACTTGGTGCACAAAACATTCATGAATGTATCCAAAACCTCCTCTTCACTTCCTGCATATTAGAACATCTCTAATTGTGAATAAAACCCGGTGTTCCAGTGGACTTTAGAGAAGGTCCCAGACAATACGGTAAAGCTAGGGAGCCCATTGAGATGGTGAATACATAATATATGACTGACCTGCAACCCTAGTTTGTGTTAAAGGGGTGTTTCATTTAAGTTAACTTTTAGCGATGTTACTGATGTTAAAACAAGTGTTGAACGCATCCTGTAGGGTACAGGTTAGCCCTTGAGACTACTCTTTTTTCTTCTTTGTCTTTCTTCCTTTCTCTAACTTTATGCTTTTTTTTTGTTGTAAAACTGAAAAATAAAAAACTTTAAAAAAAAAAGTTAACTTTTAGCGTGCTACAGAATGGGCAATTCTAAGCAACTTTTCAATTGGTTGTCATTATTAATAGATTTTGAAATACTTTGCCTTTTTCTTCCAACTCTTTCCAGCTTTCAAATGGGGGGGGGGGGTCACTGGTCCCACTTAAAAAACAAAAGCTCTGTAAGGCAACAGATCCATTGTTACTTTTCAATAGTCATCTTTCTATTCAGGTCCTCTCCTATTTATATCCCAGTCTCTTATTTAAATCAATGCATGGTTGCTAGGGTAATTTGGACCCTAACAACCATATTACTGAAATAGCAATCTGGCTACCTGCTGAATAAAAAGCTAAAAAATAATAATAAATGAAAACCAATTGCAGAATGTCACTCTCTACATCACACTAAAAGTTAACTGAAAGGTGTGCAACCCATTTGATATAACATCTCCCAGTAGCTGATGCTGCAAAATGAAGATCAACAGCACCTGTAGAGCTGCAACACAGATGAACAGCCCCCATCACACAAATATCTCTAAGTTCCCCTCAGAATACCATGGTCCCTTCCCACAGGAGTCCCTACAACTTGGGGGGGTCGTTGCCCAGGGAACTACACACTGCAGCAGGGTGGCCAGGTTGGCAGTTTTCCAGCCAAATTGGGCTACTAATTTGAAGCCCATGTGGGTTTTGAAAATACAAAGTAGCCAAGGTACGGATTTGGGCTACTTTTTGGGCCTTTGGCTGGTTTGTACTTTGGAAACCCCCTATTGTGCCAAGCCTGTGTCTTTCAATGCATGTTGGGTAATGTAGTTTTTGTTTAACAATTTGCAGACTGCCAAGTTTAATGTTAGATTGCAATACCCAGCATGCAATGGGACTATGTTGTCGGGGGTTACCAGATTTTTGGGCTCTGTACCCCAGTCTCCTGTCCCTCTTAAAGGAGAAATAACTATGTTTTCTATAATGAACTTATTGCACCAGCGTAAAGTTTCAGCTTGTCAATAGCAGCAATGATCCAGGACTTCAAACTTGTCACAGGGGGTCACCATCTTGGAAAGTGTCTGTGACACTCACATGCTCAGTGGGCTCTGAGCAGCTGTTGAGAAGCTAAGCTTAGGGGTCGTCGCAAATTATCAAGCAGAAAATGAGGTTGGTCTGTAATATAAGCTAATGCTACAAGGCCGATTATTAAATTCTGATGCTTATTACACTGGTTTCTGTGCTGCCATGTAGTAATTATGTGTATTAATTACTAATCAGCCTTATATTGTGACATTTCTATTCTATGTGTACTGTATATTGTGAGTAGGTCCCTAAACTCAGTAAGTGACAGCAGCACAGAGTATGTGCAGTGAATCAGCAGAAAAGAAGATGGGGAGCTACTGGGGCATCTTTGGAGACACAGATCTTTACTGCTAAAGGGCTGTGGTTGCCTTGGTCTGGTACAGAAGCACAAAACATAATGTATAATATTTCTAGCTACTTCTTTAGTTAAGCTATAGTTCTCCTTTAGGCATTCCCACATTTTCCAGTGACTTTCCTCAATTTCAGGCCATAAATCTGATGGCCACCAAAATGTCTAGATTTTGACTTGTTTTACCAATATTTACTGAAATGGTATATGTATTAGGACCTTATGGGACCCCTATACCTCCTGGGCCCCCCTCTGTAGTTACACCCCTGGTATAATCCGTCCCATTTTGATTCATGGAAAAATATGCCTTTTTTGCAACAGTAGAGATTGTGCTATTTTTGGGCTACTTTTGAGGTCCCCTTGGCTAGTTTTGGGCTGGTTTTGTAGTTGACGTTGGCTGGGTAGCTACCCATGCTATCACACTAGTTCCGTTGTCAATTCCACTCATATATCACAGTCCAATCTTCGCCTTCCTGAAGTCTCCAGCAACATCCAGGCCGCTCCTTTGCGTGGCTAAACTACCCCGCGCTGCCTTCAACTGCAACAGACGCGATAGAGCAGTATTCCTGTCCAGCACCATCGCTGTCCCCAGAAACAGAGACTGCAGCTACACACTCCTTCTCACTGAACGCGCAACCAATTCCTGTGACACAAGCCGGATCTCCGGAGTTCCGGCAGTGTGTGCTTGTTTACGTGACGACATATCCGGCCAGCCTAGCATATGCGGAAGTGGGTGTAGTGCCTCACGCTTGTGCTGACTGACTGGCTGTAGATACGTCGGGTTGCTGTTGATTTTATGCCTGCTTTATGTAAGTTCCCAGTCAAGCCAATGCTTGGGCGTATGGCAGATTGTGTCATCTGTTTATATACAGTCTGTTCCCTATTCCTGTTAATATAAAGTTGCAGGTATAGGAGTAAAGAGGGCTGTGCTATAATAGAGGTGCAATATGCAATTTGTAGCCTGCAGTTGATATAGTGTGCTCTGTATAGGTGGGTCCAGTGGTTTAGGGTAGAGAAGACAAGGCTTCTGTCATTACAGGGAGTTTTTTTTAGAATTAGCAACATATTACCTTGTTTAGGCTGATTGGGTATGCTTGGAGTTGCAGCCTTCCTTCATGTTAAAGGACCCCCTAAGCTCCACATCCACCCCTGCATATTATTTATAGGCAACCCTCATAATATCCGTAACATCTTATCCTATTACAGAAAAAAGATCTTATTTTACTCTGGTATTAAATCCTGACTAAACAAGACCCTTGCGATAGGTAGTCTTTATCTTGACAGTTCTCTGCTGCCTCCTAAATATTGCAAATAGTTAATATTTTAGGCCCAAGATCCTCTTAGTCATTAAAATGCCAATTAAATGCTTTATAAATTTTATCATCTGCTTATAATACAGTCTGCCAGTCTGTTCCCTTTTCATGTTAATGTAAAGTTGCGGGTATAGGAATAAGGAGGGTTTTGCTGCAATAGAGGTGCAATATGCAATTTGTAGCCTGCAGTTGATATATTGTGCTCTGTATAGGTGGGTCCAGTGGTTTAGAGTAGAGAAGAGAAGGCTTCTGTCATTACAGGGAATTTTCAGAATTAACAATGTATTACCTTGTTTAGGCTGATTTGGTATGCTTGGAGTTGCAGCCTTCTTTCATGTTAAAGTACCCCCTAAGCTACAGCCACCCCTGCATATTATTTATAGGCAACCCTCATAATATCCGCAACATCTTATTCTATTACAGAGAAGAGATATTATTTTACTCTGGTATTAAATCCAGACTGAACAAGACCCTTGCGATAGGTAGTCTGGCTCCTGGCAGTTCTCTGCTGCCTCCCAGATTTTGCAAATAGTTAATATTTTATACCGGAGATCCTCCTAGTCATTAACATGCCAATGAAATGCTTCATAACGTTCTTGAACTAAATTTTACTAATCAAAACCTGGTTTGAAGATTATACCCCATGTGTAATATAAGGCACTAAGTTTGCCCAGGAGCAGTAACCAGTAGCAACCAATAAGATATTTGCTGTTAAGCAGGTGCCCACTATATACTTCTTGCTGATTGGTTACTATAGATTACTGCTGCTGGGCAAACTTAGTGCCTTTTATTACATAACCCCATAGCGTTTCATCATTCTTTTTTGCATGCCCTATGATTTGCAGAATGCAGCTCAGTAAAAAAAAAAATATCATTGAATCTGGCTTATTACTGAGCACAATCCTAGCAGTATCTACGTGTAGTTTACACTTGTATATTTTGTGTTACCAATAATCTTTAAAAGGTATGCTTAAAAAAATGCTGTTCTCGTTACTGTATGGTCCTGTGTTGTTCACAAGACTTCATTCTTAAATGGTAATGTTGTTAAAGGCAGTTCAAACAGTAGGGTGATAATTAAAAGATTTATTTGGTGTGTATATGTTTCGTAGTAAATGAAAGTATCGCCAGTAGTTATTATCACATTTTAAATTCCTGTCTCTTTTATTCTTTGAAATACAGAGTTAGTAACAGATTGGACACTGGAATATTTAGAAGATGCTGGAGTCTTACGTGACTCCTATTTTAATGAGCTATGTGAACCGCTATATAAAAAATTTGAAGCCTTCAGATCTGCAGCTATCGCTCTGGGGTGGAGATGTGGTCCTTAGCAAACTTGAATTGAAACTAGACGTTCTTGAACAGGTAAGGTACCTTAATCCTTTCTATTGGTTTGTGGACTGAATTTCGAATACTTGCAAAATGTAAAACTTTAAAGAGTAATTTGTTTTGTGGGATACAATAAAGCAATAAATCACACACTCCCCCAATAACGGGAATTTAATAACAGTAAAACATGTCCCACATCAAATATGTGTAAATAATGCTTATTTATTCAGACTTGACTGACAATTGTAATAAAATAATTCAAAGTTTCTTTTTGTTGGCTTGCCACACACACATCAATAAACATGTCAATAAATAGGTTTTATATCTATTTAATGCACAAGAGTCATGAACATCCTGTAAAATATATATGCTTATGAATGTTGCTTAGTGATGTCATCAGTTATAATTAGTTTTTAGTGATGTCATTTGTATCAAATGACTCCCTGAATCTTGTGTATGATAAAAGAATAACCTACATTCTGTTATAAAATTTAAGGATATCAGTCACATCAGGGTTCCATGAGCTGTGTAAAAGAACTTGTACTTTAGTCCTGCTCAGGTTATTATTATCATCCTTTCTTTATACCATAGATTTACATTATTCATATAAAATAGGGAAGATGATGAATACAATGCTTTGTACAAAACCTTAGGAGCTAAGTCCATATATTTTATTACATGTTCACTAGTTCACTAGCATCTAATTAACTAGATGCTAGTGAACTAGCGAACATATATTAAAATATATGGACTCATATAAAATATAAAAGCTCTGTTGAATATATTAAATCCTTTTATAAGAAATGAACCCAAAGCCTTATTTTTTATTTTTTGCTTTTTCTGCCTTTTATTGGACAAGAGTTTTTTAGTTTTTAAGATGATTAATCTTTTACCTTATATATTTGCTCATGTTGTTTTGCAGGTACATGTATTCATATGTTGGTGCAAAGGTGCAAAGTAGAAATCTGGTTATCAGGGCACCTTGATCCACCAGTACAGTAATACTAGAGCATCCAATCAGACATTGTATCTCTATACACTAGTGGGACCATACACTAATTGATTCTCCATCACATCCAACCAAATGGTCTGCATACCAGAGAGGCCATACACATACATGGCCACTTTCCATTGTTATGTTCTCTAGCTCCTGTTCATTTTCTCATCTGCTGATGCATAATTTTTCCGGTAAAGGTGGACTTTTATACCAGCTTCAGTATTCTACAAATTAGCCAAATCTGGACATACGTTAGGCATTCACTATGGTTGAAGAAGAAGGAGGCAGTTTATGACCAATAGATTAGCCACAATAGTGCAAACTATAACACTATATTTATTATGTAGAATGCTTAACCATACCTGAGTAAACAGCTCTCTCTGTTTGTTTAGGATAGCAGCTGCCATATTAGCTTGTTGTGACCTCACTTCCTGCCTGAGTCTCTCCCTACTCCTCATAGCCCTGGGCTCAGATTACAACAGGATGGGGAGGAGGGAGGGGGAGAGGAGCAAACTGAGCATGCTCAAGCCCGTGCCCTGGAGGTTTTAGCTGAAAGAAGAAAGTCTGATACAGAAGCCAATGTATACACAATAGAAGGAAAGAAATGCTGTGTTTCTTTTGACAGAGGACTCAGAGTAGCATTAATTTGAGGGTGAACTAGTGTATTTAAATAGGCCTTTCTGATTAAGCTTACTTAATTTTAGCCTTTCCTTCTCCTTTAAAGTGTATCTTGTGCACCTACACAACGTTTAAAATTAAAGATGAATGGAACAATAATCTATAAAGACATTAGTCAACCATTAAAATGCAATCTGGTGCTCTGTCTGCTTTCTGCTATAAAAAAATATTGTAAGAAATGCAGAGAAGATAAGGAATGTAAGGAATGAAAAGCCCGTGGGGGTGGTTAGAAGGCCCTAAATGTCTTGTTTACTTTGCTCAATGTATAATATCTAAGTGCACCAGATATTTTTTCCATAATATAGATTTATCGGATGTTTAAGTACAACATTTCCTCAAGCTCATGTGAAACAATAGTCCATTGAATTAATCCAGTGGTATATATATATTTATACAGAGGAAATTGCTGTGAGTATTTAATTTATTAATTGCTATATTAAAATAGGGTAGGGGTTGGGTTAGGTAGGAATATCACAGTTCAATAATATTTAAAAAAAAACAAAACAATTTTAAATTAAGGATCCACTTTCTGAACAACTGTTGAAACTGTATGGTGAGCCAAATTGCTCAGCTCATTTGAGAACTTTTGCATGGGTTCTGTTGTAGATTCTTTTGTGGATAAATTTCATGATGCAGTGCAGGTGAGTAGGCAAAATATGTAGTGAAATAGAAGTTGTCAATATACTGGCTTACCTTACTGTTATCTGACTCATTTGCAGAATGTATGGATGTTAAGAAAATAACCAGAACGGCTGTTCTCTTTGTTCTGGCCAATAGCCTGAATGATCAGTATTGGCAGAACTTGAGTATTAACTGTAAATATGAAGAACTGTGCATCCTTTCACTAATCTCTCAATGCACCATTCAACCACTGAGAAAATAGCATTAGCAGATAGATTCTTTTTTGTATGGACATTGACTGTTATCCAATGATAGTGCAGGATGCTCTAGTGAAACTGTCCACCTGAGATGCTACACATGATGAGTTGACCTAGTGTTTAAGTAATCAGCTTTTGATTTCGCTTTAACACATCTGAGCATGTATGGGCAGCTTAAAGGAACAGTACCATAATTTTTTTTTAGTGTTGCAGTTCCTTTAAAGTGGAGGAGCTGGATAGCAGTACTGTGCCAGGGTAGTGTTCTGTAAGGTATTCAGTTCATGTGTTTTTATGGTATTTATGTGCCTCTATCATATAAATTCAAATAATTTATATTGTGCCAACATCTTCTGCAGTGGTTTATAGACAAGTACATTTACATCTGTCCCTTCTTTTGTGAAGCTTGTGCTGTCATTTTCCTGCATGCATACTAACACATAGATGTACAATGGAAATGTCTGTCTAAAATACAGCTCAACAACATGCTCAACAACATGAAGGTTTCAGATTCAATGCATTAGTTTATTTTGCTTCCACTGTGAAGCTGTTAGATTACACCATTCCTCTACCAGCATTAACAGTATTGTATTGAAGTTCAGCCATAGCCAGTGCTTTAAAACATACCTGTTACATATATATTGGCATTTTTTTGTTCTTTTGCAAGTTTAGAAGCATACGGCCATTGTGACAGTAAAATGCTGGTGCCCCTACTTTGTGCTTAGGTTCCAGAACAGAGCGTAAGCTCCTGCTGAGAGTAAGCAGATTGTTTGGGAATGACAGCCGAAAAATGCTGGAGCTTTGGTATAGAAGTAAATGTACTGGGAGCAGCGTAAGATATCAGATTGTATTATTTTAGAGGGGTGAGGGGAGATTTGGACTTTTTAAATGTTTTAGATAAGGTAGTAGACATAACAATTTTAATAAGGATTATGCTGTATAGGAGCCAAAGCAAATTTCTTTACAGTCCACAGTGATTCTCAAAGGATTGTTTTTTCCATGAGTTTTGAATTCTTGTAGCTGCACCAAACTACATACATCAACAAACTATTCTGTACTGCACTCAATTCTGCCATATACGTTTCATGATATTTCCATCAAGCGGAATCCAATGAATCAGACTTGCCATGTTCCAATGTTAGAAAGTCTAAACACTTTATGGGAAAGGTACATAATAACAAACATTGTTGTGGAATATATCCAATCATTAGATTTGTCATTTTTAAAATGTGTGAACCTTAAAAAAAAAAAATCTAAGTTTTCATATTTCATCCCAAAGTCATACTGACTTTTGATAAAAGGGTTACTTCACCCTTAAAATAACCTTAGCAATTTATTTACATTTTTTTATTATTTTTTTTTAAATTAGATGTGGTTATATTTGGTCCCTCTTTTATTTAACTTCCAGTCTCTCATTTAAACCACAGGCTGGTTACTAAAAAACTGTACATTAGCAACTAGATGCTAAAATTCCAAACTGGAGAGCGTCTGAACAAAAAGCTAAGTAATTAAAAAAAAAAAAACCCACTAAACGTAAAGGCCAATCACAGAACTGATGTCTACATCAGTGTTGTCCAACTTCTATGGTACCGAGGACCAGAATTTTTCTGGCCTACATGGGGGAGGGCCGATAATGGAAGGCAGTGTTGACCACCCAGAGTATGGCGCACACACAGGGAACATAGGGCAGGCAGAGTATGACACACACACAGGGAGCATATGGCATGCAGAGTATGGCACAAACAGGGAGCATAGGGCATGCAGAGTATGGCACACACAGGGAGCATAGGGCATGCAGAGTATGACACACACACAGGGAGCATATGGCATGCAGAGTATGGCACAAACAGGGAGCATAGGGCATGCAGAGTATGGCACACACAGGGAGCATAGGGCATGCAGAGTATGGCACACACAGGGAGCTTAGGGCATGCAGAGTATGGCACACACAGGGAGCATAGGGAAGGCACAGTATGGCACAAACAGGGAGCATACGGCAGGCAGAGTATGGCACACACAGGGGGCATAGGACATACAGAGTATGGCACACACAGGGAGCATAGGGCAGGCAGAGTATGGCACACACAGGGAGCAAAGGGCAGGCAGAGTATGGCACACACAGGGAGCATAGGGAAGGCAGAGGATGGCACACACAGGCAGAGTAGGTTAAGCAGAGTATGGCACACACAGGGAGCATAGGGGAGGCAGTGTATGGCACACACAGGGAGCATAGGGCAGGCAGCGTATGACACAAACAGGGAGCATAAGGCAGGCAGAGTAGGGTAGGCACAGTATGGCACACACTGGGAGCATAGAGCATGCATAGTGGGGCACACACAGGGAGCTTAGGGAAGGCATAGTATGTCACACCCAGGGAGCAAAGGGCAGGTAGTATTTTGTTGGTGATAAAGTTGCCAATTATCTAATGTTTTATCAAATAACTAAAATATATTGTCATTTTTTTTTCTGTGACATATATACATATATAGCAGCTTCACCATATCTGTCTACAAGTTCATGTGCAGGAAAAAAAGCATTTATTAAAATGTCAAACTTTTACTAAAACTAACGTTCCCATAGTTTCTGATGTTGTAAACTTATTGGTTGGTTCAACTGTGATATAATAAAAATACCATCAGCATCCGTAAGATCAGCTTTCCGATACCTTTAACAGCAATGTCTGTGTTGTGCATATTGTTGGGAAATTTAAATACTGAGCAATATGGGAAATAGAGCTGTCCTTTGGGAAGATTTCTAGAGCCTACAACTCTGAAGTTATTTATATATTTTATAGGGCACTTGAACATAATGACCTCCATATTGTGCCGAGAAAATAAGGCACATTCCCACTGGCCCTTGACATTAGTCTTTAGATAAACATGTTCTAAATGTGACAAACAGCTGGAAATAATGTAAAATAGCTTAATTGTATTTAAGGTTATCTGGATATCGAGTGTGCTTATTTATATTTCATTATATTTAGTTATTCCATGATGTGTGTCGTCTCTGTGTTTATCTTTATTTGCACGGAATTAAAAACTCCCTCACCTGTTCCTTAATGATTCTCCATGGCCACTTAATCTTCAAACTTGAATGTGGCTCCTGTTTGTAGGGCTCATCATGGAATGTTTTTAAACAGGAAAAGGCACTATTTAGTAGCAGATAGCATAGGAAACATATTTAAAGGTAATTTTAGAGGCAAGATGCCTGTAAATCTGTGTGGCCCATCGTATTTGTAAGTATAGTCTAGCTTGGGATGCACTAAACAATCGTCTACAGACTTCAGTTATCTCTTCCTCCTTAGAATTGGTTAGGATTACTTTGCAGTTGTGCACAAGAGCAAAAAATGTATATCTGGGGCTAAATGTTTATACCTTTGTCCTTCGCTAGTTGTCCTATGAGCTTCTTGGGCCAATAGTTAAAGGAACAGTAACGCCAAAAAATTAAAGTGTTTTAAAGCAATGAAATATAATATACTGTTGCGCTGCAGTGGTACAACGGTTGTGTTTGCTTCAGAAACTCTACCATAGTTTATATAAACAAGCTGCTGTGTAACCATGGGGGCAGCCATTCAAAGCTGAAAAAGGAGAAAAGGCACAGGATACATAGCAGATAATAGTTAAGCTCCATAGTATATAAAGGGATTCTCCAGAATCTGTTATCACCTCAATCGGGTTGGTATTAAGTAAAAGCAAAATACTACTGCTGTCATTCCGTCAGGCTCATAACTATTTTTTGGTTGATGCCTTTACATGTGGCACATATATACAATACAGATCCATAGAAAACACTATAGTCTCATTAAAGTGTTACTGCAGTGAGCATAAAATCTTCTGTTTTATGTATATATCTCTAAATTTTGCTACATAATTAAAAAATGTGCGCTCCAACATACAGTAAGTGTCAAACACAAATTAAAATTTTAATTTATTTCCTAGGAACTGAAGTTGCCATTCACATTCCTCAGTGGGCATATACACGAGTTAAGAATTCATGTACCATGGACGAAACTTGGGTCAGAATCTGTTGTGATAACTATCAACACCATGGAGTGTATCTTGAAACTCAAAGACGGGGCACAGGTAAGACATTTGCCATTCATTGATAATTATGCCTAGAAAACTTACATTGAATTCCTAAATGTATTGCACCTTTACAGCATAGGCTATGTGTGTGTGGCAACAGTTCCTGGGTATGCCCCCATCTTCTTAGTGATGTCAACACGCATGGGAGCTGTTTTTTTCTTCCTCCCCCCATCTCCATACTTTATGTGCTGGTCTGTCTTCGATTGCCTAGTGTACTCACTTTCTGTATATTTGCATTTTATGAGTAAAGTCTGCCATATGCCAGATAGTCTTTGTAGAAAATATAGGGGGTCATTAATAAAGGTCGAGTTGTTTTTTTACTCCAAAAATTTTTTGAGGGTGTTTTTCAGGCAAAACTCGAATTTTCGGGTTAAAAAAAAAACACCTCAAATTATTTGTTTTTTTTAAAACATCTTGAAGTTTTCTAGATTTATTATACCTAAAGTTGGAAATAGCGTGAAGCCTGTAGAGGTCATGTACAAGTCAATGGCAGAGTTCCCTTGAACCATTTCAAGATGTTTGTAGCCTTCATGATGTTTGGGGTTTTTTTACGGTGGTTTACGCTCTTTTTTCCGCCTAAAACACAATCAAATATTGATCAAGTTTTTCACTCGGGCTACACTGATTCCAGTTTTTTTACATTCATAAATTGGAAACATTTGAGTTGTGAGTTTATTCAAGGTATAAAAAATGTCACAAACTTGTTGCAGGCTGGGTTGCCTAGGGCACCGGCACCGGAGTATCCAAAAATCGTTTTGTTAGTGACCCCCCCCCCAGTGATGAGCATGTGCTAAGTTCTCTCTACAATTAGGTTTAAAGCAACACATGGAAGACTTGTGCAAGAATTCATGTGCTAAGTACAATTTAAGTATGAGTAGTTGGTACTTATGATTCATTTCTAGCAGAAGAAACAGAGTAGCCCATAATTGTTACAAATTACTCAATGCATTCTTTAGCAGCTGAAAGCTGTGGTAGCAGTTGTAGTTCCTAAACTGCTAGAAGGCCACATATGTGCTGTCCCCCTAAGTGGGGTCTATTTGTTTTTTCCTGTGCAACTAATTTTATCTAATTTCTTCTGTGGAGCTCATTTATTCTAATTTTTCCTGTGAAACTAATTTGGTCTAATTTTTCCTGTACAACTTCTAGTAGAGTATCCTATTATCATGAAAGAGGATTATCATTTTATTCAAGACTTGGAGTCTCAGTTCTAGGAAATTGTTCATTTTAATGTTACAGAAAGGAACTGTTCTGAATGTAATAAAAAAATGGGTAAATAGATAGGCTGTGCAAAATAAAAAATGGTTTCAATATTGTTAGTTAGCCAAAGAATTTAATGTATAAAGGCTGGAGTGACTGGATGTGTAACACAATAGCCAGAACACTACTTCCTGCTTTGCAGCTCACTTGGTTTCCACTGATTTGTTACTAAGCAGGGGGCATATGGGTTATAACTGTTGCTTTTGAATCTGAGCTGCATGCTAAGGATCAATTGCAAACTCACTGAACAGTTATGTCCCATCTGGCCCCCCTTAAAGTCGCTGACTAACTCCGAGTTAGAAAGTTGAAAAGCAGGAAGTTGGGTCACTCCAGTCTGTATACATTTTTGAATAACTATATTAGAAACATTTTCTATTTTGCACAGCCTATCTATTTACCCAGTTTTTATTTTTATACTGAACTGTTCTTTAAAGGAGAACTACACCCCCCAATAAGAAAATCCCCCTACCTACCCTAGATAGTCCCCTTGCCTGATTCCCCCCCCCATAGTTAATTAGCCCTGAAAGTGTCCCAAATACATTGCTCACATATCTGTGCAAAGTAAGCACAGCGGAGCTCATGGGCGCCATCTTCCGGATCTGGCGCATACGCAGTTGGAACAGTCTTCCAGTTCGTAGCAACTGCACATGCGCCAAAAGTGCTGTGAATTGCCGAAGGGAAAGACCCAAAGAAGACAGAAGACCCAGAAGATGGCACCCATGAGCTCTGCACCGTACTCAGGACACTTTCGGGGGTAATGAACTGTGCGGGGGGGGTTCTTATTGTGGTGGTTTAGTTCACCTTTAAGAAGCTTAAACAAATAGGGTTGTGACCCATGTCAAAAATTATGGAACAGGTATGATATCCGTTATCCTAAAAGCTTTTATCCAGAAAGCTCTGAATTACGGAAATGCCGTCTTCCACATACTCCATTTTATATAGTGTAGGAAGGAAATTATTCACAGGTGAATGTTTGTTGGCTGGGGCTTAAAAGCTCCCAGCTTTCCCATTAGAGCTCCTGAGCTAAGGGTAAGTGCACAGTGGTCTTACTACTCAGTCACACTGGTTGATGGGGGACTTGATTTTAAATGCACTACAAACTTATAATGCTCACAAACAGTGTAAGACTCACGTAAAATGAGGGGCCTTGACATGGTACGTGAGCTTACATATTTTGGCCAAAGTGTGGTACTAACACCTCATTTTTTATAATTATTTTTTAAAGGCTAACCGAGCGCTGGCAATAGGGTTGCCACCTTTTCCAGAAAAAAATACCGGCCTTCCTATATATTTATCTTTTTTCCCGATTAATAACATTTGGATCAACCATCATTTTAACCGGCCAGGCCGGTAAAATACCAGGTGGCAACCCTAGCTGGCAAATTTTCTCTCTGTGTACAAATAGTTTTTTTTATCATTTTCGGCTGCTGGTCAACTCCAGAATGTGGGTTAGACTGAGCGCTGGGACAATGGTGTCTATGGCAGCTGGTCAACACCACTGTGTGACTTAGACCGACTGCTGATGATTTCTTTCTGTGGAGTGACTGGATGTCTAATATAATAGCCAGAATCCAACTTCCTGCTTTTCAGCTCTCTAACTCTGAGTTAGTCAGTGAGTTTGCAATTGATCCTCAGCATTCAGCTCAGATTCAAAGGCAACAGTTATGACCTATGTGGCCCCCCTCAAGTCACTGATACGGATTACTGCCTGGTAACCAATCAGTGGAAACCAAGAGAGCTGAAAAGCAGGAAGTAGTGTTCTGGCTATTATGTTAGACATCAAGTCACTCCAGCCTATCCATTTACCCAGTTTTTATGATTATACTGAATAATTCCTTTAATGTTTAAATGTTTTTTAGCAGACTTAAGGTATGAAGATACAAATTACGGAAAGATCCGTTATACCCGAGAATTCTGGATAACAGGCCCCATACCTGTACAGGCAATAATATTGCAACCATGTTCAATATGAATATGTGCTCTATCTGCAATACATAAATTGCAAATGTATGTGTTTTTCTTCTCTAATTAACAGATTTCCTGTGTTTATTGTGAATTCTTATATTTGTTTCTTAGCATAGTAAGTGCAGAGTTCAAATGACATCTGCGCAGGGGACTTTAATGACATTTGGACAAATTGCTTAGTGCAATATACAGGTCTGGAGAGCAAGCTCTGGACTGCTGCCAGTTATGGTTTTAAGTAGCTGGAATGTAAATGGAATATACTGTATTGATGCCTGTATATGTGGGAGCCAACAACTGTTTTTTGCCAAGCTATGACATAAGTTGTGCCTCTCTTAAACATATATATTAGGTGACTGCTTTTTCCACATGCTGCACGTTTACCGAGTTCTAAAGATGTGATTAATATAATCATTAGTCATTCAGTGCTTTTTCATAGTGTCATTTACTTTTGACAGAGAAAAGAAAATAATCCTAGTGGCTATCGTCAATTATTCTATGCTTGTGCATAACAGATAACCTCTTTACTTACAGCACATTTTATTGGACTAATCTGGTGATGTCAATTACAGTGCTAATATGTTTGTGCATGAAAAACGCACCCGCACTTGACTAATCTGCTCCCATGCCTTGCAGATATGTAATGTTATGGTGGACATACATGGACCAATGTTGTCTGCCAACCCAGCCGCTCTTAAAGGAGAAACAAACCCCTTATTAAAGGGGACCTTAGAAATCATTCCACATTCTTTTTTATCATGTTAGCTGAGCAAAATAAACTTTACTTGCATTGTATGTATTATTTAAATTGTGTTTCCTTTATTCTTAGAATTCACTTTTACAGCAAGCAGGAAGGAGCTATTGTGGACACTGTTGTTAAGATAAATTTTGTATCACCCCAAAATCTTGTATATGCACCAGAATGGGGAACATAATGTCCATGTGCAGTGACCTACATAATTATAGAGCCTGAGGAAGGAAGGGGCAATGTGAGAAGTGCAGTGATATGTAGGAAGTGCTGAATTGAAAGTAATTGACTGCCCCACCTCTATGCCTCAGGCATAGAGGCGGGGCATATACTATTTGATTCACAGGTGATAGGTCCACTTTAAATTAAAAAAAAAAAAAACCTACCCCCCACCCCACATAGACCCTCCTCCCCTGCAGCCTAGCTGCTACCCTGCAAAAATGGCCTTAACTTTTTACTTACCCCTCGGTGCAGATTCAGGGAATGGAGTTCACTGCAGCCATCTTCCAGGGCTTCTGTAATCTGAGAATGAGACCGGCGGAGTGGCGCATGCGCAGTTGGATCAATTTCCCGGTTTGTGAGAACTGTGCATGTCCCCGAAATGGATAAAAATTGCCGAAGCGACGGAAGAAGACACGAAGACCCCGAAGATGGCTAACGTGAACTCCAATCCCTGAATCTTTACCGAGGGGTAAGTAAAAAGTTAGGAACATTTGGGTAGCAGCTAGGCTGGGAGTGAGGAGGGAGGGGGGTTTATGTTGGGTAGAGGTAGGATTTTTTTGATGGGTGTACGCAGACCCCTAATGTGATCTGCCATTTTGCTTGGGGGCAAACAATCAGATCAACCCAGTTTAATCTACCACTTTGGTGGCTCAACTGGGCAGAGATTCACTTTATGGATATATTGCAATATGAGCAGAGTAGCATAGTGTGTATAGCTATATTTACAAAGGCTATTTTTAGAAAGCTTAAGCTATCCCTTGAGTTTTCATGACCATTTATTGAAAAATGATTGTAGATTTAACAAAAAAAATGTATTTCCCTTAAATCTGCCAGAGTTTGTATGGAAATGTTTAAAGGGATACTGTCATGGGGAAATTTATATTTTTATATATTTTTTATATTTTTTCAAAACGCACCAGTCAACAGAATTCTGCACTGAAATCCGTTTCTCAAAAAAACAAACTAATTTTTTAATATATTTTTTTATATTTAATTTTGAGATGTGGCAGTTTCCCAGCTGCCCCCAGTCATTTGACTTGTGCTCTGTTAAACTTCAGTCACTCTTCACTGTACTGCAAGTTGGAATGATATCACCCCCTCCCCCCCGCCCACCAGCAGCCTAACAACAGAACAATGGGAAGGGAACCAGATAGCATCTCCCTAAAGCTGGCCATAGATGTTGAGATTTTTAAAAGATCAGATCCTGATCGTGAGACCACAATCTTCTCAGAACGATCGTACGATCTTACAAATCTACCATCAACTAAAAAGACCAATTTGCCAGGATAACAAAGGGGAGCTGCCTGCTTGGCCCTGCAAACATAGATAGATTGCACTGGGACCGACAAAGATTTTTTGACCTGGCCGATCAATTTCCCGACAGATGTCGGCCGAAAAATCGTAAGATGTATGATCGTTCGAATACCACTAACCGCACGATAATTTCGAAGGATCGGTCGGGCTTCCCTAAAATCGGTCGTTCGGCAAGAAGAATCGTCGCGTCTATGGGGACCTTAACACAAGGTAGCAGCTGCCTGGTAGATATAAGAGCAGCGCTCTATATATTTAAAATCCAGGTTCCACTGCGACAAATTCAGTTACATTGAGTAGGAGAAACAACAGTCTGCCAGAAAAAACTAGAATCGAATTCGAATAACTCCCTAGTCGAATTTGGCAGTTTTGACCATAAAAAAAAAATCAAAAATTCTAATTTCGAACTCTAATTTTCAATTGGACCCTTGATAAATCTGCCCCATGTGTGTGTTTTTACTTTTTTCATTTCTCACAAAATGTTGTGTTTTCACATTTCCGCCTGAAATATCATGTGCACATGGCAAAATATTGAACCCTTTGATTAAGACCTTAGTTTTGCCTCATTAATTGCGCATCTCTTTCATGCAATGCATTAGCTCATGCTTCCTGCATAACAGGAGAGATGAAATGCTCATTGTCAGGGGTTGTTAAATGCGTTGTGTGTAAATGGGTTAAATGTTAATTTAAATTGCTTTGCGCAAAATGCTGAGATTTGAAACGTATGTTTTGTTTTTGGCCAATACCGACAGGAGTGCCAAGATTTATTGCCTTAGTTCTCATTTATCCAAGTGTTTGTAGCTCGGTGTAGCATTACCATGGGATGGTGGTGGGAGATATCGCAAATCGGTTTGGCTTCACTTCAACTAACGGTTTTCACACATTTTCTCCAAGACACATTGTTGTGCGCTCAGAACATTTTATTCGGGATTCCCATAGACGAATGAAAGCATATTTCAAGCTCTTTTAAGATAATCACACTCATAAATAGTGCAACTTATATTGGTATTATCACACATTTAGCGGAGTGAAAGGTTCACATAATTCCTGAGTGGCTAGTAAACTATGTTACTGGAGCAATTAGAAAATAAAGGGAGCTTACGAAGTGGTGCTTGTTTGGTTTGGATAATATTTCTCCGCTATTCTGGCTGTTGTAAGATTCCGTGCCAAATATGTCTTAATGCTTTGTAAAATCTCAAACTGATAAAATACTTTTTCCTGAGATGAAGTGGTTTTATACGTCTTCTGGGAAATCAACATAAAGTTTCTGTCTTTATGGTTGTATTTATAGTTCTTGACAGGAGCTTGGCACCTATAGTAATTCAGGTTCAGGTAATGGAGAAAGCTTATTTTCCTCCTCCATCCTTGTAGGTAAGTGCAAATCAAGTGGCTTGGCTTCTCAAAGACATTAAACATTGAAAAAAAAAATCTTAAGCTTCGGAATAACAGAATTAAAGAAAGCCATTTTGGGGCTCACTAAAGCATATGCTTTGTACATGGAAAGGCGGGTGATCCGTGTATACAACTCTCCGCTTGGAAGCCTGCCTATAATTTCTATACCAGTTCAGTCACCAAATGTATTAATTTCATTTTTATTTCTCTCTCTGTCTTTCTAAGATTCACAACTTTAAATCACATTTTTTTTGCAGTTAAACACTAGACTATAATTTAGATATTGAACCTAACTAACTCATATTTGAATTCTCTGCAGCTTACTTGATTTGTTTCTGTCTTAATTACTTTTTATTTATTTTTTTTTTACATTTCTATCCAAAAAATATTGTTCAGTGCAACACCTGTGTGTCCATACACACCGATACTTTTTTGTATGATATTTGGTGCCTGTATGGCAGGAGACAAGTCGACCGATATGTGCAAAAGACTTGGATATTGGTCGGCTTGTCAATTGGCCAAGATGGAAAACTTTGATCGGGCACCTTTGAAGGCACCTGAACATCACCTAGAGTTTGCCGCCTTATTGTCAGATGCAGGTAGAATTCTATTTTTTTCTACTTGTATGTATGACAATTCAGCTTCTAACATTTGTGATGGCCATACATGTAGAGATCCGCTCGTTTGGTGACATCACCAAACAAACAAATCTCTCCCCAACTTGAGGTGGGCGATATCGGGCTGATACGATTGTGGGCCCTAGGGCCCAACGGTCACATCGCAACTTTGAGCATATGGGCGGTTGAATAGAGGATCACATCAACAAACCGAAGAGGTCATCGATCCAATGGGGTTTTTAACCCTGCACGATCTGACGACTTTTGTCCAGATATCCATTGGGGAAGCCCGTCGGAGGGCCCCATACAATGCCCATTAGGCTGCAGACTTAATCTATTGGCAATTTATATTTGCTCATGTATGGGGACCTTAATGAAAACTAAAAAACGTTCCAATTGTCGCAGGAAAGATTTTAATTGTTGTGGGTATGGCCACCTTAAAGACTGGCTATAACTAGGCTAATAAAAGCATATCAACTTGGTAGTCTGAAGCCCTGTATGGAGCATAACCAGCAGAAAGCTGACCGAAAATTGGTCATATACCCTTGTTTGACAGGTTATAAATCCTTTCAGACAAAGAGAGGTTTATTGACGCAGTCCCCCATCAATGGGTCTTCATAGGCCTACAATGTGATCCTATTGTTGCCTCTGAGAGTGGACAAAGATGCTCCTCTTGCAACATATTAAGTTCAATTGTTTGTTCACATTCCAGAAGTATTATTTTCAGATACTACACCACAAATATTAATAATTCCCATAATGTGCAGTCAGACCGAGACTGAGAATAGAATCAGTAGCTTGGATGAGAAGGCAGAGCATGCACATTACATCCAATTGAACTAGCAGGGGATTTGCTGTTGCCTAACTGATGCTTTTGCACCATTATTTTATTTTGTTAACATATTTCGTAGCACTGTAAAGTAAATGTGTTTATACAACTAAATCACATGAATTACATACATAGAACATATGGAGTTACATACATCACAATCAATACAGGTAAAAAAGGTGAGGAAGGCCCTGTGCAGAAACAGCTTACAATCTAAAGGGAAGGGAATAATATACAAGGTGTGGGAATGGGCAAGATCAAAATTAAGTGGGTGAGAGATGTGGTACTATATGTGGTATTGCATTTGGTAGTTAAGAGTGAGGGTAGGCTTCTCTAAATAAGTGTGTTTTAAGAGATTTCTTGAAAGCAGAAAGGTTGGGAGAAAGTCGGACAGACCATAATATTTCTATATAGTTTAGAGCTTGAGAATCAATGGTGAGGCTGGGTAGCTGTTGTCACATGCTCAGAAGAATTCCAGCAGCCATCTTTATGACGCAATGCTAGGAAATATGGCACCTGTTTCGTAATTTCCATTTTAATGGGGTTGTTCACCTTTCAGATAACTTTTAGTATGATGTAGAGAGTGATATTTCGAGATAATTTTGAAATGTTTCATTTTTTATTATTTGCGATTTTTAGTTATTTCGCTTTTTTATTCAGAAGCTCTTCAATTTGCATTTTAAGCAGTCTGGTAACTAGGGTCCAAATTACCCTAGCAACCATGCATTGATTTGAATAAGAGACTGGAATATGAATAAGAGAGAGTCTGAATAGAAGGATCAGTAATAAAAGTAGCAATAACAATACATTTGTAGCCTTACAGAGCATTTGGGTTTTTTTTTAGAAGGGGACAGCGATGCCCATTTGAAAGCTGCAAAGAATCAGAAGAAAAAGACAAATAACTATAAAACTATAAAAGATAAATAATGAAAACTAATTAAAAAGTTGCTTAGAATTGGTTCTTCTATGATATAATACAAGTTACCTTAAAGGTGAACCACCCATTTAACCCGGTATTGCAAACAATAATAACAACAATAGATGCTATTAAAAAAAAAAAAAACAAAACAAAAAAATAAAGTGATCAGGGACATGGGGGGGGCTCTATTGAATACTGAAGCTTTGAGGGAAAGCCTTTTTCTTGTCCTTTGAAGGAAAAGTAACACCAAAAAATTAGTGTTTTAAAGTAATGAAAATGTGATGTACTGTTGCCCTGCACACGTAAAACTGATCTGTTTGCTTAAGAATCACTACTATAGTTTATATAAATAAACAGCTGTGTATCAATGGCACAGGTTAAATAGTGGATAACAGATAACATCTGTTCTACAGAGTTTATCTGCTGTGTAACCTGAGCCTTTTCTCCTTTGAGTGGCTGCCCCCATTGCTACACAGCACTATATAAACAATAGTAGTGTTTCTGAAGCAAACGCATCAGTTTTACCAGTGCAAGGAAACACTGCATTATATTTTTATTACTTTAAAGCACTTTAATTTTTTGATGTTACTTTTCCTTTAATCTACAGTTTTAAAAATAAGTTGGTTTTGCTTCCCTTCTCTCGGCTTTTCCGAGTAGCAAACTGATTTAACAGTTTAACACTGATTTAACATTATGAAGGGCACTTAATGATTATAGCTTTTCGATTAAAAATTAGATTTTTCTTTTTTTTTTCTTTTTGAATCTGACATTATTAAAAGGCCGCTTCTATCATTTTTGCTGCTCACTTTTCTTACCTCAGACCCCTAACATGAAAATTCTTGCGACTAGAAATGTGTGGCTTTAAAAGAATGTCATATAAAAGCAGTCTCTCGGAGAGAGCCAACCCGAAAATAATTTCGTAAAGCACAGTAAGCACATGTTATTAATAAAATCATATGGCGATTCTTGCAGTTAACAAGAGGATATCCCTTTTAGCTTGATCCATAGTATACTTTGATGTGGAATAAGATGGGGGTTTAATGCAGGGCTCCTTAGTAACCCATACATTTTACAACATTGGAATGTGCAGATTCAAAGAGCACTGAGTAAGTGTGGAGATTTGCTGCATAAAAGAAAGATGTATTTATTACATAAATTGGGCTCCGTTTCCAAAGTTCACAAAACAAGCAGCATGGTCTCTCTAGCGAGGGAACTTTCCAAATAAGCTGAATGGGTCTCCGCAATGATTCAGGTGAGCGAGTGGAAAGACTTCAATCATTTTACTGACCTCATCCATGGAAAACCTGATTGCTTTCCATTTACACTCTAGATACGTTAGCAAGGCTTTAGGTTTTAAATGGAGTCTCCACCCAAAAACTGTTTTTGCATAATGAAAGAATGTAATTACCAGCAACTCTATAACACACGAGCTACACGTGTCCAATAAAGTTATTTGGGAATTGAATTTGATTTATTTATGATATTTTTTTCCCCAAATGTAACAGGTCCGTTCATTAGCTGGCTTCTGCTTCATTGTTTCAATAGTCAGAACCAAACGTGCAGAGAATGTTAAAATACTGCTTTCATTAGCAACTACATTTACAAATACTTTTAAAACCACTGAAATGTTTAATTGCTATTGGAAAGTTGCTTAGAATTATATTTAATTTCATTGTTTAAAAAAGAAAAGTTTGGACTGGAGATCTCCTTAAGGTTATTTATTGTAAGTAAATTGCCATTTTGGGAAGAAACAAAAAAAAAACAAAACAAAAAAAAACTATAAAAATAGGCATATTCCTTGCCTGGCTGAAATAAAATACAGTATTGTGTAAAGATTTTAGTTTCTACAAAAGTACAGGATATTCTGTTCTTTGTGTAAGCTTAGGTTCCGATTTACTAATACTCAATTCCCTGGTATTTATTTGATTTCTTTTAAAAACTAACAAACCGACACATTTATCTATGTAGACATGTGTCCATTCAGCAGAATCTGTTTGACTGCTTTGCAAGTGATAGCTGTACAACCCTTTTTCCAGTGGAGAACAAGTTGTTAAATATAAAACGTCCCTTGCTTTATGCTGTAGTAAATTGGCACTTTAGTTTTGAATTATTTTTTTTTAGGCATTAGAGAGCCCTACATTTAAACTGTTAAAAACTGTTTTAGGTTTATAGGATCTAAATTACCATAGCAACTGTTCATTGATATGAATTAAAGACTGGAATATGAATAGGAGAGGCCTGAATAGAAAGATGAGTAATAAATAAGTAGCAATAACAATACATTTGTAGCCTTACAGAGTATTTGTTGTTTAGATCGGGTCAATGACCCCCCATTTAAAAGCTGGAAAGTGTCAGAAGAAGGAGAAGGCAAATAATTAAAATAAACTATTAAAAAAAAAGAAAGAAATAAAAACAGTTGAGAAGTTGCTTAGAATTAGCCATTCTATAACATACTAAAAGTTAACTTAAAGGCGAACCATCCCTTTAATTTTTTAGTTACATCTACTACTGTTTTCACTCTTGATGGTCCTCACATTTCAGTTCTTTATGGTCGTTGCCGGCAAACCTTAGACTGGGGTTCATGTAGTGAGACATTGGGATTTTCCTATTTTGTTAAATTTTTAGACAATTCCAGCAGGCTTGATACACACCAGTTATAGTTATTGACATGTTTGTAGCATGGTATATATGATTTCTGTGCTACTATTATACTCAGAGATACTTTATGCACTGTCAGAGCCTGCAGATTGTATAAGTGATCTGGCGTTATGTCAGTTACCAGTGGTAGTGGGGACAATACCTGTTACAATAGCAGGTAATAGTGAGGCTCTGTAGACCTCCATTACGTGGGATACACAGCAGCCCTTGCGGCCTGTTAACTTGTTTGTAGCTTTACTCTCAGCCTTTTATTAGTCTGGAGCAATGGTCGGCAACCAGTAGCTCGGGAGCAAGATGTTGCTCACCAACCCCTTGGATGTTGCTCCCAGTGGCCTTAAAGCAAATTTTGGTTGTATAAAACCAGGTGTACTGCCAAACAGAGCCTCCTGTGGGCTGCCTGTCCATATTGGGCCTGAACTACACAAGCGCTTTTGTAGGATGGTGTTGGATCGTCAAAACGCATCCTACAAATCTGATGTTGTCATGTGGGTTTAATCTTTTAAACACCAAGAACGTAGCTCCTACGTTCTGGCTTAAAAAGGCTGTACGTGCCAGGAATGTAGGAGCTAGGGCTCAAAGGGCTGCCTCTCTGCACTTCTGGCAAAATCGAAGTGCAGAGAGGCTCTTCTGGCTGCTCAATCCCCTAGACAACGAGCATGGGGGCTGCCACGCGGGTCCTGCAATGCGATTGTCATAGGACCCGACTTCTTACCTCTTGCTGAATGCTGCTCCCCCAGTGCTGCTTCTTCCTGGACCCAAACTCCACCCACGCACTTCCTGCTGCTGTTCTATGCGATCCTAGATTATTTTATCAGTTTCCCTCTTGTTATTCCCCTAAGAACTGTTGATTTCCCAGTGTGGCTATTGGCTCAAACATTCTGACAACTAACCACGCTGTCGGATCAGTTATTTTGTTATTTCATTGACTTGCCTAATTGTATTTGATTTTTGTGATTTTTATGCTTGCATTGTTGTTGCTTACATTTTTTTAGCATCATTTGCTCTTTGATCAGAGTACAAACACATTTTTAGCAATTTTGGATTTGTCAGAATGTGTACTTAGTAGGGTCTTGTGGCATATAATAAGCAGTCTGGGTCTATGTTCACAGAAGGCAAATCAGCAGCCGAGAAAATTCATATGCACTATTTTTATTTGGGGTCCACACATGCCAGCTGCTTTAGTATATCTATGCATATTGGGCATCAAACTGTTCAGTAGACCCTTGGCGTCAATATTTAGGGTGTTTTATAATTGTATGTACGAAATTAGGTGAGATAAATGCGACCAGTTGCAATATTTTTAGACGATTTTCAGAAATGTCAAAAACCGCTGCCTTTAGCGTTTATTTGCAGTATGGTAGTTTGGCGTTGAAAGACATAATTAAATATTTTGGATTTGTCAGAATGTGTACTTTTCAAAAATATATGGTTTTGGGGTATTTGTGCTGTTAGGGGGTCTTGTGGCACAATACACAATCACTGGTCTTTTTTCACAGAAGGCGAAAAGACAGTGGAGAAAATTCAAACGCACTAATTTTTGTTGGGGTCCACACATGCCAGATGCTTTGGTATATCTATGCATATTGGGCATCAAACTGTTCAGTAGACCCTTGGCATCAATATTTAGGGTGTTTTTTAATTGTATGTAAGCAATTGGGTGAGATAAATGCAGCCAGTTGCAATGTTGTTAGGCCATTTTCAGAAATGTCATAAAAACCGCATCCTTTAGCGTAGCTTTGCAGTTTGGTAGTTTGAAGTAGAAAGACATAATTACTGATTTTGGATTCGTCAGAATGTGTACTTTCCAAAAATATATGTTTTTGTTTGGTCTTTGTGCTTTTAGGAGGGTCTTGTGGCATATAATAAGCAGTCTGGGTCTATGTTCGCAGATAGCAAATCGGCAGCCGAGAAAATTCATCACTATTTTTATTTGGGCCTCGCACATACCAGCTTCTTTGGTATATCTATGCAAATTGGGCATCAAACTGTTCAGTAGACCCTTGGTGTCAATATTTAGGATGTTTTACAATTGTATGGAAAAAATTGGGTGAGATAAATGAGGCCAATTGCAATATTTTTAGGCGGTCATAAAAACCGCTGCCTTTAGCTTAGCTTTGCAGTTTGATAGCTTGAAGTACAAAGACATAATTACCTATTTTGGATTCGTCAGAATGTGTACTTTCCAAAAATATATGGTTTTCTGGGGTGAACATACATTTTTGTACTTTTGCCCCTCGAAAAATGCTGTAAATGTGCTGATTTTGCAGTTTTTGGAATTACAGAACTGATTACTCCTTCATTCTGGGGCCCCTGTATGCCAAATACTTGGGTGTACCTATGCATATTTGGCATCAAACTGTGTTTTATCTTGGTATATATTGATATGTAGGAGATACGATGCTTCAGAGTTGGAGTATTGAGGGGATTTTCGCAAATGTCATAAAAATTGCCAAATTTAAGAAGTTTTGTGACTTGGTACTTTGGAGTAGAAAGACATGCATACTCATTTTAGATTTGTCAGAATGTGTTCTTTCCAAAAATATATGGTTTTCTGGGATGAACATACATTTTTGTACTTTTGCCCCTTGAAAAATGCTGTAAATGTGCTGATTTTGCAGTATTTGGAATTACAGAACTGATAACTAGTATGGGGTGTTGTCATTCTTGGGCCCCTGTACGCCACATACTTAGGTGTACCTATGCATATTTGGCATCAAACTGTTTTGCGGACCCTGAACTTTCAGATCTAGGGAGCTTTATCTTGGTATGCATTGACATGTATGAGATACGATGCTTCAGATTTGGAGTATTGAGATTTTTGTTAATGTCGTAAAAATTGCCAAATTTAGGTACGTTTTGCGGCTTGGTACTTTGGAGTAGAAAGACATGCATACCCATTTTAGATTCGTCAGAATGTGTTCTTTCCAAAAATATATGGTTTTCTGGGGTGAACATACATTTTTGTACTTTTGCCCCTTGAAAAATGCTGTAAATGTGCTGATTTTGCAGTATTTGGAATTGCAGAACTGATAACTAGTATGGGGTGTTGTCATTCTTGGGCCCCTGTACGCCACATACTTAGGTGTACCTATGCATATTTGGCATCAAACTGTTTTGCGGACCCTGAACTTTCAGATCTAGGGAGCTTTATCTTGGTATGTATTGACATGTATGAGATACGATGCTTCAGATTTGGAGTATTGAGATTTTTGTTAATGTCGTAAAAATTGCCAAATTTAGGTACGTTTTGCGGCTTGGTACTTTGGAGTAGAAAGACATGCATACCCATTTTAGATTCGTCAGAATGTGTTCTTTCCAAAAATATATGGTTTTCTGGGGTGAACATACATTTTTGTACTTTTGCCCCTTGAAAAATGCTGTAAATGTGCTGATTTTGCAGTATCTGGAATTACAGAACTGATAACTCGTATGGGGTGTCATCATTCTGCCACATACTTAGATGTACCTATGCATATTGGGTATCAAACTGTTCAGAGGACCCCGGGCTTTCATGTTTAGGGTTTTTTATCCTGGTATGTATGGATATGTTGGAGATACAATGCTGTAAACTGGACACTTTGAGGTCATTTTTCAAAAATGTAACACATTTTTATAAAAACTGCTAATTTTAGGAAAGAATTGCAACTTGGTAGTTTTGAGTACAAATATATATTTACCCATTTTGAACTCGTTAGAATATGTTCTTTCCAATAATGTGTAGTTTTAAGGGTAAACCTACTGTTAGTATAATGTTTGGCCATGAAATCAGATGTATGCAGTTTTGTGGAGCGGTACTTTGGAAATATGGTAGTTTGCTGCTTCTAGTTTTTGATATGTAGAAGTGAGAAATCTTCATAAAACTATACATATTTGGTATTGGTGCGTTCGGGAGACACAGCACTTTCCAAATCTGCTGTGTTCTCATGCATAAAATAAATTATGTTTCTGATATTTGCGTTTGTATCTTGCAAAACTGTTTGTTTTTTTTATACACTTAGAAGCCCATATCTTTTTACAGGAGTGGAATTACAACAAAATTCTAGCATATTTTATTTTATATATTTTTCATATCCTGAAAAAAAAACAATATCTTGTTTTCCTGGGTAAACTAAAAGACCCCCCCCCCCCCCAGGAAAGGCCCCTAAAGTGAAAGAGCACAAAATGTTCAAAAATGGTCTGGCAATAAAAGTACCAACTTGGCAAAATTGGCTGGCAGTGAAAAGGTTAATTACGTTGGGACTGACACATAAATTGGATGCTCATTGAAATATATTGATTGTCGGGTGTAAACGCATGAACTAAAGACTCCATCCGACTTATCTGATCCGACTTTACATTCTAGTCTAGGGGCATCAGATTTTGTAGCATCCTACAAAAGCTTGTGCTGTTGGGTGGTGTTGCATGGAGAATCAGATAAAATCTGATCCACAAAATCTGATGAAAAACACTCGAGTAGAGGAGGAACTCCATGGGCGATTTTGTGACGAAATCGTCCGTGGAGTTCCTCCCTAGTTCTACCCTTGGAGCTACAGCACTTATTTGGTAACCCCAGGTACTTTTTTATGCTTGTGTTGCTCCCCAACTCATTTTACATTTCAATGTGGCTCACGGGTAAGAAAGTTTGGGGACCCCTGGGCTAGAGTATACAGGGAGCATTGATCTTATTGATATTTATACACAGGAAAAAATCTGGGCACAAAGAAAATAAATCACACTGTTTTTCCTTTTTTATGTTTTTTTGTTCAGCGTTCACATGCTTACGTGTGTACACATCCATGGTGATCAATGATAGTGTCAATGATGTTTATATTTTCTTGCTTTGCCATCCGCCAGATCCACCACCTGTGTGTACTTAGCCTAATTATGATTATGCTTCATGGACAGCTCGGCCTTTCTCTGTTTTCTGATGCTTTTATTATTATATTCATAGCTATTTTCAACTATTTTCAACAGTAGAAACGTCCTGCTGATCTATATGGATAATATATCTTCCTTTATAAAATACCATTTTGGAAATAAACTGTGTAGTAGGATTGTATTCTTCATATCTGTTAATCACTTGGCTTCTTCTACATTGTTTCAGGAGTCACAAAGAGAAGTGCAGAGAATATAATCGGCCATACATATACTGCTTTCAACAGCAATTACACTTACCAATCAGTTTAAAAACCACTGAAGATGCTTATTTCATGTATATTGGAGAGTTGCTTAGAATTAAAAAGAATAAAAAAAAATTTCCCCACTATGTAGTGAGTAGTTTTTGGGTGTTCTTCTCCTTTGAATGCTATGTTAATTGAGTTGACATGTAACTTCAGTCTGTATTAAAAGGCTTGTTCACCTTTAAATGAACTTTAAGTATGACGTAGCGAGTGATATTCTGAAACAATTTGCAATTGATTTTAATTTTTAATTATTTGTGGTTTTTAAGTTATTTCACTTTTTATTCAGTAGCTATCCATTTTTCAATTTCAGCCATCTGGTTGCTAGGGGCTAAATTATCCTAGCAACCATGCATAGATTTGCATACGAGATATGAATAGGAGAGGTCCTGAATAGAAATATGAGCAATAACAAATAGCAATAACAATACATGTGTAGCCTTCCAGTACATTTGTTTGTTACAGAGCCAGCGACCCCCTTCCCAGAGCTGCTTTAGAAAAAAAACAGAGAATTGAAACTTTACAAATTGGAAAGTAATTGGGGGAAAAAGTTTTTATTTCTGGTGAACTATCTGAAAACAACAAGTGTTTTAAAGGACAAGGAAAGTTAAACTAAAGAAGTAGGTAGAAATGTTGTACATGATGTTTTGTGCCTCTGTACCCAGGGCCGCTTCTGCCATGAGGCAAGGTGAAACCCTTGCCTCAGGGGCAGCGAGCGGCCAGTTACAAGGGGCGGCAAAAAGCCTCCTCTTGTAACTTTAAGAGCCGAACTTCCGGTTTTCAACCTGGAAATTCGGCTCCGCTAGTGCAAAGAGCGCTATTGCACTCAATGCACTAGCGATACTGCCCCCTGAAACCCTCTCCAATGCTAATTTTTAAGCGCGGAACGGGTTTCACTTTTTAACTTTCCAAGATAGTGACCCCCGTGACAAGTGTAGTACTGGGTCATTGCTGCTATTGACAAGCTGAAACTTTAGCCTCGTGCAATATGTTCACTTTATAAAATATGGCATTTTTAGTCCTATTCATTTTTAGGGTTTCCTTCTCCTTTAAGGGTGAACAGCTCCTTTAATCAATGTTTGTGACATTACTCGGGTGGCCTTAACCAAAGTGGGTGAAGCAGCAGTCTAAGGCTGTCGATGCTATTCTTCATGTACATAGGAGTTACCCTTTGTATCTTCACTCAGGCAATTGCAGAAATCACATCTGTATTCCTGAAAACTTTACCCTATGTCTTCAATTTACACAAAATGCATTCTTTTTGCCTTACTCATTAAATGCTCCCTATGCTTCAGCATTTGGCATTATGGAGGACGATTGGAAGATGTTTCCAAATATTTCACATTTTCCCACACTCGTATCTATTTTCCCCAGTTACTTTTTAAATCTTGTTTTCCTTAACAAGCTGACCTGTTTGTAACCTTTTCCTTTTGCATGTGCTGGAAGTGCACAGTTTAATGTCCACAAAACTTTATTTTAGCCCTGCTACTGCTCTCACACATCTATACTGACTGGAAACTGTTACCTGAAAATAGCAACTTGTACCTTAGTCTCAAAACCTCCCAAGCCTTTAAAGTGTGCCTGTCACCCAGACACAAAAATCTGTACAATAAAAGTCCTTTTCAAATTAAACATGAAATCATATTTCTATTTTTTATTAAAGCATTCATAGCTGTTGTAAGCTCATTTAAAAATCTTAGCTGTCAATCAAATATTGTCTGCCCCTCCTCTATGCCATGCGCATAGAGGCGGGGCGACAATTACTTTCACTTTCCATTCAGCACTTTCTTGATGTCACTGCTCTCCCCAGATTCCCCCGTTCTCTTTACCATTTAATTGTGGAGCCAGGGCATGGGGTTGGACATCTGGTCCCCCATTCTGGTGCACAAACAACATTCTGAGGTGATGCAAGGCTTTCCTTAAAAACAGTGTCCACAAAATGGCTGCTGCCTGTTTTCTATAATCATGAATTCCCAGACTGATGGAAACAAGATTCAATTAATTTATACTGTGTGAATAAAGTTTATTTAATGTGATAAAATATTATTTGGAATAATTTTTTTGGGTGACAGGTCCACTTTAACACCATATTTATAAGATTACATTAAAATGAACATACTGACATTTACTTTGTTTATTGTTTTCAGTGGGTAACATGGCTTAATATATTTAGACACTTATCCCTCATATTTAATAAAAGTAGGGATGCACCATGGGTTGCCACCTGGCCGGTATAAATGATAGCTGATCCCAATGTTATTGATAGGGAAAAATGGTAAATATATAGGAAAGCCGATATTTTTTTTCTGGAAAAGGTGGCAACCTTAGATGCACTGAATCCACTATTTTAGATTCAGCCAAATACTGAACCGAATCCAAATCTTAATTTGCATATGCAAATTATGGGTAGGAATGGGAAAACATTTTTTACTTCCTTGTTTTGAGACAAAAAGGTCACACGATTTCCTTCCCTGCCCCTACTTTGCATATGTAAATTCGTATTCGGTTCGGCCAGGGAGAAGGATTAAGCTGAATCCTGCTGAAAAAGGCCGAATCCCGAACTGAAGCCTTGATTCGGTGTAACCCTAAATAAAAGGCACACAGTTTACAATGATATGATATTCACACTTGATAAGGGCTTGACACCCAAAACATGTTGTGTAAATAAATGCACTTTGCAGAGATATCTGCTTGGGCTCTTTCATATTCTATAAATGTCCTAATGATATTCTGAGTGTTTTCAGTCATTTAGCAAAGCTTACACTGATATCTGTCGAAACTTTTGATTTCTTTATTTGGAACACCCCAGTCATTTGCCCAGGATGATATAATGAAGAGTAATAACTGGTACCTTTATGTGCCAAATGAATGACATTCACACATTTTTCGTTACAAGAAAGAGGAGCGTTTCCCTATTTTTATTCCAAATAATCGAACATTTTATTGGAGCTATGAAAATATAAATTATTACCTAAGAATCAAACGTAACTGAAACAGCCTGCAGCAGAAACATCCATAAACTACTGGATACAGGAAAAAAGTATGTACGTAAGGCTGAAGTTAGAAGCATATAGGTAAAAAAGCCTGAATCCAGGATTTGGTTTAAAATTCTGGCAAACCCTACAGATTTTACAGGTTTTGGATTTTAGTAAATCTTGTCTTCTGCCGTACCAAACATGAACCTTTAGCGGCGGATTCACAAAAGTGTCGGGAATGAAAAGAAATGTTTTTTAAATGTCGTAGAAAGTGTCGTAGTAGCAGCTGACAAATTCACAGAGCAATTACCCGATAATTTTCCAATGTGCAGGAGACTTTTGAAATTGTGTCGTTAAAAGTGGGCATTTTTTTTTTGTCTCCACTTTTCCCAACATTTTTATGAATTGCTTGTAAACTCCGTTTTTTTGCAGACAATTTTTCCAGACACATTAGGCTCTCCAAAATGAAAATGACGGTCAAATTGTCTTTTGAAAACGTTTGGTACAATGCCGTCTGTCCGAACCTTTATTCAGCAATGTCACTCGCTAATTACTAGACAGTGTTACAAAGAAGTGTTGGAAAGAGCCAATTGTTATTTATATCTGGGTAATATTTTTAAATGATATTATGGAATGGGATTGTACCCATTGGTTATACACCAAAGCTTTAATTAGTACTGGGATGGGACCTTGGGTTTTGTGGATAACTGATCTTTCCATATTTTAGATCTTCATATTTTAAGTCTACTAGAAAATCAAATAAACATTAAATAAACCCAATAGGCTGGTTTTGCCTCCAATAACGATGAATTATATCTTAGTTGGGATTAACTACAACCCAATGTTTATTACTACTCTGAAAGAGGGAATCACTTAGTGTAAACAACTTTTATTACAGTTGTGCCGTAATGCCGCATTTTTTCTTGAATTTGCCGTAATTTCAACAATTTTTCTAAAATGCTGTTCCTCAGACGAAAAAATATTTGTCATTTTAGAAAACTGTCAGACTTACGAGACACTCAGAGACGGAAACATCTGCCTTTGTGAATTTGCCTTTCATATGCCGTTTTACAAATTTGTTGACCGCCACTTCTGGGTTACTTATTTTACTGACACTTTTGTGAACCCCCCCCTTATTTAGAGTCTTGAGACTTGAAAGCTCTGGACAACTTATTAAAAATATATGCACTTTATAATATATTAGAGTTCAGATTTGGTTTAGTATTTAGCTGAATGTTTTTTGAAGCAGTGTTCTCCCAGAAAAAAAACAGTCTGGGCAGGAATAAAAAAACAAAAAGCAAACCTATTTGTTTCCTCCTTAGCGCACATGGTTTTATAGGAGCATTTGGTATTCTGGAATTATGGATTTGATGCGTCCCTGGTTATTTTCTAAATTACAGTCATCCCATTAGTTAGGAATTTTGAGCAGTCTCTTCCTGCATAAGTTGGCGGCACTATATCAATTAAGGATGATGATCATAATTATAATAAAGTTGCTAGTTTATATTGTACTGCTTGTTAAAGCAAGGTAAGTGTTTACAATTACCTTGAATATAAGGCAAAGAGAGAAATTTGCATCTATGTATGTCATTATTTTCTGAAGATTGCTAGCTCTGCAGGCCTGCAAAATATACGAGTCCAATACTGCATAGTATTTACGCTAAATCTGAGTATGTTTAGGTGTATGAAGACTGTTTGCAAAAACACCGGCATTTGGGCGAACCCATACACGCATTGAGTAGCTTACTAACCACACCAAGAACAAAGTAATACTACTAGTGTTACAGAGCTAGACGACAATAGCCAAACACCTTTGTGGCCCCGGAGGAGTTCAAGCTTAATGCAGGTGTTCCCCCATCTAGCCCCCTCCCATATACCAAAGCTCAGCCGTTCTTTTGATCATTTCTGCTGTCACTTCCTAACTTCTGTTCACAGCTCTGACAGGAACCGTTGGTCCCCATATTTCATGTATCGGTAATTTGTCATCAAAGATTTGCATTGGGCCTTCTTTTGAAATGCAAATCTGTAGCCGCGATCAATCCCTCATTTCTTATAGTGGTAAGTGTTACCATGTGCAGAATAGGCCCCTTGGAAGTCATTCATGCTGCGGCTATGCAGTCAGAGAATAAACTCATAAAACATGTTTACACAATATTGTTGGATAGAAAACGATGTGTGGGTGTTATGTGTATGTGTACGCTGAGGCAAACAAGCAGACCGTAACTCTTCTGAGAAGCGCATTAACTCCTTCTGTGTCAAGAGGGCAAGCAACATCTTGCAGAACCCTGGTCTGGCAGGAAAAGGTTTATATCAATGTCCAATATGAGGGAAGCATTTAACAGAGGTGCATGGAAATCATATGCATTTCTTTTTATTCCAAAATTGAGAAGGTAGGCTCTTCGCCAGTAAAAACTTGAGTAGACATGGTTTATATCCTGTAACATATTGTATTTTTCTGAAGCGTGTGTCTGTTTTTCCCGCTTTTTATTCTACCATAAAGATTGTTTAAGATTCATATACCCCTATGTGTAGGAAACCTTCATTTTACAGCTTAAATCCACACAGTTTCTACTTCTTCATTTTACAGCTTACCTTGTTCATAACTGTACTAGTTAATTCAGGAATGTATACAGTACATTGTAGTTTTTGTTGAATTGCAACGTTCATCATTATTAGGGCGTTATTTCATCATTATTATTAGGGCGTTATTTACCAAACTCCGAATTTATCTCATTATTTTATTAAAAAAAACACAACCAAACTCCTATGCCCGAATTGACCTTATTTATTAATTAACAAACTCGAATTAATCAGTAAAAACCTGATAAAATAGAGTGAAACCCCGAGTTGTCCAATTTGTTTCGGACTTTTCCCCCCCGAATCGTTTGAAGTTTTGCCCGAAAAGCCAGAATTTTTCAGATTTCAGTCTAAGCCCAGCGCAAACCATGATAACTTCAAATTGAGAGTGGTGTCTCTCCCACTGACTTACACAGGACCTCGACATGTCTGAGATGGTGGATGTCAGGCTTCTTACAGCATCTGGGTATAATAAAAAATAAAAAAAAATTATGTTTTTGCCCCAAAAGGCCTGACCAGATACATTTGAGGTTTAGTAAATAACCCCCTGACACAACCAACTTAGGTGGCATATTTCCTGTTTAAAAAAAAAAAAATGCGGGTACTCTCCAGAATGCTCTTTCTGGATAAGGATCTCCATGCTAAAGCTCCCCATAGACGCAACTATTTGCCGAACGGCCGATTTTAGGGAAGTCTGACCAATCCTTCGAAATTATCGTGCGGTCAAAAAATCTTTGTCGGTCGCAGTGCAATCTATCTGTGTCTGCAGGGCCAAGCAGGCAGCTCCCCTTTGTTTTCCTGGCAAATTGGTCTTTTTAGTTGATGGTCAATTCATACGATTGTTCCGAGAAAATCGTGGTCTCACAATGAGGATTGGATCTTTTAAAAATCTCAACATCTATGGCCAGCTTTAGTCTTCTAACCAAATAGGATTGGGATCAAGTTCAAGGTACTGAGTTTTTCTTTTCAATTATTTCATTACAGTGGAGTCTATGGGAGATGACCTTCCCTTAATTCGGAGACTTCTGGATAATGGGTTTCCAGATAACAGATCCTATACCTGCATATGGAAACAGCTTTGAGGTTGACACAGGTTTTTTTATTTGAATGATAGGAATTAATTAAAAATAGCTAGTCTTCCAGGCGATGTGCTAAGGAGTTCAGAGTTTGAGCAATGGAAGGGAGGGAGCAACCAGAAGGATACTTAGGATGAAAATTTGGGGAGAATGGCAATTATTTTACTAGATACACCTGAAAGCCCAGCTTACAGGCCAATTATGGTGAGATTTGAAATGAATATCTGTTGCTGTCCTATGTCTTCTTAAAATGCTTATTTTATAAGCTAAGAAGGCTTTGACCAAAGGTTAGGCCTTCAAGAAGAGCCTTATTAAGGAGGCTTGAACTCAAATTATTAGAAAACTACTGGCCTTCATAGCTCCATGTTGGAATGTTTCTATTAAGTAGAGGCTAATTGTCCTTACACTGAACATCTTTATTTTTACTAGAAATAAACCCATGTAAATTTACTCCAAACTATGTCGTGTCTTAACGCAGTATGTGCACCTTTAAGTTGGATTTGGATCAGAACACTGGGCATTCTTCTTTTTTTGTGTTGGTCTGTTGTTTTTGGTAAAAGAAGACCAATTTCATTACTAGATTGGCCAGCATGTTGCCAGCTTTTTATTTTGGAGCCTGTTTCCATTGTGTTTGATATCTAAATAATGTGAAATAGAAGCTGTATTAATTAACAAAAACATTGGATGTCTCTCTGCTCCCCAAAGCACCCCTCTCCTGTAAATTCATTGAGCAACATTCCTTGTGAGAGTATTGTTTTTCAAGTTTTGTTTTAATCAGGATTTCTCTACATCATTTTTGGACAAATTGCAATCTGAGGAATTGTTCTTATCCCATCTACTTATTTATTTAACATACATATATCTTTAGGCATTTTATTTTCTTTTTCCTTTGTGACCGTATTATTGCCATAAAAACCGAGCAAATTGCTTCATGTTGTAATGCTTTCTAGTTGGACCATTTAGAAATCACATCATCAAATTAATCTGCTAAAGGGACTTTGGAGCCACTAACCCTCAATTACAACTTCCCTAGTTAAAATAACATCGCAATCCTTCGTAGCTGTTAGAAATTAGCTTAAACTGGACCGAGAGCTCATGTATAACTGCATCCACAAAGAATTTTCACATTGGTCCAATAAAAGCTATCACAACTTACAAACAGTCGAGTAGTTATTTTCTGCGCTGTTGAAGTAGCGCCAAAAGCCTCTGCACTATTAAGTGTTCAGCAGGGACATGTGGGAAAACGAAAGGTCGATATGTTGTGGCAAAAAGACTGAGGGAAAAGCCTTTTTTCCTTTTGCTCTCAATCTTTTACATCTGGCCATAAAATCTGTTCAAGAGTCACAGCTTATCCTTCATTCTCATTAGTCTAAATCAAACCATGCCAAAAACATGTCAGGCAGCGCTACCTATTACATCTGCGTCCTACTGCAGGTTTGCATGGGGGCCCCCAGTAACACCTAAGTATTGGGGCCTAAGAGACCAGCTTTGTTGTTATTTATTTTCAGCTCTCAGTGTGGTTTTATATGTAAGCTGCCCCATGTTTTCCTTGGTTGTTCGCGCTGTTCTGTGTACTATGTTTGCAGGTGCAGATGGGATTTTGGTTATTACCAAGTCAATGACTGCAGAGGACAGGAATGTACTCCTTCCACCCTCCGGTTTTGGTGTTTTGCAAGCAAACCTTGTTTAATTTTTGTGGGCAAGGAAGCTGGTCATTTATGAGGAGAGAAGTTGGCATCTTTAGAATAAATGATTTCAGCTAAAATAAAATGAACACCCTTTTTTTTTTCAAGCATTTTTTCAGATTTTGTTTTTTTTGAGGAACAAGAACAGTCAAATATATTTTGTTATTCCAAAACACAAAGTAGGGGTTGTTCATTTGCAGGTTGCTCATTATGCCTTAGACCAGGGGTCCCCAACTCTTTTCTCATAAGCCAAGTTCAAATATAAAAGAGTTTGGGGAGCAACACAAGAAAAAAATACATGAAAAACATTCCTGGTGATGCCCAATATAGGCTGTGATTGGATGTTTGGTAACCCCTATGTAGACTGGCAGCCTACAGGAGGCCGGTTTGGCAGTACACCTGTTTTTCACGCAACCAAAATTTGCTTCCAAATCATAAATTAAAATATAAGCACCTGCTTTTAGGCCAATGGGAGCAACATCCAAGGGGTTGGTGAGCAGCATTTTGCTCACGAGCCACTGGTTGGGGATCATTGCCTTAGACAATTGTTTCTGTTTATAATGCACAGTAGTGTCAGGACGAATTATCTTGGCCACAAGACTAGTATAATGCAAATATAATGGAAAGCCTTTCCATGCTCTCTGAATGGTACAGAAGGAGCCAGTAGATGGAATGTATAGCGATGGAGAGGAAAATATAATTCCAATGTAGATATATTAGATGTTGAAATGCTGAGAATTTGCCATTAATGTAACATTGTTGGGAATAAATGACAAATACAGTAGTTTGGGACTTGTGATTGTTCTCTGAAAAAGCACCAGGTCTTGGTTTTAGGTAACAGTCAGGGTCCCAAGTGCCTCCCATTTACATTCTTGGCAGTAAGAAAATACCTCCTTCTATCGGCTTTTGGGGTGCATTTCTAGGCCCCTGGCTACTCATGCCTCTTCCCATACATGATAATTGGAAATAATAAAGCCTTGACATTTCAAATGCCTAGGAGTGCAAAGCCCTTGTTCTTATGCCATTATGTTATATAGAGAATAACTAATCTTAGTTGTAACTAAATCTGATCAGTCTGTTTTTTGAATTATGTATTTTTGGCTGCATTTAATAATTGTGATCAAATGCAGAAACTAGATGATGTGTTTCACTTTGATTTAATACATATTAGCCTAGTATAATGTTAACAATAATTTACTATATTTTAAATATTATTGTATTTTAGTCCTTGAAATGTAAGGTATGAGGAGTTTTACAAGGCAGTGGCACTGTTGAAACAAGGGGTCAAATCCAGGAATCGGTCGGGATTCAGGCAAGATTTGGCCTTTTTCAGTAGGGTTTGAAACTGGCCAAATCCAAGTGCCTTAATAAACCAAATCCAAAAAATCATGTGAATTTTCATCAAATAAACAACAAAGTCGAATTTTTTTTAACCGTGCGATGCGTGTGGTTCGCGTTCCGTCTCATTCCCTAATTTACATATGCAAATTAGTGTTCTGATTTGGTTCGGTATTCCCACACAAAGGATTCAGCAGAATACTAAAATAGTGGAGTCAATGTCTCCCTAGTTGAGACACTTCCCATCCAGAGATTTCTAAGATACTCAAGACATATAACCCACCTAGAACGTCTGGTAATTAATATATTTATATTACTTGCCAGATGTTCTAGATGTATTATTGGTATATATAGTTTATGTGAGTGTATGGAGGGGTCAGTGTGAGTGGGTATATGTATGTGTGATGGGTTTCATTTAGAGGGATTGAAGTCAATAGTCCATTTTCAACCCAATTTAACTATGTAACCATGTAATCAGTCATAATTTTTCTAATATTGGTTTCCAGTGCATCCATTAATTTTGGTTGGTACAAGGATTTCAAATGCATCTTTTAATTCCCTACCTTGTTTCAGAAGGGAACATGTATATGAAAACCCTTTCACCATATGTTCAGTTGTTGGCCAATGATGTTTTGACTGCCAGTGCTAATGTGAAATTTTTCTATAGTGACTATTCTAAAGATAAACATGGCAAATAAATAAATAAAATTGCCCAGAATGTTCTCTATTTAAAGTCTTATGACACAATATTGTATTGGTGAGTGTTTTCCACCTGCTCCGTTACTCCACCTGCAGCTGCCATATCCAAAACACCTTCCATGACCTGCTGACCACCATTTTGCTGCAAACTGAAAGTGACTTCATCAGGAGTGGCATGGTATTCTGAGTGTCTTTTATGCTGATATCCCCATATACTTTGTGACACCAGATGGTAAAGATCTTATTCAAGTGCTTGCGACACTATGCATACGTTGGGAAAATGTTGTATGGTCCAGTAGATGTACAAAAATATATTTTTCCCAAAAATAAGTGTTGTTAAAATCATAATTGAAAGAGAAGATGCCCTTAATACTAATTTATTGTTGTTGTTAAAATCATTTCACTTTGTAGTACAGTAACTCCTATTTATGTCGCAGGCTCTGTCCGAACTGAAGTTCTAATATTCTCTGTCCAAACTGTTCATGTGGCAGGAGGAGCCAAAATGTATCTGATCAGTCCCAATCTGGGTTGTCTTTTCTGGAGATTATACATAATTCTTATCAGTGCAGTTTACAATGTAAGGACTCTACTACTTTACTTTCTTCTATGTTTTTTGGAGTTTGGGGGAATCTAGAAGAAACAAATTGTACTTTATCGTTTAAGTACATGATTTGGGAGACCATTAACCTGGTAATTTTCACAATTTAAGTAACTTAATTTTTAAATTTGGGGTTTAGTCTTCATGATTTAGTCTTCCTGAATTCTGAAGTCATAAAATAGCAAGTTCTTTAGGAATTGTACCAATTGGATCAGTATGTAGGTCGACTCGAGTAGGCAGACCTTCAAAGAGAGAGTAGCCTTGTTGGCTGACTTCAACATGTAGAGCCTTCTAGAGACACTTGCAACAGTGATTTTTTGTGAAATGTATAATATATAATTGGTGTTCATTTTTCATTTTTTTACATGTTTATTGTCATCTAGCATGAGCCAGATTTATGGGATTGCAGTAGTTTTAAGTGCCTTTTGGCTTTGCTATTTTTTATGACATCACCTTGATCTATATTCAGTATGTGTGATTTCAGTTGGTCGCAGTGTTAAATATTTTCATAATTATGCTACTTTTGGCAAATCTTTTGGAACTTTTTCACATCTCTATAATGATCATATTTTACTTATGAGACAAGTATAAGTTTCAAAGAAAAATAATAGGGCAGTTTTAATGCTAAGATTATGCAGAAATCTGCAAGCACAGAAGCTTTTTTAGGTGGGGGGACGTTTTAAGTAGTTTTCAGATTAATTGACCTTTATTTGAAAGAAATATTCATACAGCATTTATAACCTGATTCGTGACTAGCTTTTATGTGGATTTTACAGAACTTTTGTAATTCGACTGAATCAGGCTTACTACAGTATGCAGAATGCTTGGGACTTGGGGTTTTCTGGATAATGGGTCTTTCCATAATTTAGTTTACAAAAAACTCTACTGTTTTATTATTATAGAAAAAAAGGAACTCATTTTTAAAAAATGTAATTATTTGATTAAAATTGAGTCTATGGGAGATGGCCTTCCCATAATTCTGAGCTTTCTGGATTTACTGTAAATGCCTTAATCTGGCTATTTATGAATGGATTAACTTGTTTGGAGAGGTTGCCAATTCCAAGTTGGCCAAGAGTCCATAGCAGAAATGTGCCCAATGTAAGGCCAACTTTAGGCATTTATGGACAGCTAACTTTTATATGCTATAACTTGTGTTATTTCTCTGCTGCTGTGGGGTGCTTAAAGGAATTAAGTGTAAAAATAAAAACTGGGTAAATAGATAGACTGTGCAAAATAAAAAATGCTTTAAATGTTGTTAATTAGCCAAAAATGTAATGTATAAAGGCTGGAATGACCAGATGTCTAACATAATAGCCAGAACACTACTTCCTGCTTTGCGGCTAGTCAGTAACCAATCAGTGACACCAGGGAGGCCTTATGGGTCATAATCATTTATTTTTTAATCTGCCCTGCATGCTAAAGTCAATTGCAAATTCATGTGGCCTTAGGAGTGCACCCACAACCCTCTTCTTGTACCTGAAATGTAGCCGGAAGCTGTGGCTGAGCTTTATGTGGTTAGTGCACCCTCATACCCACCCCTTTAAATTAACGGTGGCCCTATTTCCTTGTTGTTTTTTTATTAATCCTTGGTTTGGGCAATTTCTCTCCCTTAAAAGCCACAAATGCTAGCGGCTGGGGAGGCTTTGGCCAACGCCTGTGAGACACCCATTATATTTCCTGCACTTATCACTAGGTAACATTTGCACAGACCCACACACATTAAACCTATTACACTGCTCATTTAGCTTTTCCTTTTTCATCTCCTTCTACTTCTATACCCACGCCTGCACTTATACTCACACACATACACACACAAGTGTGCACTTATATACAACTTTACTTTGCCTTTATTATAATCTCTTCACAATCACTCTTTTTTTAACAAAATGGGGGTTGGTCTGGGCAGTCTCCCCTTTAAAAGCGGCATTTGCAGGTGGCGGGGGAGGATCTAGTCCACAGATTGAAACCAAGGTTTTATATTTTGATCACAGGTAAACAGGTTAGGGACCGCCGTATGGGGTTTACCTTGACGTGGTATGGCGGCTTATCAATTTTATGATCATAACTTTGTAACAAAAAACCCTGTTTTTCCTTTTTTAGACAGGGGATTATTGTATTTAAATATGTTTTTATGTGGCCTTAGGAGTGCACCCACAACCCTCGTCTTGTACCTGAACAGTAATGTCCCATGTGCTCCCCCATCATGTCGCTGACTAAGGGGCCGATTTATTGTCAATTATCCAAACTTGATTCAAATTTTAATTCAAATTTAAATTTGAGATTTATTAAACCTATACCCTGGGAAAAATTTGAATTTGACTATTCGCCACCTTACACCTGCCGAGTTCATGTGTAAGTCAATGGGAGAGGTCCAGCGGCCCATTTGAAGATGTTCATAGCCTAACTAGATTCAAGTTTTTGACTCGAATTTCGAATATATTCAAGTTTATTAGAGAGTTAAAAAAAAAAACAAATGATTTTGAAATTTGACCTTTGATAAATGTGCCTCTAAGAGTTAGAGAGCTGCAAAGCAGGAAGTAGTCTTCTGGCTATTATGTTAGGCATCCGGTCACTCCAGACTTTATACATTACATTTTTGGCTAACTAACTATATTAGAAACATTTTTTATTTTGCACAGCCTGTCTATTTACCCAGTTTTTATTTCTATACTGAACTGTTCCTTTAAAAGAGGATCTCCATTTTATAGTGGCAAACAAACACAAATAAGCACATGTAGACCTTACAGACATTTTAGACAAAATGTTTGAAATTGTTTCCCGTTTATTTGAACTGCAAACACAGATGCAGTCACTTGTCAGGCGATTGTCACTTATCTCACAGCGATGGAGCTATTAATCTCCTGGGCAACGAAATGCCCATAATCATTGCACCTTCCAGTGGCCTCAGCTCAATTAGTCTAATGGTTCATATGTTATTTTATAGCTTTATTTTTTCCTTGGAGACAAAATCTCACAGTAGAACACAGGGACAGTCTCTTAATTGTTTCTGGGTTAAAACAAATTTCTTAGTTTATGGCATGTGTGAACAGTTATTGCCAGGAACACTTATCTCTTCATTTTTGACCATAGTTGATGTGATTTAAGAGTGATGGAACACCCAGTGTTTTGTTTAACGGCTGTAGGGAGCTTTCTGGGGCTGAAAATTCTCAGGACTGATATGTTTTCCCTTAAAGGAAAAGTAGGCAGCAGGGATGGTTTTGGCCACTTTTCTGCAGTCTGAAATGTGACTGTAAAAAAAAGTGACACAAAAAACAATATGGTGCCCATTGTAGACCTGTCAGAAGAGGACTTCTTCTACTGCCTGATGCTGTCCTTGTATCATTGGATTTTCAAGCCAGCTCAATAATTACCTGATGACCCTGATCAGTTATTAGTCCAGGAAGTGCCGATTTTGACTCAATACGCTGACAGTACTTTCAGATTCAATCTAAAGTGGCCAAGTTGGACGCAGTTGTGTGTGGCCAACTGTACAATTATATTTGAATATAATAAATGAGAAGTCTCATATGAGTCCCATGGCCTTCATAGACTTGTTGATTTGTCTGGTCACTGAATTGCTTTGTGATTTCCTAATATCGGAACATATTACCATATTTTCAGATGTATTGTAGTGTTTGTATAAAGCAGGATACAAATGCACATATCTGCCTGTGAAACAATGTACAAAACTAGCTCATCGCTGGCCAGTATGACTGACACTCTGGTAGGTGCCTTGGCTAATACAGACCCTGCTCTGATCACTTGGCATTTTCCTTTATGAATCTCAAGAGGTTGGATCAGTAAGAGTCTTTATAGACAAATAAATTTGAATGTTTTGAATATGTACACAAGGTTATTTAAAGAGCATGTAAATCATGAAAGTAAGATTTATAGTAATTTAGTTTTTTTTAATAATTTTAAAGAAATAGGCTCCATGTCTCTCATCTGCCTCAGGCACTCTCAGCGCTGCCTGTGATGCAGTAGTTCGCCATATGGTCTCTGGCTGCATTGTGTTTTTAGTGCAGCAGGAGCCAATCAGAAACCAGTATATATGATGCATAAACTTGATGTCGCTCTTGGGCACCAACTAATACTTCCAATTGGCTCCAACTGCACTGAGAAGACATTACGTCTGATGGACCCAAAGACAGATCATTAATGAGCATCATAGACAGATGATTAATGCATAGATCAACAGGCTAATTATACATTAACCTCCTTTTTTATATTTGATTAATGGCTATTAAATGCTGACAAAAGGTAGCCAATTGAAAGCCAGTTTCTCGCAATGTTGTCTGCCATGTAGGCAAATGTTGGCCATGGCAGTTACTTGTAGGGATGCACCAAATACAAAATTCGGGATTCATCCAAGATTCTACCTTTTTCAGCAGGATTGGGATTCGGCCGAATCCAAGTGCCTGGCCGTACTGAATCCGAATCACATGATTTTTTGTCACACACACAAGGAACAATATAATTTCTTAACCATTTGCTGTGCGAGCGGTTCTCTTTCATCCTTTCCGCCTTAATTTACATATGCAAGTTAGGGTTTGGATTCGGTTTGGTATTCGTCCTTATGTTTAACAAAAAATTTGGGATTCAGACAAATCCTAAAATAGTAGATTCGGAGGATCCCTAGTTACTTGTCCACTTTTCTAGCTTAATCAGGCAAAGGGTATCGCTACCTGCTAACAACAGAGGCTTTTGGAGTTTTTGAAATTAAGCTCCTCTTTCCCCTCAATAAGCATCCTCTCCGTATCAAGAACTTCTCTAGTAGATGTGTGGCAAAATTAAAGGGCATCTACAAACATAATAAAATAATTTTTTCTCATAATGAAAGAAAATGTAATTTTAAACAACTTTGCAGTATGTGAACCCTTTTCAGTGCTTACTTGTAAATGTAATTGCAACTAAAATCAGTATCTGCTTTTTATTGCTTACACTTCTAGATTTTACTCTTAAAACAGAAGCCAGCTAGTTATTAAATATAAAGGAGAACTGACCCACATGAACCAGCATACAATGAAACAGAAACAATTACTGCATTCAATCACAGTGATATGTACAGATATTTAAAATATTGAATGTATAATGGAATCTGCTGAGAATTACATTTTGTTCCATCATGGGATTGATCAGGGATCAAGAACTGATGCTGATATACCTAAGAAGACCTTTATCTCAAAACAAAATCATGCTTTTTTCTGTAATATGGTGCAGTTAATGTACAAGTGGGACTGGGCGAGAGTTCTTGCTAAAATGTTTTTCTCCTTCAGAACTAAGGACATTAAAGGTGTGTTAGTGATTAAGACCATGCAAGTCAAAAGCAGAGCCAAGAATCACATGTAATGATGTATTGAGATAATTATATTGTACTGATAGCCTATCGGCTGTGCTGTTTTACACTGGATATGTGCATGTATGTGTTTTGTCCCAAATTTGTATTGGTTTTTAAGATTAGACCGTGGAAGCCCTGATGTTTATTTTGTGTCTGGTACATTTGTCTTAATTGTGCCTAGTTCTGCTTATGCTTTACTTTGCACTTCAAGAATATTAAATGTATCTGGAGGTGTTTGAGCAGGAAAATGTCATTGTGTCGGGTAATGCTGTGAGTGTATGTTAAAATAATGACAAAAACAGAGCGCTTAAAGGAACTGTAACACCAAATAATAAAAGCGTTTTAAAGTAATTCAAATATCATGTACTTTTGCCCTGCATTGGTAAAAGTTATTTGATTTCTTTGGAAAGACTACTATAGTTTATGTAATAGGCTGCTGTGTAGCCATGGGGGCAGCCATTCAAGCTAAAAAAGAAGAAAAGGCACAGATAACTTAGCAGGTAAAAGATAATGCAGTACACTGGTATCCCACAGAGTGCATCTGTTATCTGCTATGTAACCTGTGCTCTGAATGGCTGCCCCATGGCTACACAGCATTTTGTTTATATAAACTACAGTAGTGTTTCTGAAGCAAACACATCAATTGTACTAATGCAGGGGAACACTACATGATATTTTACTTACTTTAAAACACTTTCATTTTTTGAACTTACTGTTCCTTTAATGTCCATATAGAGTGCATTGATTTATTAGGTAAGTCTTGGTTCAGCATAGCAGTAGGTAAGCGACGATGACAGTACTGACCACAGGTTAGCAGGGAGATAACAGAACAGTCCCAAAATAGGCAAATGAGTAAATAGGAGTATTCTCATACTAGAGATGGTGGTTCGAATCCCTATGGGAGCTCATTGTGACCCTGGACAAGTCACGTAATCTTCTTGGTTCCCAGCTACTCAGTGCGCCTATAATGGCTGCCTTGCTTGCTGTGAAGTACTTTGAGTCCTACGGGACTCTATATAAATGATTCCCTTTAAATTGCGGACTGGAAGCAAGGTTCTAAATGCAATTCCAGGAATCATGTTAAAACTCAGGTAGATTCAAAATGAAGTTGGGCATATAATAAAAGATCTGCTTCACAGTTCACTAAACCAGGGTATCTTTGTGTGCATAAGGCTAAATATGTCTGATCTGATTGTTTTGTCCCTTGCCCATTGATTTTAGACTAACCGAGCCGCAAGAGGAGGACCACATCAACACGCTGATTCAATCCTTGTCTGATGGAATTTTCAAGTAGTGCTCTAAAGTTATGTTCATACATATATGCAGAAAGAATGCACTGTGTGTGGGTGCAGCCCACATAATAACAAAGGCCCATGTATTAAATGAAAGCCACGCTTACATCTCTTGGTTTGGTCAAAAAGATATATTTAATACAAAACCAATGTTTTGGCTTTTACACCAGCCTTAAATTAATCTTTTTGTCCAAGATAAGATCTTTGAGTAAATATATATACATTTAAAAAAGCATTTGTGTGCAATAGTGGTGGTGCAAATTAAATCCAATCTAATCACAGGTTCTACAAAAGTTGGGAATGAACCCTCTAAATGCGCCTATTCACTATAAGCCCAACAGCCTTGTGTCCCTCCTTTTTATTTCTCACAAGCCTGTATTCCTAACAGTCCTCCCTCACCGTTAGGTTTTCATTTAACTCTCCTGCAGACAGTGACTCCTCATTGTTTATCTGTTTGGATACTCCTTTTGTTGTATTTGGTGTCCAGGAAACTTCTTGCTTCATGGAGCATCTTTAATTTGACAGAGGACAGAAGACGGGACATACTGGAGATCATTAGTGAGCAAATGCTGGGAGTGACCAGATAAAGGAAGATTGGGTTTCACTGATTTATTTTCATAGTGCCTGAGCTTTTCCATCATTCGTTAACCTCATGACTTGTAAGTGATAGTTTTGGTCATTTATTTAGCTTCGTAATGTTGTTTATTCCCAATCCAGAACACAAAACTTCATAGCAGTTTTCATAGTGTCGAGGCTGCAACTTTGACCAAGTTGTTCAAAGTGTTGAGTTTTCTGATGGCTGCATGATAATATCTGTGGCTGCTATACCAGAGGGCACCATATATAAATATAATAAGGGCTTTTTCAGTTCTGTTTGCAGGAACCCTGAGCTTAGAACTTATTATCTTGACTGGATCTCATATATATATATTTTTATATTACTTATTTCATATATGCAGTGGAGTTTGTATTATTATTTTATTTTATTATTAACATGTATTTATATAGCACCAACATATTGCGTAGCACTGTAAAGTAAATGTGATATACAACTAAATCACATGAATTACATACATAGAACATATGGAGTTACATACATCACAATCAATACCGGTACAAAAGGTGAGGAAGGCCCTATGCAAAAGAGCATACACTATAAAGGGAAGGGAGTAATACATGAGGGGTGGGCAAGATCGAATTAAGTGGGTGAGAAATGTGGTACTGTATGTGGTGTTGCATTCGGTAGTTAAGCAGAGTGAGGGTAGGCTTCTCGAAAGAAGCTGGTGGCACACGGTAAGATTCTGGGGAGATTAGTCACCCAGCGACAAATCTCCTCTTCTTCAGGCGACTTCAGAAATGCCTTCCCGCTGGCTAGAATGTGAATCACCGGCAGGATGGCACTTTGTTTTTCTGAAGTTACAACTTCGGGCGACATTGTAAAACAAAGCGCTATGTATGCCATCCCGCCGGCAATTCAAATTCTTGCTGGCAGGAAGGCATTTGCGGAGATTAGTCGCCCAAAGAAGAGGAGATTTGTTGCTGGGTGACTAATCTCCCCTGAACCTTACGAGGTTCTTATCTCAAACAATCTTTATATAAGTCTTTATAGAGAGTTTTTAAGCCCCAATTAAAGGACAATGTAAGATCTAAATGTCATTATTTGCTCCTATCCCTACAATCTATACAAATTGTGCCAAAAGTGCATTTTGGTCTTGTGACAAAAAAGACATGAAAGCCTGTGGAAAAATGATTGCGGACTTGGTGGACTTAATAGAGTAGGGTGAATAGGTGGTGGTCCATACAAGTGGAGTAAAGTAGGTACATTACAGTATTTAGCTATTTCTGTGTTCTCCCTGTGCTTGCATTGGTTTTTCTCCTTGTACTCTGGTTTTCTCCCACACACCAAAAACATACAGGCAGTTTAATTGGTTCCTGTAATGAGTGTGAATGTGATAGGGGTCAGTTACCTAGAAAACCATTACCCAGAAAGCTCCAAATTACAGGAAGATCATCTCCCATAGACAACATTTTAATCAAATAATTCACATTTTAAAAACATATTTTCTTTGTCTCTGCAATAATAAAAATACTTTATACTTGATCCCAACTAAGATATAATTAAGCCTTATTGGAGGCAAAACAATCCTTTTGGGTTTATTAAAGTTTGTTGGTAGACTTAAAGTATGGAGATTGCAGAAAACCCAAGGTCACAAGCATTCTGCATAACATGTCCCATACCTGTACATCTTAATAAATTAATTCAGTTAAAGAAATCTGTGTGGCACATAGACTGGAATATAAATCAATTGGTGTATATTTTGCTTTATCTTTATATATATTTGCGATATACATTCATTCCAAATCTTCCATGGTTTTTAAGTTATTTGTATATGTATTGCTATTAAAAGCAGGCTTTGTCCATTTCTATTCTCTGCTCTGATGGCTCAGACTTTTGATACAATGTAATACAAGTCAGCTAATTAACAGATCTGTCTTTTCTGGGGAAATATGACTTGCAAAAAACAGGTGTTAAGCAAATTCTGCTTTCAGTAGCAATTGTTATTACAAATAACAAACTAAGACAAACAAAAAACTATGGAAATTTGTAATAAATGAATAATGGAATAATGAATTATGTTTTCTTTTACTACGCAAATTTTTATTTTGGGTTGACTTGCTCTTTAATTTATTGTGTGTGTAGAATTGAATGGCAAGGTATATGTTGACAATGGCAATGTATTCATTTGTTTAATTGTGTTGGTGTGGCTACAAAAGCCTTTACCTAGACCTGTTTAGGGCAATGACAGTGAAGGTGTGATTTTGAAGCATTTTGCTGTCTGTGATTTAAATATCTCTGCAGGTGGGTGACAAAATGCCTGGAACCACTAATTTAATTGGCAGTCGCTTGAACAATTTGTTGTGTACTTATGGCATTTGAATAAGTACCTAGGTAGGATAGGTGTTCATTGCTGCCAAAAAAAAGAATTGTTTTAATGCAGTTTGGAGAATTGCAGCCTCGTTGTTATTAATCAGCAAACCAAATAGTAAGTGGGAGTTTATTTGTGTCTGCCTGTGTGTCTCTTTTACTCATACTTGTTGTATGTGAAGAATTTGTAATTTTATATAATTATAACAACTTCTGTTTTTAGTACTTTGCCCTCTTGGGTAGTCCTACCCATAGGAGTTTGCACTGTGGGTTAATATGATTTCATACAGTAACTTAGGAATGGCCTTTATATAGTTTGAAATTATTTCTGTGCACTATTCCTGCTAATATATTACACCCATATTATATTTTGTACAGCGAAGAAAAGACCAGCAACACTGGGATTTCAATATGTATCCAAGATGCAACTGACGTGATGTTTCTCACCTTTCCCAAGGCTTTGAAACGTCACGTCGGTGTACATGCATCTGTAATACACAAGGAAAATTGAGATCCCAGTGTTGCTGGTCTTTTTTTACACTATGGGGGTTATTTATCAATGGTCGAAATTTTTAAGTTTTTTTTATACCTCTAATGAACTCATGACTTGAATGGATTCTAATTTAAGAAAAAACTAGAATGGAAAAATGTGATTCAGCGACTTCAGAATTAACAACCCAAAAACGTAATAATAAAAAAGTTTTTAGTGGAAAAAACTCGAATCGATCAAAGTGATCACGTTTTCGGGCAAACCCCTCTGAAAATAACTCGAAAGTTATGAAGGCTATTAACATCTTTGAATGGTTCAAGGGGACCTCTGCCATTGACTCCTACATGACTTCAACAGGTTTTAGATGGTGTATTTTTGGATTTGAGCTATTTCTAGGGTTGGGGTACAATAAATATAGAAAAATCAGAGTTAAAAAAAAAAAAAAACAATGCTAGAAATTCGTTTTTTTTAACCCGAAAATGTGATTTTTGACCAAAAAAAATCTTGAATTTTCATGGTAAGGACAACTCTATCCTTAATACATCTGCCCCTAAATTATTGTATTAGCCTGCACCTAGGACATGAGAGAAGTTGGTGTGCTGTCTTCTAAACCTTACATATTTTATACAGCATTATGGCCAAAGGTTATATTTATAAATCATGCCCAAAATTCCTTAAATTCCTTAAAATCTTTTTCTATAGCTCTTAATGAAAATGCTGGTTACTAATCTTCTGTTTGCATACAAGTAACTTATAAGAGGAGAAGTTTATTTGGAATTAATGAAAACATAAATCTGAGTAATTTTCCTATCAGAGCGTAGTGTCATGCAGGAGACGATGAGGACTTCCCACCTCCAAACTTTATAGTCTGTTAAAATATATTGCCATTGAGTAGAGGCAGTTTTATTGTGTTTTAACCTGCACTATTAATATGAATCCCAACAGTAAATCATGAAATGGACAACCCCCTTTTGATTTTTTTTTTATATTCTTTAGTTTTAGTCTCTCATGATCATAAATACATTTGGGCTGATTTTACTAACTTTATTATTTAGCACTAAAAATTGTGAATTATATTAACTACAATAAACCACCAAAAATTTGCAATATATTAAAACACTAAGGGGCCCATTTACTTAGCTCGAGTGAAGGAATAGAAGGAAAAAAAACTTAGAATTTCGAATGATTTTTTTGGCCACTTCGACCATCGAATTGGCTACTTCGACCTTTGACTTCGAATCGAATGATTCGAACTAAAAAACGTTCGACTATTCGACCATTCGATAGTCGAAGTACTGTCTCTTTTAAAAAAACTTCGACCCCCTACTTCACCACCTAAAACCTACCGAGGTGCAATGTTAGGAAGGTCCCCATAGGCTTTCTAACAATTTTTTGGTCGAAGAAAAATCGTTCGATCAATGGATTAAAATCCTTTCGTTCGATCAAACTATTTGTGTTAAACCCTTCAACTTCAATATTCGAAGTCGAAGGATTTACATTCGGGAGTCGAATATCGAGGGTTAATTAACCCCTAGGTATATCTGCCCCTAATAGAAAACAAAATCAATGGGAGTTGAATTGTAAAGCCTTTCTTTTAGATTGGTTATGGTTTTATTTTATATGTGTTTGCACGAAACATTCGAGGATTTCGAGGTTTTCATATTCCACATTTTTATTCGTTTGTGCTATTTATATTAGATTGTTTTAATCAATTACTTGACAATCGTGGTCTTGGAGAAAATTAGTTTTTTCATTGATTCTAAAACCACTAAAATCCCCCTATTTTTTTCTCTTTATTTTTCTGAATTCTGTTGTTTTATTAATGGTTTTCTGTTTGTTTCACAGGAGGACATTGAAAGTTGTGGTTCCAGTTCAACAAATCGCAGCACTACCGAGAGTGCCAAATCCCCAGTTAAGCCTCGCAAGGTCCAGCAGGTAGCTCCTACTGACCCCGATTTGCCACCAGGTCTGTTTTTTTTTTTTTTATGGCTAATGACTGCTGGGATTTATTCATGAACATAATTGCCAGCTCTTTTTGCATGTGTATAATATTTTCTATGAAACTGTGTTAGGAGCAATAAAACCATTAGAACAATAAACCCATTAGAAATAAAAACATAGACACTTTTTCCAAGGCATTTTAACACCTGTTTGTTAGACAGTAGATTATTATTATTAGCATGTATTTTTAGTGAGCCAACATATTGCGCAGCGCTGTAAAATAAATGTGTTTATGCAAAGAAATTACATACATACAACATACACAGATAATGACCAGTACCAGTACAAAAAGTGAGGAAGGCCCTGTGCAAAAGAGCTTACAATCTAAAAGAGGAAGGGAATGAGACACAAGGTGTGGGATTGGGCAAGACTAGAAACAGTCTATGATGGTACTGGTGTTTTTGGAGAGGTCTGTTGAATATACCATGATGCTCAGTTTAGATTTTTGTAACTTTCATCAGCATACTGATTTGTCTGGATTTATTTCAGACTTTTGTATTAATCAGTAATATGTCCTGGCTACTTAAAAGCCATGGCATATCCTGAAGGTATTGTATTACTGCCCTGGACAAGAGCAGGGAAGTACAAAGAATAATGGTCTAAGTGTTATGTAGTCTCTGAATAAAGAGTTATAAGCTAGCTGTGGTTTATACTGATCACCTACACAATCATGCCCCTTTCATCACCTGTACCAGGTACAGCTACTTGTGCCATATGGCCCATTTGCATGCATTCATTTAATATAAATTGGTGTTGATCTATAATCTTCCTGTAACTTATTTACTGAATCATATAAACATTTTATTATGGTTTTAATGTCTTTAGATCATTGTACTATACATTTGAAATTTAAAGGGGAAATCGAAAATATTATATAAGCTTCAGCATACTGAGGTTTTCTAAATATAATCAATTAAAACTGATGTACTGTTTCTGAAATAATCAAGTTTATCTTCACTATCCCTCTATCAGCATCTGTTTCTCTTCATTCTCTCTTCATGCAGCAGTTGGGCGTCAGATAATCATTGACAGTTAGATCCAATATATCTTATAGGGGGCCTTCTTTTCCTAGAAGATGTATTAGAGCTCACTCTATTAAAATAACCAGACATCATGTCTCTCTACATGCAGAATTTGTGCAAAAGGCAGAATCAGTTATTTTAATGAGCTCTACTTCATCTGCTAGGAAAGGAAGCCCCCCTTTAAGATATATTGGATCTAACTGTTAATAAACATCTGACACCCAACTGCTGCATGAAGACAGAATGAAGAGAAACAGATGCCGAGAGAGGGATAGTGAAGATAAAACTTTAGTATTTCAGAAACCATGCAGAAAATTTAATTGATTGTATTTAGAAAGTTTCTTATTTCAGTATGCTGAAGCTTATATTAAATTTTTATTTTCGCGATAGTTCCCCTTTAAGTACATAGAAGTCAGCCATTTGCCCACATAAGTTCTAGGCTATAGGACAGTAGGACTCAAGGTGGCAGACATTTTACAGTCACTATTTGACGCTGGTCATGGGCAGGGTTATTTGCCATAATGGCAAACAAATAACATCCATTTCCATAATGGATTAGTTAAAGGAAAACTATATCCCCAAAATGAATACTTAAGCAACAGATAGTTTATATCAAATTGAATGACATATTAAAGAATCTTACCAAACTGGAATATATATTTACATAAATATTGCCCTTTTACATCTCTTGCCTTGAACCACCATTTCGTGACTCTATCTGTGCTGCCTCAGAGATCACCTGACCAAAAATACTACAACACTAACTGTAACAGGAAGAAGTGAGGAAGCAAAAGGCAAAACTCTGTCTGTTAATTGGCTCATGTGACCATACATGTGGTTTGTATGTGTGCACAGTGAATCTTACGATCCCAGGGGGCGGCCCTTATTTTTTAAAATGGCAATTTTCTATTTATGATTACCCAATGGCACATACTACTAGAAAAGTATATTATTATGATAATGGTTCATTTACATGAAGCAGGGTTTTACACATGAGTATCTTTTAATAGAGACCTACATTGTTTGGGGGTATAGTTTTCCTTTAACAGGCCTTCCACTGTGACGTTAGGTCCTTTGATATCTGTGTCACAATCTGTGCTAAGTTAGACAAATCCTTCCCTGATATTTCCATTTGTTTCTCACCGTTTAACTGTCTGTTTCCTTTGCAAGCATCTCATTTTTCATTTGGTCCTGTTCATTGCTTTTGGAAACTCTCGGCAGGTTGACACAAAGGGCAAAAGTGCAGACTCCGTTACTGAAAGGGTCACAGAAGGTTGGATAACTGTAAGTGGGATGTCTTCCTACTGACAGCTCTCACACCAGGCCTCCTACATTCCATCATGCCTCCTTACACAGAGGAAATATTCCTCCTCCCTTCTCTTCCAGATGATGTCTATTGTGCTCCAGCTCTGCCCTAACAGCTTGACCATGATGGAATCGTAGAGATATGTGTGCAAAATAGGTCCTCAGGGAAGTTCTGTTATCCACAGCTGATGTATTGATGACCGTTTTTGTACAATATTGCAGTGAACTGTAGTGCTTTATATAGTTATACCATACACTGTAAAATAAAAACAGCATTCTACCAGTTTGACGCAACTTGGATAATGGGAATGTAACGGGACGTTTATGATATGATTTGCTCTTTTTAAAGTTTGCTGAAGCCCATTAAAGTGACACTGTAACTTTTTAATTATGTACTGTAAGTTTAATTTAATATTTATCATACAGAATATACATATACAGGTAATTTCCAGAAACCCGTTATCCAGAAAGCTCCATTTACAGAAAGGCTGTCTCCCATAGACTTCATTTTATCTAAATAGTCCAGATTTAAAAAAAAAAAAAGATTTCCGTTCTTTCAGTAACAATAAAGCAGTAGTTTGTACTTGATCTAAACTAACTTAATTAGTCCTTATTGGAAGCAAAACCAGCTAGGTGTCTTCTACCTTTGGGGTTATGGCACATAGCTGATAAAACTGTGTGTTTTTATCTGAGCCCAATCGCGGCCGCATCTGTTCGTTGATGCGGTCCCGCAATCCGACCGCCCGCCCGCTCCCATTCGTTAGGATCCGATCGTTGGGCCCTAGGGCCCACGATCGGTTCAGCCCGATATTGCCCATCTCAAGGGGATCTCTCCGTGTATGGCCACCTTAAAGGAGAAGGAAAGCTACGGAGGCATTTTATTGCCATTAGATTAGCTGCAATAGTGCAGGCTAGAATGCTATATTTATTCTGTAGAATGTTTTACCATACCTGAGTAAAAAGCTCTAGAAATGCTCTGTTTGTTTAGAATAGGAGCTGCAGTATTAATGTGGTGTGACATCACTTCCTGCCTGAGTCTCTCCCTGCTCTGGGCTCAGATTACAATAGAGAAGGGAGTGGAGCAAACTGAGCATGCTCTTGCCCAGGGCAATGAGGTTTAAGCTGAAAACAGGAAGTCTGATACAGAAGCCCATGAGTACACAATAGAAGGAAAGAAATGCAGTGTTTCTTTTGACAGGGGACTCAGAGCAGCACTACTTTGGGGGTTTACTGGTATATTTAGATGGACCTTTCTGATAAGGCTTACTTAGTTTCAACCTTTCCTTCTCCTTTAAGTCTACTAGAAAATCATGCAAACATTAAATAAACCCAATAGGCTGGTTTGGCTTCCAATAAGGATTCATTATATTTTAGTTGGGATCAAGTACAAGGCACTGTCTTATTATTAAGATTATTAGATAATTTTTTACAATTTCTATTATTTTGATTAAATGGAGTCTGTGGAAAACAGCCAATCTGTAATTCGGAGCTTTCTGGATACCTATCCCCATGTGCAAAATGGATTTATATCCTAAACGAAATGGTTATATGTTAATTTGATTATTGATATTAAATATGAAGAGGTTACAAAAAAAACAGAAACTGGTGGCAACATGTTTGGTACCACCCTGCAAATTCAACTGGTATTCTCAAGGCCAGTCCTCCTTATAGGAAAATAAAAACGCACTATTTTGGGGGAAAAAGTAGCACAGCTCTATCATGTCCCTTGCTTTTTCCAGGTAATTTTCCCTTGGCTGTTGTATGCTTTTCTTAAAAAAGCATCAGTTTGGGGGAAAAAAATAGAACAAATAGATTATATAGAATATAAATAAATAGATTACATTTTTAACTCACAGAGGGGTCCAGAGCCATGGATTTCAGCTGTTTAGGAGAGTACCACCCGTTATCCAGAAAGCTCCAAATTATGGAAAGGTAGTCTCCCACAACCACCATTTTATTCAAATTATCCATATTTTTTAAAAATGATTTCCTTTATCTCTGTAATAATAAAACAGTACATTGTACTTGATCACAACTAAAATATAATCCTTATTGGAAGCAAAACCAACCTATTGGGGTTATTTAATGTTTATTTGATTTTCTAGTAGACTTAAGGTATGAAGATCCAAATAACTGAAAGATCCATTATCCGGAAAACACCAAGTCCCAAGCATTCTGGATAACAGGTCACTTACCTGTATTTATCATCATAGATTACCCAGACTTAAAAATTGTTTTTAAATACTCCCTTGAAAGCAAGTCATTGGTAACCTGGCTATTAGGTCTGCTATTTCCTATCTCAATGTAAAGCACAGCGGAGTTATCACTTGCAGCTTATTAACCTGGGGAACCCCCTTACAGGATAAACAAATGTAACCCTAGGGCAAAAAACTGATTTTTCAGTTCTTCAGCATATTTGAAAATATACAGTTAGATTCAAAAGTGTGTGCACTCCTCATATTACATGTTTTCTTCATTATTCTAACAAAGCACTTAACAAAATCAACCATTCTATTTGTGCATTTAATATATGTTTATAGAATTTAACAGATTGGGACAAAAAATATAATATAATGTGGTACTCTGTCAGTGAGTAGAAGAGAATTCTGACATAACAATTAAAGGGATGGAAACCAAGAGAGCTGCAAAGCAGGAAGTAGTGTTCTGGCTAATATGTTAGACATAGGTTCGATATCCATTCACTCCATTTACATTACATTTTTTATTAGAAACATTTTTTATTTTGCATAGCCTATTTATCCAGTTTTTATTTTTTACAGTGAACTGTTCCTTTAAAGGTGGACAACCCCTTCAATAATAATTAATTCGCACAAAAAGAAAAACAATTGCGGCTATTTTTTTATCCAGTTTTTTTACCTCAATTAATTGACATTTATCATTGTAAAAAATGTGAAACTAAAAAATAAAATTATGCCACCTTCATTTTAGTTTTTATGTGTTGTATGCTGAAAAAAATCCCAAGATTTGTGTATGGTTAGCTGATTTGAGATTTTCCATAAATAAACACAGCAATCACGTTCTCTTTTCATTTTTCTAAAATTGTGCCTCTCGGTGTCACAGATATTTTGTTCCGCACTGATAAAAACGAACTGTAATATATTCAATTTATATGATGACCGAACTTTTTCATTATATTACTTTTGTGAATTAGATTGTAAGCTCCATTGAGATAGGCAATGATGTAATAATTAATAATCATTCAAAATATAAATATAAGATAAAAACAATACATATAATGATGTAAAGGAATACTTAGATTAGAAATAGTGTTTTTTTTTTTTAACATCCTTAATCTCTCTGCATCATATCCTTGTCAACTTCATGTCCCTCAGTAGAAGTGACGTGCAGTGTAGCAGACATTTACAAGCCGAACAGGGAAACAGAAAGCCAGCTGCAGGGACCAGTCTTGCTAATAAATTTTCTTCCTGCCTCTTTCCCACCCCATGCAATAGTCATCCATCGGGGCTAAAAATGAAACTACATTGGAAAGAGTTGGAAAATAAAACACACAGCACTTCCTAAATCACAGTTAATGTTTTGGACAGGGATTGTTATAATGTTATTAAGTCAAACTTGCACTGTTTGCAAGCAGTGATATGCAGGCTGGACACTTTTTTACAGACACTGGGTTTTCCCAAAAGATCTGTTTTTTGCGTACTTGCAGGGCTGTAAAAGCAACCCTATCCCATGTAGAATTGCTTTACCAAAATGCCTATTACTGCCTATCTAACATTTATTTTCACATCTGGGTATATGGGAAAATAAATGATTTGTCCAGGTAATCTTGTTGTCTTGTTTAGAATAATGCTGCAGTGTATCAAACCATTTGTAGGCACAAGGATCTGCTTCTTTCACCAGATCACCAAATGAGCAGATTTTTGCACAATTTAACCAATTGAGCAGTTGTCAGGATCGAGGACAGTGTTGATTTGTTGATGTGGTCCTTGAGCCCACCAACTGCATTCCCAGCATTCAAATTCGATCGCTGGGCCCTAGGGCTAACGATCAGATCGGCCCAATATCGCCCACCTCAAGGTGAACTTATCCGGAGGAGTCCCGCTCATTTGTCAATTGCCAAAGGAGTGGATCTTTGTGTGTATGGCCACCTGACTTATCAAATTGAGCCACTCATTAGACCCTCAGGCTTATAACTGAAGCGCAGCTCATGTGTATCAATTGAAAGACGGCTCATTTTGAGCTGATAGCCGTGAAACGCAATTAAGGGCTATTCCACACGGGGAGATAGCGACGCGTTTGCGGTCGCGGCGACAAAGCACCGTGACAGTCGCCGCGACGGCGCAGGCGACAGTTTTGTATGGGCGCCTATGTAAAAACGCCTGTGCTAACCACACGAGGCGATGCGCTTTTCAACAGTCGCCTGAAAAAGCCTGGCGAGGCATTTTCAGGCGACTGTTGAAAAGCGCATCGCCTCGTGTGGTTAGCACAGGCGTTTTTACATAGGCGCCCCTACAAAACTGTCGCCTGCGCCGGTCGCGGCGACTGTCGCGGCGCTTTGTCGCCGCGACCGCAAACGCGTCGCTATCTCCCCGTGTGGACTAGCCCTAAAGAACTAAGCTCAGGCTAATGTCAAATGGGGCTGATTCTTGGCCTGCAGATAAATGTGTGAATATGCATTTTTCACCAAAATGCACCGTTGTGTCTGCACCAAACCTACATAGTGTATTTTAGTGCATATAGTTGCCAGCATAGGTCAGTGGATCAGCTGATTATCGTTTATCCAAAGGCCAAGAATCAGTCCCATTGCCATAAGTCTTAAGATTTAGCAGAAGATCCCATTTCATAGGTCCATTTTTCCACCAAAAGAATTATTTTAATATAAAGAAAAAGGCAGAAGCTAAATAAAGAGAATGAAGCAATAATAAAATGTTTAATGTTTTTTTCCCCCCCAGGCTATGTACAAAGCTTGATTAGACGCGTTGTCAATAATGTCAACATAGTGGTCAACAATCTTATCTTAAAGTATGTGGAAGATGATATAGTTCTTTCGGTCAATATTACTTGTGCTGAGTGCTACACCGTGGATGAGTTCTGGGACAGAGCTTTCATGGACATTTCTGGTAAGTGCATAGTAATGACTATTTAGTAGTACCTTAATGGGCAAGTAAACTCCAAAATAAAAATTTGGCTAATAAAAGAAAAATGTCATTTTTTTTTTTTTAATTTTAAGCAACTTTCCAATATACATTTATTAAAGGAGAAGGAAATGCATTTTTACTTGGGGGTGCCAAAAGTTAGGCATCCCCAAGTAATTGTATCTACTTAATTGACAGCCTGGGCTGGTGCATCTATCAGGATAAAACGACACCGGCCCGGTGTTATTCCAGCGATCACCACAGAGCGATTGTCTTCCTGCTTCTTCTTTCTTCAAGTTTCCTGGGGCAGACATATGCGCAGTACAAAGTTTGTTATAGTTCGTCTTTTCGCTCTACTGCACATGCAGAGCCGTGAGAAGATAGAAGAAGCGGGAAGACGATCGATTCTGGAATAACTTTCGGCTGGTGCAGTTTTCTGCCAGTAAGCAACAGATCATGATATTAAGTGGCATATTAAAGAATCTTAGCAAATTGTTCTATATATTTAAGTAAATCTTGCCGTTTTACATCTCTTGCCTTGAGCCACCATTTCGTGATGGTCTATGTGCTGCCTCAGAGATCACCTGACCAGAAATACTGCAGCTCTAACTGTAAAAGGAAGAAGTGTTGAAGCAAAAGACAGAACTCTGTCTGTTAATTGGCTCATGTGAACTAACAAGTAAAGTTTGTTTGTGTGCACAGTGAATCGTATGATCCCAGGGGGCGGCCCTTCTTTTTTAAAATGTCAATTTTCTGTTTATGATTACCCAATGGCACATACTACTAGAAAAGTATATTATTATGCAAATGGTTTATTTACATGAACAAGGGTTTTACATTTGAGCTGTTTTATGCAATATCTTTTTATAGATACGAACATTGTTTGGGGGGTGGGGTATAGTTTTCTTTTAACTCCTATTTGTTACTTTTTAAGCAATGTTGAAAAAGACTTCGTTCCCCGACAAAGACAGTTCTGTTAATCAGCTGCCTCGTCTTACATTGTATCAACAGCCTAAACCATCAGGGCAGAGAATTAGGGTTGTCACCTTTTCTGGAAAAAAATACCGGCCATCCTATATATTTATGTTTTTTCCCTATTAATAACATTGGGATCAACTGGCATTTTTACCGGCCAGGACGGTAAAATAACGGGCAGGTGGCAACCCTACAGAGCATAGAAAGGGACAGACACAGCTTTCAATAGCAATACATTTACAAACAACTTAAAAACCATAGATAATTTGTAATGAATGTATATTGCAAAGTTGCTTAAAATGATGTTTCCTTTTATCATGCCAAAAATTATTTTTGTGGTTGACATTCACTTTGTGTTGCTGGGTATATTGTCATTTTGTATCAACACACACCTTGATTCAACATGAACCTAATAATTAGGACTTTTGTTATCATTTTGAGTTTTTTTTGTAATTGACTGTGCAACAGAAGAATGCATTTATTTTTCATTTGATCACATCTCTTTGGGTTTTTAGAACACTTGTGGGATAAGGAGAAGTATTTAATTTTTATATACACCAGGGACAAGAACAGCAGTGAGTGGAAAGTTTGAGGTCATTATACACATCTCATTATCTTTGCTGATTCTCGGGGGAGGAAGGGCACGTTTGTAAGGCTGCTGGTAATCTTGACCCATGGCATACATAACTATATATATATAAAGTTATTTTACTCTGTTAGTTTGCATAGCAGGATCAAAGACATTTTTTGTGTAAAGTATTTGGATTTGGCTCTGTTAGCTTTTTTCCCTCCTCTTTTGAACACAACAAGCCAACCAGGTTTTCCTTTTGTGCAATTTTGATCTTTCAATTTTTCCTAGCAGGATCCCACCCATGTGCAAGTAATGGACAATTAATCTGTTTAAAATAGATCATCTTAAGCAAAGAGTTTATTCTGTTTTATCTCCCAGTGCCTCTACAAAATACTTGTATATTGCTGCTCACAAATCCTTTTCCACAGCATTCATCTAAAGCAGTGTTTATTTCTTATTAAAAAATGTATTCTTTAATGATAAACAATCATTTCTTATTTTTAGAGAATCATTTGGCCAGAATTTGCTGTTATTGTTCACCCAGTTTAGTTTTACATTGATGTATTTCAGCAACCGAACTAGTGCTAAGAAAAGTCATTAATTTCTCGGATTGTACGGTTTGCCTTGACAAGAGGAATGCCAGCGGAAAGATTGAATTTTACCAGGACCCGCTGCTGTACAAATGTTCTTTCCGAACCCGTCTGCACTTTACATATGACAGCCTTAACTCTAAAATGCCGTCTGTGATAAAGGTAACTTCAAACCTGTCTCTTTTGATATAGTGCATGACTGTCAAACATTTCAGTAACATAAAGTAATTATTTTACTCCCCCAACACCATTCAAGAAAAGGAAGTATAAATTATTTAAAGAAATGGTTGTTTAAAAAATATGTAGTGTATTTCCATACCTATGAACTATAGCTGAATTTTTTAATTATATATCACAAGTAGCAAACCTGCTACAGAGGAAAGCTTGAATAATTGAAAAATAAAGGCGCCGTTGCAATTTTTGTAAGGTATTGATACACAGTGGATCATTTATAAATTTTGTGCAGTTCATATTTATTTGCCTGTGGTTGTATTGACGATTTTTTTTTCATGAATGCTTAAATATTGCACTACTGTGCCCGGGCTTTCCATTTTTTTGTGCAAATGGCTTGAAAACTAGCTGGATATTTGCTTGTGTACGGCCACTGTTCGAGGTTGTTGTCTGGGAAAATAGCATTGACAGTAAAGTAAATTTTCAATTACTTAAACTGTTTTGAGAATATTTTCTTCACAACCAAAGTTTGCCAAGCAAGTTTAATTTGGACCCCTGGTTTGCCAAATCAGGTTTGTGGGTTGGCCTCTAGGAGATGCTTTCCTTTGTCCTCTGACAGTTTTCCTGCTATTATATATGATAGAGCCCTGATCAGATATCAGACATTTCCTCCCAAATACATGGACCAGTGAGATGCCAAATTGGTTTTGAGTGATCAAGTTGATAGCCAGGCTTGTCTATAATTAATTTTAGTCCTTGGATTGGCTCCTTACCTAAACCTTGCTACACATTGATCCAGTTGAGTGTTACATTTGAGTTTGACTATACATGGGATGTAATTCAATTTCTTTGGCCATAATCACAGTCTGTTTACATATTACCAATGTGACCATGTGATCATGCATATGTTTACAGAGTGTTGAGATGTGTTTTTTTTCTAATTTGCATCTGTGGATATCTTACCACTCAGATTCATACCATGGTGGATAGCTTGAAGCTCTCCCTTACTGATCAGCAGCTCCCTATGTTTATACGTATAATGCAGCTGGGGATTGCCCTGTACTATGGGGAAATTGGAAACACAAAAGATGGAGAACCTGACAGTCCACTCAACCTAACTAAGGATTCAATTGTTAACATGTCTGGTAAGTGTACTTTAACGTGTGCTTTTAAAGAATCAATGTATGTTATTTTGATACATTCTTGGTAACACACATTATTTCCGGTGGAATTTTTTTCTTGAAGACTTGTGGACTAAACTTGAAACCTGGTTAGAAAACCACTTAAAGGGATACTGTCATGGGAATTTTTTTTTCTCTTGAAAATGCATTAGTTAATAGTGCTGCTCCAGCAGACTTCTGAACTGAAATTCATTTCTCAAAAGAGCAAACAAGATTTTTATATATTTCCATTTTGAAATCTGACATGGGGCTAGACACATTGCCAATTTCCAAGCTGCCCCCAGTCATGTGACTTGTGCTCTCATAAACTTCAGTCACTCTTTACTGCTGTACTGCAAGTTGGAGTGATATCACCCCCCTCCCTTCCCCCCCCCCCACCAGAAGTAACCAGATAGCAGCTCCCTAACACAAGACAACAGCTACCTGGTAGAACAGCACTTAATAGTAAAATCCAAGTCCCACTGTGACACATTCAGTTACATTCAGTAGGAGAAACAACAGCCTGCCAGAAAGCAGTACCATCCTAAAGTTAAAACAAACAATTTGATATGCGCTTCCGTTTGAAAGATAAATAAATACACCAACTTTTAGTATCCCCCAATTGTCCCAAAGTTCCCCTATAGTCCACCGGGGTCCGGAGCCAAAGGTGGTAACCCAGAAACCGCTTCCACAGCTGGCGATCACTTCTAAGCTTTAAAACAAAAAAGAGACAAAGACCGCACCAATGTGAAAAGCTTTCAAAGCCGGTATCAGGGCCCTGCTTTGGTTACTACTTACAGGATTTCCCGGACACGGCTTGCACACAAGAACAGATCTGCAGAGCGGTAAGTTTCAGCTTGTCTTCCTAAGCGATGCCGCTGGTGTACTCACAATTCCACGATCTTGTGCGCTCGCTATCTCTGCGATCCTGCTCCTGAGCGTTCTAGTTGCTTCGTATCCCACAGTCTTGGCGTCCTCTCATACACTTCCCAGGTCAGTCAAGGTCAGGTACTCACGAGTTGGTAAGAGGATAGGGAGTGCCTTGTGCTGGGGAATTATGTAAGCAACGGAGGGATACTCAAATAGTTGAATGTTATTGAATGACATTGACATTGTGAGTACACCAGCGGCATCGCTTAGGAAGACAAGCTGAAACTTACCGCACTGCAGATCTGTTCTTGTGTGCAAGCCGTGTCCGGGAAATCCTGTAAGTAGTAACCAAAGCAGGGCCCTGATACCGGCTTTGAAAGCTTTTCACATTGGTGCGGTCTTTGTCTCTTTTTTGTTTTAAAGCTTAGAAGTGATCGCCAGCTGTGGAAGCGGTTTCTGGGTTACCACCTTTGGCTCCGGACCCCGGTGGACTATAGGGGAACTTTGGGACAATTGGGGGACACTAAAAGTTGGTGTATTTATTTATCTTTCAAACGGAAGCGCATATCAAATTGTTTGTTTTAATTTTATTTTGGGGTGGAATCCCTTTGTATTTTGCGCATCCGGAGCTTACTATATTTTTGCGTAAGATTTATACCATCCTAAAGTGCTGGCTTTTTCTGAAAGCACATGACCAGGCAAAATGACCTGAGATGCACCTACACACCAATATTACAACTTGGAAAAAAATACATTTGCTGGTTCAGGAATTACATTTTATATTGTAGAGTGAATTATTTGCAGTGTAAACAGTGTAATTTAGAAATAAAAACTAGATCATAAAAATCATGTCAGAATCCCATTAATGTGTAAAAGCATCTCATCAATGGGAGCCAAAAAAAATTGGCTTGTTAGTTAGCCTTGCAGAAGCAAATTTACCTTTTGTGTTTTAATGATGCCTTAACAGCTAACTTAAATTCATTTTGCACTGTTCATAGGATTTACTATATTCATGTTTGCATTTGTATTATCTACGATTAAATAGTTTTTTCAAAATGTTTTATGAATTTCAAAAGCTTTACTAATTTCCCCATTTTCAGTTGACCTCAGCAGCAACAAGGAAAAAAAAACAAATCATCTATAAAACTTCACTTTTATTATTTTACATTTTTATTGCTTTTATTTCAGTAAGGTTTTTCATTATTATTCATCCTTTGTGCCTCCCAACTGCTTCCTGGTTCCTAGTGTAAATTCGTTTTTTTAATATACATCTGGAATACATTGTCTAGGCAAAGGAAGTCCAAACAAATGTATTTTTTCTTACTGTCAATCAAAAACACACACACACACACTTGTCTTTGAATACTACAACTCTACATCTTTTGCAAAATGAGATGCAATGCAGTTTAATGAAAAATAGAATCTATGCCACTGGCAGTCAGGTACTTGACAGCCAATGCCAAAGGTCTATATTGTAAGTAATTGCTTAGAACCACTTACAAATTATTAGACCAAGGCAAACATTTCAAAGCAAGCAATTTGGTAAGGAAGTCTGTATATTGAATCTTAGTGAATTATTAGATAGTGAAGCATCAGGTTCACAGATCCAAATATACGATGGTTATAAGGTCCGTATAATATTCATTGCTGATGGATGTGACCTGTGACCTATATGATACACACACAAGAGGACCAGGTTGTCAGATTAGATTTTATCTATCAGGCACCTGATCACAACAAATACAAATGTTCCCATCTAGTAGGTTTTGTCCCTGTTGAAATGTGAGTGGGAACAACTGAATGTGATGCCATGGGTGTTGAGAGAGTTTCTTGTAGACTAAAATCTTAAACTGTGTCCAAATATGTTGACGTGTAAAAGGACTTGATTACTTTTACACAGGTGGCTGACTACAAACAGAGCAGACACTCATCCTGACACCCATGCAAGTGTGTTTTTCTTCTCTTACTAGTCTATGCATACTCCTATTACTCAATGCTCAAGTAACACTCTCCGTTTGCAAAACTGTTCACCTTGTCTAGCTTCATCCATCAGCTACCTATTTGTCTGTCAGAGAAGTCTTTATTACGCAGCCCACCAGACTACAAATGTACACAAGCAATTCAAATAAATTGTTTGGGAACCTACACGACAACTTTTGTTCACTGTCCTCTCATTTTCTGTATATTTTTTAGGACTTCAACCAATCCCAAACATTTTAATCAAGGATTAAAGGAAAAGGAAATTAATTTTTACTTGGGAGTGTCAAAAGTTAGGCACCCCCAAGTGATCAAATTTACTTACCTGACACACAGGGCTATTACACCTATCTGCACTGGTCTGGGGGTTATTCCAACAAGCACCATGGAGTAATCTTCTTCCTGCTTCTTGTTTCTTAAAATTTCCAGTGGCAGATGCATACGCAGTAGAATGAAATATCTGGCTTTTTCGTTAAAGTTCAGCTTTCCACTCTACTGTGCATGCGCAGCCATGAGAAAGAAGAAGCAGGAAGATGATTACTCCATGGTGCTCGCTCGAATAACTGGGCCAGTGCAGTTTTCTCCTGATAGGTGCACCGGCCCAGGGTGTCAGGTAAGTCAATGAGATCACTTGGGGGCGCCTAACATTTTGCACCCCCAAGTGTGTAAGAAAATTCCATCTCCTATAAATGTAACACACAGCATAATTTTGAGGGGGCATTTACCAGTGAAAGTGCAGAGCACAAAGTGCAATTTTGGTTGCCATGGTTTTTTACCCACAGTACAATGGTTTCACCTATATTTCCAGCAGAAGTGCAGTCATAAGGTGCTAATGTACCTGACACAATTGCTGCCAATGCTTCAAGACTTAAGCAACTGTGTGTGCTGTTTGATGTGAATTGGGCACAATTGCGCAGAAATTATCTGGTGTGGGGATTTCCTCATTTTCCAGCGTTCACCATCAAAATTACATTTCTACAAATCCTTTAGGTACAAGTAAACGGCGTCTGTTGACACAGGCCACTGTGGGAACCCTCAAAGATGATGGTAGCTCCAGGGAACCCCTGATTTAATAGCTGCACTGTGTGCAATTCACAAGGATAGGTGTGATGGCCCAGCAGCACCAAGAGCAACTATGCAGAAATGCAAGGAGTTGCTTTGTACACAAAGCCATTATGTGCAGCTACAGTTTGGAAAATTAGCCCTGTAGATGGTCATAGGTATGTGCTGTTTGCAAAGTCCAAAGTAGGGCAGCTATTCAGTTTTACAGAAAGGTCCAAACTGTATTCAGATGATGATCTTAAAAAGCACTAGGGTAGACTGTAGAAATGGAAGTCCTGTAAGGGGAGGTCATTCAAAGGCCCCCTAATTCAACTTCTAAATCTGCAAGTGAGGTGTACGGAGGTTTGGCTCAGTGGTGGGTAGCTGGTTAGTGGTGTGGAATATTGTTGAGATGGCTGCTCTGGAAAAAAAACAGGCAGTGAACAGCATTTTTAAACCATTCAGATCAAATACTGTAGTAAAAGGAGCAAAGGGAACAAGTCAGACGATATCCTGTCCGTGACAGCAATCGTACCAAAGTTATGTCTGACAAATTCTAGTGACAAGCTCCCTTTGATATCGTCAGATCGGCAATACATGCAGATATTATCGTTAGCCGACATAAATCTTTGGTCGAGTGTTAGCGTTTTTTTCCTCGAATGAACTTGAATGGTATTTAATTTAAGAAAAAACTCAAATGGCAAAAAACCCTATTCTGCAAGTTCGAGTCCCGCAAACCGAAAACTCGAATGGCAAAAACCCGATTCTCAAAGTTCGAGTCACGCAACCCAAAAACTCGAATTGATTGAGCTTTTGGCAGGAATAAAAACTTGAATCAAGCTAATAGAGTTCTCAATTCGAGTTTTCGGCTCAAACCCTCCGCAAGCTGTTAACCTCTTCAAATGGTTTCAGGGACTTCTGCCATTGACTTTTATAGAACCTCAACAGGTTTTAGGTGGTATATTTTCATATTCAAGGTATTTCCAGGGTCGAGGTATAATAAATCTCGAATATTTGAGTTTTTTTAATGCGATCAATTCAATTTTTTTTTAAACCCGAAAATAGGAGTTTTGACCTAAAAATACAACTCTCAAACTTGAATTTTCGTGGAAAATCAACTCAAACCTTAATAAATCTGCCCTAAATGATTTAGACATGGCTGTTGAGGAAACAGAACATTTAGATTTAGAAACAGCTTGTTCTGTACATGGTCTCTAACTGCACCAAACTACAGTTGATCAGCTGTTCTTATTGCAGTCTATGACAAATGCCTGTGCTATGGGAAGTAACACATCAGTTAAATTATGTTTTAGTGAAGTAGCATTCTGTACATTTATGAAGCTATGCTTTCATAATATTTGGGAAAATAAAGCTCAACTCCTACATGAGATATATTTTTCCGGCAATTTTCACATCTATCCTCACTTTGCATTTTTGCTTAAAAATGTAATTCATCCACATAATGTATTCTCTTTAACATCTGGGTCCCAGTAATGCTGTCCCAATTCTTTTGGATAACACTCCATCTGCATCTCCATTTTCCCATTAATTGATTTAGAAAAAAAAAAAGAAATCTTCAAAGTGCTGTGTTGCAGACAGTCACAGTAGATTATAGTGCAGAAAAAAGGAAAACATTAAAAGCTTATTTTTATTGGTTGTCAATTGATTGTTTCCAAATCTTTTCCAGAAATGTTTCTTTGTAAACCCACAATCAGAGACAACCTCTCAACAGAAGGGTTCTGAGGTCATAGGCATTAGATGACTTTGATGTAAGGGGGTGGGGGGTAAGACTTATTTTCTGACATCACTACTGCAGAATTGAAACATTTTGTGGATTGTGCCCTGTTTGAAGCAGTAGTTAAACATTAGTTGGTTAATTTATTAGATTTGTTTATGAAGATTCTCATTTATCCAGGTCATGATATACAGTATCTAGTAAAATTAAGTCAAAGGCAACTTGACACTAAGAGGCACATTTATCAAGGGTCGAATTACGAAATTCGACCAATCGAAATGTATTAATAAAATCAAATTTTCTCAGCTCGGACAAATTGAATCTAGCTGAGAACTCGAATCGAATTTGATTTGAATTAGAAAAACTCGATTTGAATTAAATAAACTTGATTTTTTTTTTTTTTTTTTACAAAAAAACTTGTCAGGAAGGCTGCAAACATCACCAAATTGATCCTTGGACCTCTCACATTGACTTATACAGTAATTCAGCAGGTTTTAGTTGGCAAATAGTCAAATTCGAGCTCCTAAAAGAACATGATAAATCTCAAATTCGAATCAAAACTCAAACTCAGTTTAGATAGTTCACAATTTGAACTTGAGAGTTTTGACCAAAAAAAATTAAAATTTTCACTTCAACCCTTAATTAATCTGCCCCTTATAGTTTCATCATTCATCCGAGTGGCTTCTTCAGTTCAACTGAAGCGGTAGGGAATTCCCCCGGCATTTAGATTATTGCTATTGGGTATATTAAAGGAATGCTGTTGCTTGAATAAAAAAGTGCTGTAATGGTTCATATATATGCATGCAGAAACCCATTTTTTTGTAATTGTTTCTATTATGTCTCTGCTATTTAGCAATACAGGGGGTCTAGTAGGGCTGTAATCAGGGGCCAAGTAAATGAAGAGAGCTCAGATGGTTAAAAGGGGTGAAACTTTACATAAAATAGGCAGGGGGTGTGGTATAGGGGATGGATTTTGGCATTTTGGGGGCAAGGCTAGGGTGTTTGTAGATTTGAGCAAAATCGTATACTAGATAAACTGGAAGCAATATTATTTTTTTATATATGCAGGTCATCCTTTGATCATGTCTGATCACAGTTGATCTGACCTATTTGAAAATTTAAAGGGATACTGTCATGGGAAAAAATTTTTTTTCAAAATGAATCAGGTAATAGTGCTGCTCCAGCAGAATTCTGCACTGAAATCCATTTCTCAAAAGAGCAAACAGATTTTTTTATATTCAATTTTGAAATGCTTTCTGGCAGGCTGCTGTTTTTCCTTCTCAATGTAACTGAATGTGTCTCAGTGGGACATGGGTTTTTACTATTGAGTGCTGTTCTCAGATCTACCAGGCAGCTATTATCTTGTGTTAGGGAGCTATCTGTTTACCTTCCTATTGTTCTTTTGTTTGGCTGCTGGGGGGGGGGGGAAGAGAGGGGGTGATATCACTACAACTTGCAGTACAGCAGTAAAGAGTGACTGAAGTTTATCAGAGCACAAGTCACAGGACTGGGGGCAGCTGGGAAATTGACAATATGACAATATGTCTAGCCCCATGTCAAATTTCAAAATTGAATATAAAAAAAAAAATCTGTTTGCTCTTTTGAGAAATGGATTTCAGTGCAGGATTCTGCTGGAGCAGCAATATTAACTGATTCATTTTGAAAAAAATTTTTTTCCCATGACAGTACCCCTTTAAGGTGGGCATATCGGGGAGAGATGCGCTTGTTTGGCGACCTCGATAGCCCACGATCGATGGCCCACAATCTATTTTCTAAATTTCCTATTATGCTCTATACAAAAGTTTTTCTCTATGAAGCATTTAATAACTTGGATTTTGGTGTCCTTTGGGATTTAATGCTAATGACAATAAAGAAATTGTACAATGTAGAATTCATATGTACTCAATTTTTTGAATTGATCTATCACGTCATGCTCCATGAATGATGGTTCCTAGCAAAAAGGTCTAAATTTCTCCTAGCAAGGACCTTTTCTATAGTGCTTAAACTTTATTTACAAGTGGCTTAGTCAAGCTTGTGTGGAGGTAAATATGGGAATCCAAAACCATGAGATCTGTGCCATTCTTAAAGGAATAGTTCAGTGTGAAAATAAAAACTGTGTAAATAGATAGGCTGTGCAAAATAAAAAATGTTTCTAATATAGTTAGTTAGCCAAAAATGTAATATATAAAGGCTGGAGTGAACAGATGTCTAATAAAACAGCCAGAATCCAACTTCCTGCTTTTCAGCTCTATAACTCTGAGTTAGTCAGCGACTTGAAGGGGGGCCACATGGTACATTTCTGTTCAGTGAGTTTGTAATTGACCCTCAGCATTCAGCTCAGATTCAAAAGCAACAGAAATGACCCATGTGGCCCCCCCTCAAGTCTCTGATTGGTTACTGTCTGGTAGCCAGGGCAACCAGTCAGTGTAAACAAAGAGAGTTGAAAAGCAGGAAGTAGTGATCTGACTGACTTGTTATACATGAAATCACTCCAGCCTTTATACATTACATTTTTGGCTAACTAACTATATTAGAAACATTTTTTATATTGCACAGCCAATCTATTTACCCAGTTTTTATTTTTACACTGAACAATTCCTTTAATGACATGCATTACACATTTCATTGCTAATAATTAACATTCTATTTGCACATAAAATATTCGAGTTCAGAGTAGTCTATCTGGATCTTTTCAGCTGTTCTCGTACTGTCCTGTGGCTGTCTAGGGATGCTGGGAATTGTATATCAGTAGCAGCTGGGGAGCTACAAGTCAGCAATACTTCATGTAGTTGGGTTGTTTCTTTGAGGAGTTTGAGTGCTGTTCCAAGTGAAACATGGAGTTGAACTTGATGCCCTCCGGTCAGGTCACGCAGTTTTAGAATTAAATGAATCCCAGTTAGAGCCCTTGCAGAGTTCCTCCATCTCTCAATGTGATACGTGTCTATGCATTTTCTTTCTCATTGCGACAAATGTTTTTTTTCCATGTGATTTTTAAATGTTTCCTGTTATAACAATGAACAACGCTATGTCCCTGTGGGAAACTTCTGTTTCTGTCCACATTGGCCTTCAGTGTTATATATCAGTGTTTTCAGCATGCAGCTTTTGAGTGAAGCAAGTACAAATGTGTTCTAGCGACCTGTGAACAGATGCACAGTGTTCAAGAACATTCATTTCTATACTTGTGAACATGATTACTAGTTCCTCATCATGAACTTTTCATCACTGTAAAACTAGAAAGAGGAATCATAAGATTATTTTAACCACATATTTAATTACAGAGAATTCAGAACAGGCTTTTTGAGTACCAAACATTTCTAAACCGACAAATGTCAAGATGATTAAATAGAGGTCACTCACTCTGTACCTGTTCTTGAAAGAACAGCAGGAAAGGTCACTGAATTAATTTACTGGCATCAGAAAAAAGGCGTTCTACCCTGGGAAAAACTTTTGGTGACTTTTGGTAACATATTTTATTTTGCAAGAGCTCTATTTTTTTGTGACATTCTGATGTTTGTTTTTAGGAGGTGAAGAGGAACTAGGTGTAGGAATTCAGTACCCATCCCAAGAAGTATATCCCATGCAAGACGACGATGAGCAGCAAGGTTGGGTATCATGGGCATGGTCTTTTGTGCCAGCTATTGTAAGCTATGGAAATGAGGAAGAAGGAGAATTTGGAAACACGGGATTGGAAGATAACGCTATGCTTCAAGGTCCTAGATCCCAAATATCTAAAGACCCAATTATCTCCATGGGGTTCTATTGCACCAAGGCTACTATTACTCTCAAGGTAAATGTTATGATTTTACCTATAATGTGTTTTTTTTTTACTTTCTAATCCTGTAGTTTTTATTTTTAAGTAGGTCACTAGATACCAAAGATTTTCTTTTTAATAAATGCATGAATAATGTTCATAAGCTAAATTGGCTGAAGGATGGAATAAGTTCCTTTGCATGACAATAGCTGGGATTCCCTTTCTCCTCCGTCCTCTTAGTTTTAGCTGTATATAAATGGTATCTTCAGATGGTCAATTTGTTAGGCATAACTTTTAGCAATAGATTTAGATTGAACTCTCCTTAGTACCTATAGCTTACCCTTAATTGAGTATATTCTTTAACCAGTTCTGATATCCCCCCCATTTATCAAGCTGTTTTTAATTAATTCTACTCCATACTACTAATGTCTGTCACCACCCCAAGCCAGCTCTACAGTCTTGGAGGTGAAGGACTTTTCAGTCAATCTGAGAAAGTACTTTTTGCCAACAATGAGACAGAGGCCATGAGATAGTATGCTTTAGTTCAATGCCTGGTAGGAACTAGCAACGTCATTCACAAAGGGGACCTTTATTATAGTAGAAAGGTGGGTGAGGACACTACTCTGAAATTCAAAGCAGTATCAGAGATTATACATAATTGTTTAAAGATTTTTAGTGAAGCGGTATTCAATTTTTTTGAAATTAAATCAAATGTGAAAAACTGGCTGTGCAAAAATGTGGGTACCCTTATAATTTTGCTAATTAAAAGGCATGTAACTGCTAAATACTGATTACTGGCAACACCCAATTGGTTGAATTAACTTGTTAAGCCTTGAACTTCATAGACAAGTGTCCAATCATGAGAAAAGGTATTTAAGGGAGCCAATTGCAAGTTGTGCTTCTGTTTGACTCTCCTCCGAAGAGTGACAGCATGGGATCCTCAAAGCAACTCTCAAAAGATCTGAAAACAAAAATTGTTCAGTTTCATGGTTTAGGGGAAGGCTACAAAAAAAACTATCTCAGAGGTTTAAACTGTCGGTTTCAACTGTAAGGAATGTAATCAGGAAATTGAAGGCCACAGGCACAGTTTCTGTAAAACCCAGGTCTGGCATGCCAAGAAAAATACAGGAGCGGCATATGCGGAGGATTGTGAGATGGTTACAGACAACACAAAGATCAACTCCAAAGACCTGCAAGAACATCTTGCTGTAGATGGTATATCTGTACATCGTTCTACAATTCAGCGCTTTGCACAAAGAGCATCTGTATCGCAGGGTGATGAGAAATAAGCGCTTCCTGCACTCACACCACAAACAGAGTCGCTTGTTGTATGCAAAAGCTCATTTAGACAAGCCACAGTCATTGTGGAACAAAGTGCTTTGGACTGATGAGACTAAAATTTTGTTATTTGGTCGTAACAAAAAGCGCTTTGCATGGCGGAAGAAGAACACCGCATTCCAAGAAAAACACCTACTACCTACTGTCAAATTTGGAGGAGGTTCCATCAGGCTGTGAGGCTGTGTGGCTAGTTCAGTGACTGGGGTCCTTGTTAAAGTCGATTGTCAGATGAATTTAGTCCAATATCAACAAATTCTTCAGGATAATGTTCAAGCATCAGTCACAAAGTTGAAGTTACGCAGGAGTTGGATATTCCTACAAGACAATGTCCCTAAACACACTTGGAAATCTACAAAGGCATTTATGCAGAGGGAGAAGTACAATATTTCCGGAATGGCCGTCACAGTTCCCCGACTTGAATATCTTGGAAAATCTATGGAATGATATGAAGTAGGCTGTCCATGCTCGGCAGAAATCAAATGTAACTGAACTGGAGAGATTTTGTATGGACGAATGTTAAAAAATACCGCCATCCAGGCACTCATCAAAGGCTATAGGAGGCGTCTAGAGGCTTTTACATTTGCAAAAGGAGGCTCAACTAAGTATTGATATAATATCTCTGTTGGGGTGCCCAAATTTATGTACCTGTAATTTTGTTATGATGCATATTGCATATTTTCTGTTAATTCAATAAACTTTATGTCACTCCTGAAATACTACTGTTTCCATAAGGCATATTATATATTAAAAGGAAGTTGCTACTTTGAAAGCTCAGCCAACTCAAAAGAATTAAGAGGGGTTCCCAAACGTTTTCTTATGACAGATGTAGATTATAACCTCAATTTAGAGAATAATTTGTGTTTTTAAAGCACTGGCTAAAATATTGATCTTATAGGTGGGCCATATTTTATTCACTGTGTAAACCCACGTAAACTGTTTCTTATCACATCTTTTACCATCGGTGTGGCAGATGATGTCATAACAGATTTAGGTTAATCGGTGCATAGGTACTGGATGATAATAATCATTATGTGGACGTTCCACTTTTATCTGTTTGGTTTTTTCATTATGTAATGACTACTACTCTACACCACCACTTTAAAAAGTCTTCACCTATTCATAAACCATGTGTTCTATCTAAAACTGGCAATTGAGTTAGTGTATATCTGTAATATTCTAGAACCATAGCAGTTAGCATGCAGTTCTGACCCACAGCACTTTTTTTCTATAACACCACCTCTCCTTGAATGACCTGACAACTAACAAATATCCAGCAGCAAAGAGAAGTTCCATCTGTAGTGAAAAATTCTGTATGAGATTCACATGTTCTGCCGAGACAGAAAACATTAGCATTCATTGTTCCAGTTTCATGCAAAGAATGTATGGAATTAATTTGTGGTTCATATTTTTGGTATTAAAAAAAAAAGGTCATGTTTCTGCATTAGCATATGGTTGATACCATTCCAGTTAAAAGGGAATGAAACGTTCCATATTAAAAATAACATTTGTGTGATACTTTTCAAATGTATTTTTGTAATGCTGAAATTCCTCTAATCAATTAATTGTTTTTCCCTTACTGTAATTGCCAACAGCTGAGAAGAAGGAAGAATTAAAATGATTCTAAGTACATTTGTTTGCTTCTCATTTGCTTCCTCTTCTTTATTACATCATCTGCCAATATCCCATCTTGCCAAATGTTTTTTTTTTTAAATATATCGATTTTATTTTTTAATGGAGTTGTTCACCTTTAAATTAATGTTTAGTGTGATGTAGAAAGTGATATTCGGAGGCAATTTGCAATTGACTTTTATTTTTTATTATTTGAGGTTTTTTAGTTATTCAGCAGCTCTCCAGTTTGCAATTTCAGCAATCTGGTTTCTAGGGTCTGAATTACCCTAGCAACCGTGCATTGATTTGAACAAGAGACTGGAATATGAATAGGAGAGGCCTGAATAGAAAGACGAGAAATTAAAAGTAGCAATAACAATACATTTGTAGCCTTACAGAGCATTTGTTTTTTAGATGGGATCCGTAACTCATATTTTAAAGCTGAGAAGAGCCAAAAAAGAAGGCAAACAATACTATAAAACTATTAAAAAAAAATAATGAAGACCAATTGAAAAGCTGCTTAGAATTTGTTATTCTATAACATACTAAAAGTTAACTTAAAGGTGAAACACCCCTTTAGGGGTCGTTTATGTATTACATTTGCTTTTGAATAGCTCTTTTCAAATTTAACCTCTATCTATCTATCTATCTATCTATCTATCTATCTATCTATCTATCTATCTATCATCTATCTATCTAGATATCTAGATATAATAGTAATAATAAAACAGTACCTTGTACTAGATCCCAGCAAAGGTTTAAAGGAGAAGGAAAGCTACGGAGGCATTTTATTACCAATAGATTAGCTGCAATAGTGCAAGCTAGAATGCTATATTTATTCTGTAGAATACCTGAGTAAAAAGCTCTTAAAACTCTCTGTTTGTTTAGAATAGGAGCTGCAGTATTAATGTGGTGTGACATCACTTCCTGCCTGAGTCTCTCCCTGCTCTGGGCTCAGATTACAGTAGAGAAGGGAGGGGCGGGTGAAGAGGAGCAAACTGAGCATGCTCTTGCCCAGGGCAATGAGGTTTAAGCTGAAGGCAAGAAGTCTGACACAGAAGCCCATGTGTACACAATAGAAGGAAAGAAATGCAGTGTTTCTTTTGACAGGGGACTCAGAGCAGCACTACTGTGGGGGTTTACTGGTATATTTAGATGGACCTTTCTGATAAGGCTTACTTAGTTTTAACCTTTCTTTCTCCTTTAATTAACACTTATGAATGAACAATGACAATGAAATCATTTAGTATGTTATAGAATGACCAGTTCCAATCTTTTCCATTGCTGTTTATGTTTTATTTTCTATAGTTTTTGAATTATTTGCCTTTTTCTTCTGCTTTCAAATGGGGGTCACTGACCCCATCTAAAAAACAAATACTCTGTGAGGTTACAAATGTATTGTTATTGCTGTTTTTTTACTTATCTTTCTATTCAGGCCTCTCCCATTGATATTCCAGTCTCTTATTCAAATCAATGCATGGTTTCTAACAAACTGGAGAGCTGCTGAATAAAAAGCTAAATAACTCAAAAAACACAAATAATAAAAAATGAAAAGCAATTGCAAATTGTCACAGAATATCACTCTCTACATTATGCTAAAAGGTAATTTAAAGGTGAACAACCCCTTTAAAAAGCCAAGTGTGAGCATGCTGTATAATGTATGTAAGTAGGGGACAAGGTTATTCTGATTGTGTAAAGCATGAATAGGCAGGCAGGCTCATACGATAACTATATCAGAGGCCTTTTCAATGGGATACACCAGAAGTGGCATATTTGTCCATTATTTGTAAATGTGTCTGAATTAGTTGCTCTCTGACTTGTAGGTTACTGGTGATGGCCGAAATTTTTCTCCAGATTTCACTGCGAAAAATCTCCCATAGACTCTAGTGTATTATGCACTGAAAAAGTCACTACACAAAAAAAACACCCATTAACTTCAATACATTTAGGCAATTTTTGGCATTTTGCAAATTTTTGGGTGAAACAAAATGTGACATATTTGCCCAATAATTACACATGGCAATGGTCCATATTGGGCCAAACTGCATAGACATGTCAGACTGGCCCACCGGGATACCTGTGGGACCTCATGCTGCTAAACATTTGGACTATTTCATGACCATTCCCTATTTGAGAACAAAAAGGCTAAATAGATGGAATAATAGATTAAAGTATGTAAAGAAGAGACTAGGAGAATAGAGGTTGAGTGAGGAGAGGAAGAATATTAGTACTGAGAGTGGGCCCCTGGTCTAAGGTTTTTTGGTGGGCCCTGGTGTCCCAGTCTGACACTGTTGGAGATCATCAACGGGGGAACGTTAAGAGCATATTAACATATCTGATAATGTAAAATCCTGGCTTCTCTCTTTTTCACATGCTCTACCTTTGTACCACTTGAAACCATTAGAATCCCCCTTGTCCTTGTATTGGGTTTCTTTTATTAACCACATCAGTGTTTGTATTAAAGTCATTTTTTTTCCTTTGTTGTGAATATCATGAAGAAAATCTCTTAATATATTTGGACCTAAAAGTACCCATGGGATTTAACATATCCTGAGTCAGCCATTATGTAACCTTTGACTCTTAACACCCACAATACTCTGCGAGTGTGGTCCCAAGGTATCCTTCTATCTTTCAACCAATATATAAATACTTTTGTTGATAGAAGAAGTGAAAGAAAATTGAACCAGTGCGATGATAGACTCTACTGCTGCTTCAACATTTGATTACATATGACAAATTTAACGCCAGTATCCAAGGCAACAAGTGTGGATTATGTTTTGCAGCTGTTTAACTGCACCTGTTTCCTGCCCGATAATGTGCTGTTGCCAATACTGAAATTCCGTTTTCTTTTACTGATGTAGTATTTCATTGACAGATTGACACGTTTTAATGCTGAAGGTGCTTATATTGTTTTGTAGTTGACTGAAATGCAAACTGAGAGCAGCTATTACAGCCCACAGAAAGTCAAATCCAGAGAGGTGATACGATGGGAGCAAGAGGGCACCACTATTGAGGTAAATTCCACTTCATGCCTATGTTTGGTGGCTAAGGATATTGGATAAGCTTCAAAAATAACTCTTCATATAAGACTGGTTAGCTTCATGTCTGCAGTCCAAAGTATAATGGATGTGTTAGGTCATGCAGTGTAGTGATTGGCAGTCTGTGAATGTCTGGAATAAAATTACTTTTGCTGTCCCATGCTGAAGCAAGGACTATGTCAGCACACATTAAGAAGCTTTAGCTATTGCAGTTGACAAAGCCTTCTGACCTAGGATGTGGCTAGAAATGATTTTCTGCAAGGGCTTTGCGTTCTGTCAAGTGCAACCACATGCATAGATCCAGTCTTTTTTAAATGAAACCTGAATTCCTAGGGAACTTGATTTGTTCAGCAGAGGTGGTATATGTTTGTTCTAATATATACTAAGGCAGGGATGTCCAGACTTGGATCCATTTTCAGCTGTCTCATCATAATCTGTCACCACTTAAAGTTCTGTTACAGGTAACTTTTATGGAGTTATTAATCAGAGGTCAAGTTAGGTTTGCCACAAAAAATTCGAGTTTTCGAGGCAGGGCCAGACGCCCCAGGCAACACGGCCGACTGAGTCGCCCCCTCTGCATGCGGCTACATGCAAACGAGAGTGTGCTGCCATGCTTAAATGATCATACGAGGATAGGCATGCATCAGCATGTTTTTACCTTTAGCCTGACACTCGCTTGTACCATTCCAGCAAAGAAACACTGCCAGACTAGGGGGAGGCAACAGGGAACATGCATGTTTGGTTCCCCAAGCTTTTGTGTCCTATGAACGTGCCTCTTCTGCCTACCCCTAGTTCTGGCCCTGTTTGAGGTCCCTTTGTGGTCAAATAAAAAAAATATAAAAAAAAAACAGTTACCGTTTTTCAAGATTTTTGATTTATTATACCATGACCCTGAAAATAGCTCAAATCCAAAAATGCACCATCTTAAACCTGTCGAGGTCATGTAGAAGTCAATGGCAGAAGCCCTTTGAACCATTTGAAGATGTTAATAACCTTCATGATGTTCCAGGTTTTTTCTGTGGGTTTCGCTCGAAAACTCAAGTGATTTGAGGTTTTTTTTCCGCGGAAAACTCAATCAATTCGAGTTTTTGTTTTGTTAACCCGGAACTCATTGATTCAAGCTTTTTTCTTAAATTAGAAACCATTGAGTTGTAAGTTACTTCTATCGGTAGTTGCACTTGAATAGAGTGTGCTCAGATTTCTCCTAAATGGATAAAAACCTTAATTCTACATGTGCTGCATGCATTTAGTATCTCACAAAACAACACCACCTTTTGCAGGGCCATTTCTATCAATTACCTCCAATCTGATATAACTTTTATGTAACATGCTATTAAATTGCCATGTAGGTACTTATGAAAGGAGAGCCATTCTTTGATTGCCAAGTTGGCTTTGTGGGTAGCCGAGCCATTTGTCTAAAAGGAATAATGGGAATCAAAGACTTTGAAGATATTTCCAACAGATCCGATGAGGTAAGTTCTGTCTTAAAATAAATTAACGTGGAAAGGTGTAGTGTTTTTGGTTAAAAAAAAAATGTGACGGAGTTTCACTTCTATCATCCAAATAAAGCCAAACATCAGTATGACAAAACTGTATATAAAGATATAATAAAATGTTGTCTGCACTCGTATCCTAGTTTATTGTGCTGCATTTTCAGATTTCAGATGTTTAGATTTATTTTATTATACCTATGTAGCTCATTATCATTATTAAAGGGAATCCTTGCCTAAGAATGTAATCAAAAATGCTAATTTAGTTAACATTGCATTTGTTTATTCTGCATGCTAACGACAAATCTGTTTTTGTTAATAGATTGTCAGCCATAGAAATGCTGTATAAGTGAAATAACTTAAAGAAATGTTATCTCAATGTTGTAGGAAGCCACTTTTTTCACTTGTGGGGAGAATCTGAGCAACAAAGGAAATACTTACCTTACCAACTCACTGTTTGACTACAGAAGCCCAGAAAATAATGGGATACGAGCAGAATTTATTTTGGATTCAACTCACCACAAGGTTAGTATTGTCTTCTAGTTTTTCTCATTAGGCCTGCTACAGTTGTTTAGATCTGACAGTTCTTCACACTAGTAGCAAAACCTGGCCAATTTAAGTGAGAATTAGACAAATGGGGTATACCCTGCTTTAGTTTATTTTGCTGCAGTGCTAAAAAATGCCCAAAATCACAATCCATTGTCTGTATGTACTGAGTGTCACAAGCTTTCATACAATCCTCAATGTACACAACATAGGATAATTTTTATGTTTTCTTTTTGTGGGGGGGTTGGAAGATAAAAACATGGTGAGCAAATGGCAAAAATGTACGGTACTTCTGTGCTATCCCTCAAACCTCTATATTTAATAAAATACACTAAGTTTGCCCATGAGCAGTAACCCATAGCAATCATGCAAAGATGTTTGGTTTAAACAGATGCCCAGTAAAAGTTACATGGTGATTGGTTGTTATGGGTTACTGCACCTGAGCAAACTTGCCTTTTATTACATAATCCGGTAAAACGTATGTCACACAGGGGTGAAAATCAGCCTGCTGAAAAATGCAGGCCAAGAATCCCTACACAGCAATTAGCCTCTACATGACAATTATCCTCTTACCTTGCCTGCTCCTGTAACCAGTTTGTCGGCCTGGGACACGTGGTGGATTTTGGCGCCAACAGTTTTCTTGTATATTTTACTGAAATATTGCATTATTATGTTGGAAAAAAACTGTTTAATGTCTGCCCAGTAATTATAATCCCCTCTAGTTTGCTTTTTAAAAGTTACTTGTTTGTAGCTTGTTTTTTCACTGATACCCACCATCTTGCCAAATTGCTATGAACAGGAACCTAAGGCTAGTGCCACATGGATGCGGGTCTAGGCCTGAGGAGAAACCGAGAAATCTGCCAGCACTTTAGCAGAGGCAATGTTTCCAGGTGAAAGCAGAGCAGCTGATTGGTTGAGCCCAATGTTATTGATAGGGAAAAAAAATAAATATATAGGAAGGCCGGCATTTTTTTTCCAGAAAAGTTGACAACCCCATTCTCAGCCTGTGGAGAATCCATATGGCACTGTCGTATGGTCCCAGACACAATTTAATAATAAGGCTAATGGCACACAGGGTTGATGTTCAGCTTTTCTCCTTCTGCATTTTTTATACAGACAGATTTAATTGTGTGTGATTCAAAATTCCTGTGATAACTCCATTTGGTGCCCATTATCATTTGTGAAGACTTGTGCCCTATTGTGAAGACTTCTTGTGTATGCCATGGGCCACAAAATTGCACCTGGGATTATTAAAACCTGTACGCTTTTTTGAATAATGCATGCATACTTGCAGCTAAAAATAGACCCTCTTCCACCCCCAAAAATAACAATAAAAAAATCAACAAATATATTTTATGGTCATGTCAAGAGGGTCAAGGAAAGAAAGACAGCCAATTAAAGATACTCATTAACTAGCTGCTGTTGTCGTTTTTTTGTGGTCACAGTGTCAGCAGACATATGGATGTCCTTTGTGTAGGTTGCAATAGAAGTTTCATTACCTATCTTGAAGGGTGAGGTCTTTAGATAACCTCTGTTCTTTTGTAAAGATAAGCCGTTTCTGTGTGTTGACACTCAAACCCAAACATGCACATGTCTCTGATACTTTGTCTATACTGTTGTAATCTTAAGATTTTCCTTTTCTTGAACTAGCTTTGTATTTGCTTTCCTTTGTTAATAGGAGACATACACAGAGATAGCTGGAATGCAGAGGTTTGGAGCTTTCTACATGGATTACTTGTATACAATGGAGAGCACCAGTGGCAAAGGTACAAGCTTATTTCTGTATGTTTGTCCTCCCTTGAATAACAGAAACAAAGACTTCCTTTAGTGCCACCTGGTCCTTGACAGCATGTCCTTAATTTTACCTCATGTTTGCCTATTTAGAGGCTTGTTCTCCTTTGGTTTTTTTTTAAAATGTATGGTCTCTTTCCCAGAAAATGGCACCTCTTTTTTAAATGAAAAATATCTGGTAATACATGATTTTTGGCTTTACCATGTGCACAAAATCCTTTAATGTATATTTGCATTCCTTCATAGGTATGAGAACTACCATACGTCTTGCTTTGCATGAGCTTTTCTTGACAAACATGCTTAGAGCACCATCTTAATTCACTCTGTCATCATGATACAAATTATTTGTTGCAACTCTTTCACTGACCTACCCCTCCAGCTATTGAGACATTTATGGCATAAGGACAAAACTCTTGAACTATACTATAAGGGGGTTATTTACTAAACTTGAATTCATCTCATTATTTTATTAAAAAAAAAAACTATGACCAAACTCCCATGCCCGATATGACCTTATTTATTAGATAAACAACTCAAACTAATCAGATCAGGAAAACCTGAATTGTCCCGATTTTTTTTCGGACTTTTCCCCCCAAATCGCTTGATTTTTTCAAAACCCCAGATGTTGCATATTATTGGGCTAAACCCAGCGCAAACCATGATATCTTCAAAGTGGGATAGGTGCTGCTCCCATTCTCTTATACAGGACTTCGACAGGTCTGAGATGGCAGATTGTCCTATTCAGGCTATTTGCAGCATCGGGGTATAATAAATCTCAAAAAATTTTAGTTTTTTTTTTCCACGAAAAATATGAAATTGAAAAGCTGGACCAGATAAATTTGAGGTTTAGTAAATAACCCCCTGAGTGTAGTATAGTGTACATGGAAAGGCAACTGGCTGTCCAACCAGAGGCCCAGTAGATTGTTGTGGCCCCATGTCATCCCAAGAGCTCCATTCACTTCTATAAATTAGACTATAATTTTATTAAAAGCATGCTTTATAACTTGTGGTATACTGGATAGTTAACAACGAAATTTAAAGCTGCACAGTACCACAATGGATCATGAATAAATAAATGAGTATAATCTAATTGGATGAGAAAAGAATCTTGCTCACCCAACAAGAGACGTGACCTGGGTGTAAAAACCCCAGGTCCAGCACTTAAACGAATGTTCAACTGGAAGTCGCTGATGTATAAATGGGAAAAACACTCACCCGTAATCTTGAGTGGTCTGGATGCATCGCCCCAAACCCGTAGCAGGGGGTGTGTGCACTTTCAAGTATACGAAAAATAGGCAAGCACTTCCGGACGTCACTTCAAATAGGTAAAATTCAACTTTTATTTCAAATACATTAAAACCAAACAGTCCTGACGCGTTTCGTATCTATGCGATACGTAGACTACGTATCGCATAGATACGAAACGCGTCAGGACTGTTTGGTTTTAATGTATTTGAAATAAAAGTTGAATTTTACCTATTTGAAGTGACGTCCGGAAGTGCTTGCCTATTTTTCGTATACTTGAAGGTATACTGGATAGACCTATCATCAATCTATATATCATCTATCGATCAACCTATTTATCGATCAATTTATCTATCTATTGGTCTGCAAAAGTTTAGGCACCCCTTCCAGATTACTTCTTTAGTTAAAGGGGTGGTTCACCTTTAAGTAAACGTTTAGTATGTAATAGAATTAGGGATGCATCGAATCCACTTTTTTGGATTCGGCCGAACCCCCGAAATCTTTGCAAAAGTTCAGCCAAATACTGAACCGAATCTGAACCCTAATTTGCATATGCAAATTACAGGTGGGACAGGGAAACATTTTTTACTTCCTTGTTTTGTGACAAAAAGTCACGTGATTTCCCTCCCCGCCCCTACTTTACATATGCAAATTAGGATTCAGATTTGGTTCGGCCGGGTAGAAGGATTCGGCTGAATCCTGCTGAAAAAGACCGAATCCTGGATTCGGTGCATCCCTAAATAGAATGGCCAATTCTAAGCAACTTTTCCATTGGTTTTCATTATTTATTTTTTATAGTTTTGGACTTTTTCTTCTGACTCCAGCTTTTAGATGGGCGTTGCTGACCCCATCTATAAGCAAATGCTCTGTAAAGGCTACACACTTATTATTACTGCTACTTTCTATTGCTCATCTTTCTAGTAAGGTCCTCTCCGAATCATGTTTCAGTTTCTTATTCAAATCAATGCATGGTTGCTGGAGTAATTTGAACCCTAGCTACCAGATTGTTTATAATGCAAATTTAAGAGAGCTGCGGAATAAAAAGCTAAATAACTCAAAAACTTTAAATAATAAAAAATGAAAATCAGTTGCAAATTGTCTCAGAATATCACTCTCTACATCATACTAAAAGTTAATTCAAAAGTGAACAATCCCTTTAATTGTAAAAAGTAGTAAACAACCTCAAGAATCAGTGTGTTAAAAAAACATCTTTGCAAATCTTAGTTCCAAGCATATGATTAAGGGCAGTGCGCCTGAAACGCATAAGGAGTGGTGTCCACAGAGTTCTGCAAGATAAAGTGCAGTTCTTTTACTGGAGTACCTTTCTTGTATGTGTTCATATTTGCAAAGTAGGTCCTGTAAATATTATGTGTAGGGGATAATGATTTGCTTATTTGACCTTTTATATATTTTTTTATAGAATTCTTTTGCAAACTGTTTTATCTTTCTTCTGTCACTTTTTTACAATGACAAGGATTTACAATGTAAAGGATTTGTCCCGCAGAGTTATACTAAAAGTAAATACATTTTCAGTGCCCTTTTAACATCACCATTCACCATGTAAAAATGGAAAGCTTAAGAACCTGCTGTAGTTTATACAATTTTCCACACTACCTCCCTTGCAGTTGTAATTGTGTTAATTTCAACATTATGCTGGTGTACACACATAACTACGGTGTAGATGCCAAAACTTTTCCACAGTGAATTTGCTAGCAAAGGAAAATGTTTACCACCCACACCTTTAGAAATCTCCAATTCATTTTGAGCCAAGTTTTGTGATTTATAAATACAAAAAGGAATATGAAGTAAAATATGCCTTTAAATTAATTTTTTTGTTTACTTTCAGGTCCTTTAAGTCCGCAAGATTTCCCCTCTGGAAAACCTGAGGAACAGGGCTTTGTCCAGGAGATGTCCACTAAACGCCTTGTTGTTGGCCTTATCGACCTTCGACTTGACAGTAGCTCTGTGCACAGAATCGTGAAAATGGTGGCTTGTTCTTTAGATCATGAGTATGAAGCATACTGCAGCCCCTCATCTGGTATGGCTTTTATTTGAATTTTATTCCAAGGTGTATATCTTAGGTGTGTTATTTATTAAAGGTTTTTTTTCCTGTTTCTCAATTGCTATCACTATCACTTGCTAGGCTGTGAAATACTAACTTATATATATATATATATATATATATATATATATATATATATATATATATATATATATAATATTGTACCTCAATGTTGCAATTGATTCCCCAGCTACAGTGGAGGAAAGCAAATCTTTGCCGAGCCCTGAGGATGTGGCATCCTTGGAAGAATATATTCCTACCCGTCTTACTAGTGTAACGTTACTGAAGTGCACCATCACCATCACCATGGCGGAATTTAACCTCCTTGGGCATTTGATCCCTGTAATAATGGGGCAGAAGGTATGCATATGTTAATGTATTAAACAGGTACAGATATAGGATCCATTATCCAGAAAGCTCTGAATTACTGGAAGAGCATCTCACATAGACGCCATTGTAATCAAATAAATCTAAATTTAAAAACATTTCCTTTATCTCTGTAATAATAAAATAGTACCATGTACTTGATCCCAACTAAGATATAATTAATCTTTATAGGTGGGAAAAAAAATCATATTTGGTTTATTCTAGGGATGCACCAAATCCAGTATTTAGCCTTTTTCAGCAGGATTCAGATTTGGTGGAATCCTCATGCCTGACCGAACCAAATCCAAATAGTTATTTGCATATGCAAGGGAAATCATGTAACCTTTTATCACAAAATAATAGGGATCCTCCACGAAAGATTCGGCAGAATACCGAATCCGAATTCTAATTTGCATATGCAAATCAGGGGTGGGAAGGGGAAAACATTTCTTACTTCCTTGTTCTGTGACAAAAAGTAACGCGATTTCCTTCCCTGTTCCTAATTTGCATATGCAAATTAGGATTCACTTCGGCTGGACAGGAGGATTCGGCCAAATCTGAATCCTGCTGAAAAAGGCCGAATCCTGGCTGAATCCCGAACTGAATCCTGGATTCGGTGCATCCCTACAAAACAAGGAAGTATGCAAATTAGAATTTGGATTCAATTTAGTATTCGGATGAATCTTTCATGAAGGATTCAGGGAATTGACCGAATCCCAAATAGAGAATTTGGTACTTCCCTAGTTTATTCAATGTATAAATGATTTTTTGCAGACTTAAAGTATGGAGGTTTAAATTACAGAAGGATCACTTATACGGAAAGACCCAGGAAAGCCAAAAGCCAGGCTTTTTTCCCAAGCGTTCTGGATAATAGGTCTCATTCCTGTACTTCACGTAACTGAATCGGTATCCCACCCGCTGGTGCTGTCATCTACCAAAATTCCTGAAAGTCCATATAATTTAGGCCTTTCATACCATAGTGGTGTAAATAATAGAAATAATGAATCTTGCACAGAATATGTTTGATCTTGCAATGCCTTTTGCTTTGTTTTCATTGATAAGAAAAGTAGACAATTGGTGTCAATCTGGTAAACACTTTATTAGATGAATAGAGTGTACAAAACATTTCCAAGGCAATTAAAATAGTTAACAAAACCTAAGAAGCAATCCTTTTGCCAAAGATCTTACAGACCCCCTGGGTAAATAACAGGCAGGAATAATAGAAATTACAGTGAGTGCCTATTTGGTTTAAATCCAAGTTGGAGACCTGCTTACTCTACTGATATGGATAAGAAAACATTGCTCAAATCAGTACAGTAAGCAGGATAATTGTCTCTCGAAATATCTTTATATAACCTCAATTTTATTAGCACACCATGATTAGCAAATATATTGCATTTAGTTATAAAAAAGCATGTTCGTTACAGAGGTTGCTTCTGAAACTGCACTGCCAGACAATTAACTGGTTAATTACATTTTTCCCATTCTCAAATCCACAACTTCTTTGCTCCCTTCTCCTTTTGATCTTTTGCAAGCAGAACAAATTATCTCTAGAAGAAAAACCATTAGTTGATTTGTGGGCACAGCTATAAAGGTAAATTCCTGCAAGCTTAATCTGGGATTTTATACATTTAAGAGTCATAAATTGAAGTT